>RXID01010947.1:0-600000 GCA_005019695.1 Trichopus zeylanicus subsp. travancoricus
CAGTTGTATTGATCGAAATTATTTCTATTTCGATTTCGGCTAAAATATTTTCTTTATTTCTTAATTATATGTTGATTAAAGTTTGACTATATTTTGGACTTCAAATAAAAAATATAATACATTTTTTCAAAATTAGAAAAATAAAAAATTATAAAATAATTAATAACTAATATTACCATAATATTAAATACTATTTTAATTAATTTTAATAGTTAATTAAAACATCTACATAATTTTTTCGTATTAAAGAAATTATTCAACTCCTCTAGTTATAGTATTTTTGCACTAAAGATCCATCCTACAACTCGAATAGTAAACATGAAGACCTCCTTCTAAAGACTTGACTAGCTCATGTTTCTTGATCTTCTAATAGGTACCCAATCTTTGTATAGAATTTGATCAATGAGTTGTAAATAATATTGTTCCAAAGTAAAACTTGGCTTTTTCGTTGAATCATCATATCTCATAGCATCATCTACAGTACTATCTCAACAAGTGTAGTCACCAACCTTCACAAATTTAGCCATCACCGTAAAATAAGGAATGACTTAATTATTAAAGCAATCTCCGGCATTTTCATGACATAGGACAAAATTTTATGATAAGGTTTGCATGTAAACACGTATCGTGTGAAAGGATAGACTTCTTCTATATGCTATTAAATTATTCACTAGTTTTGTCATATTTGTTACCAGTCCTTTTTTTGTCATATCAGTTGGTTAGTTTCCCCAGTGCAATGTATGGAGAAAAAAATATTCTGAAACTCATCCTAAATCACACTCTCAAACAAGTACCATGTGTTCCAACGTTTACTTTTTGGAAATTGGTTTCAGCCCCCTAAACGCAAACTAGTACATTTTAGTCATTCAGTTTATTGATCGAAAGTATTCTATTTCGATGGCTCTAAAATATTTTCTTATGTATTAATTATATTGTTGATTAAAGTTGAACTATATTGGACTTCAAATTAAAAAATATAATGATTTTTGAAAATTAGAAAAATAAAAAATGATAAAATAATTAATAACTAATCTTACCACAATATTAAATACTATTTCAATTAATTTTAATAGTTAATTAAAACATCTACATAATTTTTTTGTATTAAAGAAATTATTCAACTTCTCTAGTGATAGTATTTTTGCACTAAAGATCCATCCTACAACTGGAAGAGTAAACATGAATACCTTCTAAAGACTTGACTAGCTCATGTTTCTTGATCTTGTAATAGGTACCCAATCTTTGTAAAGAATTTGATCAATGAGTTGTAAATAATATTGTTCCAAAGTAAAACTTGGATTTTTCGTTGAATCATCATATCTCATAGCATCATCTACAGTACTATCTCAACAAGTGTACTCACCAACCTTCACAAATTTAGCCATCACCGGAAAATAAGGAATGACTTAACTATTAAAGCAATCTCCGGCATTTTCATGACATGGGACAAAATTTTATGATAAGGTTTGCATGTAAACACGTATCGTGTGAAAGGATAGACTTCTTCTATATGCTATTAAATTATTCACTAGTTTTGTCATATTTGTTACTAGTCCTTTTTTTGTCATATCAGTTGGTTATGTTTCCCAAGTGCATTTGTATTGGCAGAAAAAAAAAAATTCTGAACTCATCCTAAATCAAACTTCTCAAACCAAGACCATGTTTGTTCCAAAGTTTTGAGTTTTGGAAATGGTTTCAGCACCTAAAGAAACTAGTACATTTTAGTCATTCAGTTGTATTGATCGAAATTATTTCTATTTCGATTTCGACTAAAATATTTTCTTTATTTATTAATTATATGTTGATTAAAGTTTGACTATATTTTGGACTTCAAATAAAAAATATAATGATTTTTTTGAAAATTAGAAAAATAAAAAATTATAAAATAATTAATAACTAATCTTACCATAATATTAAATACTATTTTAATTAATTTTAATAGTTAATTAAAACATCTACATAATTTTTTTGTATTAAAGAAATTATTCAACTTCTCTTGTGATAGTATTTTTGCACTAAAGATCCATCCTACAACTGAAAGAGTAAACATGAAGACCTTCTAAAGACTTGACTAGCTCATGTTTCTTGATCTTCTAATAGGTACCCAATATTTGTATAGAATTTGATCAATGAGTTGTAAATAATATTGTTCCAAAGTAAAACTTGGATTTTTCGTTGCATCATCATATCTCATAGCATCATCTACAGTACTATCTCAACAAGTGTACTCACCAACCTTCACAAATTTAGCCATCACCGTAAAATAAGGAATGACATAATTATTAAAGCAATCTCCGGCATTTTCATGACATGGGACAAAATTTTATGATAAGGTTTGCATGTAAACACGTATCGTGTGAAAGGATAGACTTCTTCTCTTGCTATTAAATTATTCACTAGTTTTGTCATATTTGTTACCAGTCCTTTTTTTGTCATATCAGTTGGTTATGTTTCCCAAGTGCATTTGTATTGGCAGAAAAAAAATTATTCTGAACTCATCCTAAATCAAACTTCTCAAACCAAGACCATGTTTGTTCAAAAGTTTTAAGTTTTGGAAATGGTTTCAGCACCTAAAGAAACTAGTACATTTTAGTCATTAAGTTGTATTGATCGAAATTATTTCTATTTCGATTTCGGCTAAACTATTTTCTTTATTATTAATTATATGTTGATTAAAGTTTGACTATATTTTCGACTTCAAATAAAAAATATAATAAATTTTTTGAAAATTAGAAAAATAAAAAATTATAAAATAATTAATAACTAATCTTACCAGAATATTAAATACTATTTTAATTAATTTTAATAGTTAATTAAAGCATCTACATAATTGTTTTGTATTAAAGAAATTATTCAACTCCTCTATTTATAGTATTTTTGCACTAAAGTTCCATCCTACAACTCGAAGACTAAACATGAAGACCTCCTTCTAAAGACTTGACTAGCTCATGTTTCTTGATCTTCTAATAGGTACCCAATCTTTGTATAGAATTTGATCAATGAGTTGTAAATAATATTGTTCCAAAGTAACACTTGGATTTTTCGTTGAATCATCATATCTCATAGCATCATCTACAGTACTATCTCAACAAGTGTACTCACCAACCTTCACAAATTTAGCCATCACCGTAAAATAAGGAATGACTTAATTATTAAAGCAATCTCCGGCATTTTCTTGACATTGCGACAAAAGTTTAGATAAGGTTTGCATGTAAACACAGGAGCGTGTGAACGGACTACACTTCTCTACGCCATACGCTATAAACTCCACACGTTTTGTCAAGTTGTTACCAGTCCTTTGTTGTCATATCAGTTGGTTATGTTTCCCAAGTGCATTTGTTGGCCCAGAAAAAAAAGATGTCTGAACGCAGCCTATAAAGCAAACTTCTCAAACCAAGACCATGTTTGTTCCAAAGTTTTAAGTTTTGGAAATTGTTTCAGCACCTAAAGAAACTAGTACATTTTAGTCATTCAGTTGTATTGATCGAAATTATTTCTATTTCGATTTCGCCTAAAATATTTTCTTTATTTATTAATTATATGTTGATTAAAGTTTGACTATATTTTGGACTTCAAATAAAAAATATAATAAATTTTTTGAAAATTAGAAAAATAAAAAATTATAAAATAATTAATAACTAATCTTACCATAATATGAAATACTATTTTAATTAATTTTAATAGTTAATTAAAACATCTACATAATTTTTTTGTATTAAAGAAATTATTCAACTTCTCTAGTGATAGTATTTTTGCACTAAAGATCCATCCTACAACTGGAAGAGTAAACATGAAGACCTTCTAAAGACTTGACAAGCTCATGTTTCTTGATCTTCTAATAGGTACCCAATCTTTGTAAAGAATTTGATCAATGAGTTGTAAATAATATTGTTCCAAAGTAAAACTTGGATTTTTCGTTGAATTATCATATCTCACAGCATCATCTACAGTACTATCTCAACAAGTGTACTCACCAACCTTCACAAATTTAGCCATCACCGTAAAATAAGGAATGACTTAATTATTAAAGCAATCTCCCGCATTTTCATGACATGGGACAAAAGTTTATGATAAGGTTTGCATGTAAACAGGTATCGTGTGAAAGGATACACTTCTTCTATATGCTATTAAATTATTCACTAGTTTTGTCATATTTGTTACCAGTCCTTTTTTTGTCATATCAGTTGGTTATGTTTCCCAAGTGCAATTGTATTGGCAGAAAAAAAAATATTCTGAACTCATCCGAAATCAAACTTCTCAAACCAAGACCATGTTTGTTCCAAAGTTTTATGTTTTGGAAATGGTTTCAGCACCTAAAGAAACTAGTACATTTTAGTCATTCAGTTGTATTGATCGAAATTATTTCTATTTCGATTTCGGCTAAAATATTTTCTTTAATTATTAATTATATGTTGATTAAAGTTTGACTATATTTTGGACTTCCAATAAAAAATATAATAAATTTTTTGAAAATTAGAAAAATAAGAAATTATAAAATAATTAATAACTAATCTTACCAGAATATTAAATACTATTTTAATTAATTTTAATAGTGAATTAAAACATCGACATAATTTTTTTGTATTAAAGAAATTATTCAACTCCTCTTAGTTATCGTATTTTTGCACTTAAAGATCATCGTCACAACTCGAAGAGTACAACATGAAGACCTCCTCTAAAGACTTGACTACGCTCATGTTTCTTGATCTTCTAATAGGTACCCCAATCTTTGTATAGAATTTGATCAATGAGTTTGTAAAAATCATATTTTGTTCCAAAGTAAAACTTGGATTTTCGTTGATGAATCATCATAATCTCATCGCTCATATTACAGTACTATCTCAACAAGTGTACTCCCCAACCTTCACAAATTTAGCCATCACCGTAAAATAAGGAATGACTTAATTATTAAAGCAATCTCCGGCATTTTCATGACATGGGACAAAATTTTATGATAAGGTTTGCATGTAAACACGTATCGTGTGAAAGGATAGACTTCTTCTATATGCTATTAAATTATTCACTAGTTTTGTCATATTTGTTACTAGTCCTTTTTTTGTCATATCAGTTGGTTATGTTTCCCAAGTGCAATTGTATTGGCAGAAAAAAAATATTCGGAACTCATCCTAAATCAATCTTCTCAAACCAAGACCATGTTTGTTCCAAAGTTTTAAGTTTTGGAAATGGTTTCAGCACCTAAAGAAACTAGTACATTTTAGTCATTCAGTTGTATTGATCGAAATTATTTCTATTTCGATTTCGGCTAAAACTATTTTTCTTTATTTATTAATTATCTGTTGATTAAAGTTTACTATATTTGGGACTTCAAATAAAAAATATTAAGAATTTTTTGAAAATTAGAAAAATAAAAATTACAAAATAATTAATAACTATCTTACCATAATATTAAATACTATTTTAATTAATTTTAATAGTTAATTAAAACATCTACATAATTTTTTTCTATTAAAGAAATTATTCAACTCCTCTAGTAATAGTATTTTTGCACTAAAGATCCATCCTACAACTCGAAGAGTAAACATGAAGACCTCCTTCTAAAGACTTGACTAGCTCATGTTTCCTGATCTTCTAATAGGTACCCAATCTTTGTATAGAATTTGATCAATGAGTTGTAAATAATATTGTTCCAAAGTAAAACTTGGATTTTTCGTTGAATCATCATATCTCATAGCATCATCTACAGTACTATCTCAACAAGTGGACTCACCAACCTTCACAAATTTAGCCATCACCGTAAAATAAGGAATGACTTAATTATTAAAGCAATCTCCGGCATTTTCATGACATGGGACAAAATTTTATGATAAGGTTTGCATGTAAACACGTATCGTGTGAAAGGATAGACTTCTTCTATATGCTATTAAATTATTCACTAGTTTTGTCATATTTGTTACTAGTCCTTTTTTTTTCGTCAATCAGTTGGTTATGCTTTCCCAAGTCAATTGTAATTGGCCAGAGAAAAAAATATTCTGAGGCTCATACTAAATAAAACTTCTCAAACCAAGACCATGTTTGTTCCAAAGTTTTAAGTTTTGGAAATTGTTTCAGCACCTAAAGAAACTAGTACATTTTAGTCATTCAGTTGTATTGATCGAAATTATTTCTATTTCGATTTCGGCTAACATATTTTCTTTATTTATTAATTATATGTTGATTAAAGTTTGACTATATTTTGGACTTCAAATAAAAAATATAATAAATTTTTTGAAAATTGGAAAAATAAAAAATTATAAAATAATTAATAACTAATCTTACCATAATATTAAATACTATTTTAATTAATTTTAATAGTTAGTTAAAACATCTGCATAATTTTTTTGTATTAAAGAAACTATTCAACTCCTCTAGTTATAGTATTTTTGAACTAAAGATCCATCCTACAACTCGAAGAATAAACATGAAGACCTCCTTCTAAATACTTGACTAGCTCATGTTTCTTGATCTTCTAATAGGTACCCAATCTTTGTATAGAATTTGATCAATGAGTTGTAAATAATATTGTTCCAAAGTTACAACTTGGATTTTCCCTTGAATCATCTATCTCATAGCATCCATCTTACAGTTAATATCTCAACAGTGTACTCACCAACCTTCACAACTTTAGCCATCACCGGTAAAATAAGGAATGAATAATATTAAAGCAATCTCCGGCATTTCATGACATGGGACAAAAGTTTATGATAAGGTTTGCTTGTAAACATGTATCGTGTGAAAGGATACACTTCTTCTATATGCTATTAAATTATTCACTAGTTTTGTCAAATTTGTTACCAGTCCGTTTTTTTGTCATATCAGTTGGTTATGTTTCCCAAGTGCAATTGTATTGGCAGAAAAAAAAATATTCTGAGCTCATCCTAAATCAAACTTCTCAAACCAAGACCATGTCTGTTCCAAAGTTTTAAGTTTTGGAAATGGCTTCAGCACCTAAAGAAACTAGTACATTTTAGTCATTCTGTTGTATTGATCGAAATTATTTCTATTTCGATTTCGGCTAAAATATTTTCTTTATTTATTAATTATATGTTGATTAAAGTTTGACTATATTTTGGACTTCAAATAAAAAATATAATAAATTTTTTGAAAATTAGAAAAATAAAAAATTATAAAATAATTAATAACTAATCTTACCAGAATATTAAATACTATTTTTATTAATTTTAATAGTTAATTAAAACATCTACATAATTGTTTTGTATTAAAGAAATTATTCAACTCCTCTAGTTATAGTATTTTTGCACTAAAGATCCATCCTACAACTCGAAGAGTAAACATGAAGACCTCCTTCTAAAGACTTGACTAGCTCATGTTTCTTGATCTTCTAATAGGTACCCAATATTTGTATAGAATTTGATCAATGAGGTGTAAATAATATTGTTCCAAAGTAAAACTTGGATTTTTCGTTGAATCATCATATCTCATAGCATCATCTACAGTACTATCTCAACAAGTGTACTCACCAACCTTCACAAATTTAGCCATCACCGTAAAATAAGGAATGACTTAATTATTAAAGCAATCTCCCGCATTTTAATGACATGGGACAAAAGTTTATGATAAGGTTTGCATGTAAACATGTATCGTGTGAAAGGATACACTTCTTCTATATGCTATTAAATTATTCATTAGTTTTGTCATATTTGTTACCAGTCCTTTTTTTGTCATATCAGTTGGTTATGTTTCCCAAGTGCATTTGTATTGGCAGAAAAAAAATATTCTGAACTCATCCTAAATCAAACTTCTCAAACCAAGACCATGTTTGTTCCAAAGTTTTAAGTTTTGGAAATGGTTTCAGCACCTAAAGAAACTAGGACATTTTAGTCATTCAGTTGTATTGATCGAAATTATTTCTATTTCGATTTCGGCTAAAATATTTTCTTTATTTATTAATTATATGTTGATTAAAGTTTGACTATATTTTGGACTTCAAATAAAAAATATAATAAATTTCTTGAAAATTAGAAAAATAAAAAATTATAAAATAATTAATAACTAATCTTACCAGAATATTAAATACTATTATTATTAATTTTAATAGTTAATTAAAACATCTACATAATTGTTTTGTATTAAAGAAATTATTCAACTCCTCTAGTTATAGTATTTTTGCACTAAAGATCCATCCTACAACTCGAAGAGTAAACATGAAGACCTCCTTCTAAAGACTTGACTAGCTCATGTTTCTTGATCTTCTATTAGGTACCCAATATTTGTATAGAATTTGATCAATGAGTTGTAAATAATATTGTTCCAAAGTAAAACTTGAATTTTTCGTTGAATCATCATATCTCACAGCATCATCTACAGTACTATCTCAACAAATGTACTCACCAACCTTCACAAATTTAGCCATCACCGTAAAATAAGGAATGACTTAATTATTAAAGCAATCTCCGTCTTTTTCATGACATGGGACAAAATTTTATGATAAGGTTTGCATGTAAACATGTATCGTGTGAAAGGATAGACTTCTTCTATATGCTTTTAAATTATTCACTAGTTTTGTCATATTTGTTACCAGTCCTTTTTTTGTCATATCAGTTGGTTATGTTTCCCAAGTGCATTTGTTCTTGGCAGAAAAAAAAAATATGAACTCATCCTAAATCAAACTTCTCAAACAGACCAGTTTGTTCCAAAGTTTTAGGTTTTGGAAATGGTTTCAGCACCTAAAGAAACTAGTACATTTTAGTCATTCAGTTGTATTGATCGAAATTATTTCTATTTCGATTTCGGCTAAAATATTTTCTTTATTTATTAATTATATGTTGATTAAAGTTTGATTATATTTTGGACTTCAAATAAAAAATATAATAAATTTCTTGAAAATTAGAAAAATAAAAAATTATAAAATAATTAATAACTAGTCTCACCGTAATATTAAATACTATTTTAATTAATTTTAATATTTAATTAAAACATCTACATAATTTTTTTGTATTAAAGAAATTATTCAACTCCTCTAGTTATGGTATTTTTGCACTAAAGATCCATCCTACAACTCGAAGAGTAAACATGAAGACTTCCTTCTAAAGACTTGACTAGCTCATGTTTCCTGATCTTCTAATAGGTACCCAATCTTTGTATAGAATTTGATCAATGAGTTGTAAATAATATTGTTCCAAAGTACAACTTGGATTTTTCCTTGAATCATCATATCTCATAGCATCATCTACAGTACTATCTCAACAAGTGTACTCACCAACCTTCACAAATTTAGCCATCACCGTAAAATAAGGAATGACTTAATTATTAAAGCAATCTCCGGCATTTTCATGACATGGGACAAAAGTTTATGATAAGGTTTGCTTGTAAACATGTATCGTGTGAAAGGATACACTTCTTCTATATGCTATTAAATTATTCACTAGTTTTGTAATATTTGTTACCAGTCCTTTTTTTGTCATATCAGTTGGTTATGTTTCCCAAGTGCATTTGTATTGGCAGAAAAAAAATTATTCTGAACTCATCCTAAATCAAACTTCTGAAACCAGGACCATGTTTGTTCCAAAGTTTTAAAGTTTTGGAAAATTGTTTCCTCACCAAAGAAACTAGTACATTTAGTCATTCAGTTGTATTGATCGAAATTCTTTTATTTCGATTTACGGCTCAAATATTTTCTTTCTTTATAATTATACTGTTGATTAAAGTTTGACTATATTTTGGATTCAAATAACAAAATAAATAAATTTTTTGAAAATTAGAAATAAAAAATTATTAAAAATAATTAATAAACTAATCTTCCCATAATATTAAATCTATTTTAATAATTTTTAATAGTTAATTAAAACATCTACATAATTTTTTTGAATTAAAGAAATTTTTCAACTCCTCTAGTTATAGTATTTTTGCACTAAAGATCCATCGTACAACTCGAAGAGTAAACATGAAGACCTCCTTCTAAAGACTTGACTAGCTCATGTTTCTTGATCTTCTAATAGGTACCCAATCTTTGTATAGAATTTGATCAATGAGTTGTCAATAATATTGTTCCGAAGTAAAACTTGGATTTTTTGTTGAATCATCATATCTCATAGCATCATATACAGTTTACTATATCAACAAGTGTACTCACCAAACCTGCACAAACTTTAGCCATCACCGTACAATACGGAATGATTAATTATTTAAAGCACTCTCCCGCATTTTCATGACATGGACAAAAGTTTATGATAAGGTTTGGCATGTAAACATGATCGTGTGAAACGTATACACTTCTTCTATATGCTATTAAATTAGTCCACTAGTTTTGTCATATTTTTACACAGTCCTTTTTTTTTTGTCATATCATTTGGTTTATGTTTTCCCAATGCATTTTTATTGGGCAGAAAAAAAAGTTATTCGACTCATCTAAATCAAACTTCTCAAACCAAGACCATGTTTGTTCCGAAAGTTTTTAAAGTTGTGGAAATGGTGTCAGTCACCTAAAGAAACGAGTGACATTTTAAGTCATTCAGTTGTAATTGATCGAAATTATTCTATTTCGATTGTCGTACTAAAATATTTTTCCTTTATTTTAATTAATTTATATGTTGATTAAAGTTTTAGACTAAGTTTTTGGGACTTCAATAAAAAATCTATCATTTTTTGAAAATTAGAAAAATAAAAAATTATAAAATAATTAATAACTAATCTTACCATAATATTAAATACTATTTTAATTAATTTTAATAGTTAATTAAAACATCTACATAATTTTTTTCTATTAAAGAAATTATTCAACTCCTCGAGTTATAGTATTTTTGCACTAAAGATCCTTCCTACAACTCGAAGAGTAAACATGAAGACCTCCTTCTAAAGACTGGACTAGCTCATGTTTCTTGATCTTCTAATAGGTACCCAATCTTTGTATAGAATTTGATCAATGAGTTGTAAATAATATTGTTCCAAAGTAAAACTTGGATTTTTCGTTGAATCATCATATCTCATAGCATCATCTATAGTACAATCTCAACAAGTGTACTCACCAACCTTCACAAATTTAGCCATCACCGTAAAATAAGGAATGACTTAATTATTAAAGCAATCTCCGGCATTTTCATGACATGAGACAAAAGTTTATGATAAGGTTTGCATGTAAACATGTATCGTGTGAAAGGATACACTTCTTCTATATGCTATTAAATTATTCACTAGTTTTGTCATATTTGTTACCAGTCCTTTTTTTGTCGTCTCAGTTGGTTATGTTTCCCAAGTGCAATTGTATTGGCAGAAAAAAAAATATTCTGAGCTCGTCCTAAATCAAACTTCTCAAACCAAGACCATGTTTGTTCCAAAGTTTTAAGTTTTGGAAATGGTTTCAGCACCTAAAGAAACTAGTACATTTTAGTCATTCAGTTGTATTGATCGAAATTATTTCTATTTCGATTTCGGCTAAAATATTTTCTTTATTTATTAATTATATGTTGATTAAAGTTTGACTATATTTTGGACGTCAAATAAAAAATATAATAAATTTGTTGAAAATTAGAAAAATAAAAAATTATAAAATAATTAATAACTAATCTTACCATAATATTAAATACTATTTTAATTAATTTTAATAGTTAGTTAAAACATCTACATAATTTTTTTGTATTAAAGAAATTATTCAACTCCTCTAGTTATAGTATTTTTGCACTAAAGATCCATCCTACAACTCGAAGAGTAAACATGAAGACCTCCTTCTAAAGACTGGACTAGCTCATGTTTCCTGATCTTCTAATAGGTACCCAATCTTTGTAAAGAATTTGATCAATGAGTTGTAAATAATATTGTTCCAAAGTAAAACTTGGATTTTTCGTTGAATCCTCATATCTCATAGCATCATCTACAGTACAATCTCAACAAGTGTACTCACCAACCTTCACAAATTTAGCCATCACCGTAAAATAAGGAATGACTTAATTATTAAAGCAATCTCCGGCATTTTCATGACATGAGACAAAAGTTTATGATAAGGTTTGCATGTAAACATGTATCGTGTGAAAGGATACACTTCTTCTATATGCTTTAAATTAGTCACCTAGTTTTGTCATAATTTTTGTGTACCAGTCCTTTTTTGTCATATCAGTTGGTTATGTTGTCCGCAAGTTTTTTTTGGCAGAAAAAATTTATTCGGACTCATCCGAAATCAAACTTCTCAAACTCAGACCAGTTTTTTCCAAAGTTTTAAGTTTTGGAAATGGTTTCAACACCTAAAGAAACTAGTACATTTCAGTCATTCAGTTGTATTGATCGAAATTATTTCTATTTCGATTTCGGCTAAAATATTTTCTTTATTTATTAATTATATGTTGATTAAAGTTTGACTATATTTTGGACTTCAAATAAAGAATATAATAATTTTTTTGAAAATTAGAAAAATAAAAAATTATAAAATAATTAATAACTAATCTTACCATAATATTAAATACTATTTTAATTAATTTTAATAGTTAATTAAAACATATACATAATTTTTTTGTATTAAAGAAATTATTCAACTCCTCTAGTTATAGTATTTTTGCACTAAAGATCCATCATACAACTCGAAGAGTAAACATGAAGACCTCCTTCTAAAGACTTGACTAGCTCATGTTTCCTGTTCTTCTAATAGGTACCCAATCTTTGTATAGAATTTGATCAATGAGTTGTAAATAATATTGTTCCAAAGTACAACTTGGATTTTTCCTTGAATCATCATATCTCATAGCGTCATCTACAGTACTATCTCAACAAGTGTACTCACCAACCTTCACAAATTTAGCCATCACAGTAAAATAAGGAATGACTTAATTATTAAAGCAATCTCCGACATTTTCAGGACATGGGACAAAAGTTTATGATAAGGTTTGCTTGTAAACATGCATCGTGTGAAAGGATACACTTCTTCTATATGCTATTAAATAATTCACTAGTTTTGTCAAATTTGTTACCAGTCCTTTTTTTGTCGTATCAGTTGGTTATGTTTCCCAAGTGCAATTGTATTGGCAGAAAAAAAAATATTTTGAGCTCATCCTAAATCAAACTTCTCAAACCAAGGCCATGTTTGTTCCAAAGTTTTAAGTTTTGGAAATGGTTTCAGCACCTAAAGAAACTAGTACATTTCAGTCATTCAGTTGTATTGATCGAAATTATTTCTATTTCGATTTCGGCTAAAATATTTTCTTTATTTATTAATTATATGTTGATTAAAGTTTGACTATATTTTCGACTTCAAATAAAAATATAACAAATTTTTTGCAAATTAGAAAAATAACAAATTATAAAATAATTAATAACTATTCTTACCATAATATTAAATACTATTTTAATTAATTTTAATAGTTAATTAAAACATCTACATAATTTTTTTGTATTAAAGAAATTATTCAACTCCTCTAGGTATAGTATTTTTGCACTAAAGATCCATCCTACAACTCGACGAGTAAACATGAGACCTCCTCTAAAGACTTGACTAGCTCATGTTTCTTGATCTTCTATAGGTACCCACTATTTGTATAGAATTGATCAATGAGTTGTAAATAATATTGTTCCAAAGTAAAACTTGGATTTTTCGTTGAATCATCATATCTCATAGCATCATCTACAGTACTATCTCAACAAGTGTACTCACCAACCTTCACAAATTTAGCCATCACCGTAAAATAAGGAAGGACTTAATTATTAAAGCAATCTCCGGCATTTTCATGACATGGGACAAAATTTTATGATAAGGTTTGCATGTAAACACGTATCGTGTGAAAGGATAGACTTCTTCTATATGCTATTAAATTATTCACTAGTTTTGTCATATTTGTTACGAGTCCTTTTTTTGTCATATCAGTTGGTTATGTTTCCCAAGTGCAATTGTATTGGCAGAAAAAAAAATATTCTGAACTCATCCAAAATCAAACTTCTCAAACCAAGAACATGTTTGTTCCAAAGTTTTAAGTTTTGGAAATTGTTTCAGCACCTAAAGAAACTAGTACATTTTAGTCATTCAGTTGTATTGATCGAAATTATTTCTATTTCGATTTCGACTTTTCACATATTTCTGCACTTAATCTAAAATATTTTCTTTATTTATTAATTATATGTTGATTAAAGTTTGACTATATTTTGGACTTCAAATAAAAAATATAATAATTTTTTGAAAATTAGAAAAATAAAAAATTATAAAATAATTAATAACTAATCTTACCATAATATGAAATACTATTTTAATTAATTTTAATAGTTAATTAAAACATCTACATAATTTTTTTGTATTAAAGAAATTATTCAACTTCTCTAGTGATAGTATTTTTGCACTAAAGATCCATCCTACAACTGGAAGAGTAAACATGAAGACCTTCTAAAGACTTGACTAGCTCATGTTTCTTGATCTTCTAATAGGTACCCAATCTTTGTAAAGAATTTGATCAATGAGTTGTAAATAATATTTTTCCAAAGTAAAACTTGGATTTTTCGTTGAATCATTATATCTCATAGCATCATCTACAGTACTATCTCAACAAGTGTACTCACCAACCTTCACAAATTTAGCCATCACCGTAAAATAAGGAATGACTTAATTATTAAAGCAATCTCCGGCATTGTCATGACATGGGACAAAATTTTATGATAAGGTTTGCATGTAAACACGTATCGTGTGAAAGGATAGACTTCTTCTATATGCTATTAAATTATTCACTAGTTTTGTCATATTTGTTACCAGTCCTTTTTTTGTCGTCTCAGTTGGTTATGTTTCCCAAGTGCAATTGTATTGGCAGAAAAAAAAATATTCTGAGCTCGTCCTAAATCAAACTTCTCAAACCAAGACCATGTTTGTTCCAAAGTTTTAAGTTTTGGAAATGGTTTCAGCACCTAAAGAAACTAGTACATTTTAGTCATTCAGTTGTATTGATCGAAATTATTTCTATTTCGATTTCGGCTAAAATATTTTCTTTATTTATTCATTATATGTTGATTAAAGTTTGACTATATTTTGGACTTCAAATAAAAAATATAATATATTTTTTGAAAATTAGAAAAATAAAAAATTATAAAATAATTAATAACTAATCTTACCACAATATTAAATACTATTTTAATTAATTTTAATAGTTAATTAAAACATCTACATAATTTTTTTGTGTTAAAGAAATTATTCAACTCCTCTAGTTATAGTATTTTTGCACTAAAGATCCATCGTACAACTCGAAGAGTAAACATGAAGACCTCCTTCTAAAGACTTGACTAGCTCATGTTTCTTGATCTTCTAATAGGTACCCTATCTTTGTATAGAATTTGATCAATGAGTTGTAAATAATATTGTTCCAAAGTAAAACATGGATTTTTCGTTGACTCATCATATCTCATAGCATTCATCTACAGTATCTATATCAACAAGTGTACTCACCAACCCTTCACAAATTTAGCCATCACGTTAAAATAAGGAATGACTTAATCATTAACGCAATCTCCGGCATTTCTTGACATGGGACAACAAAGTTATGATAAGGTTTGCATGTAAACATGTATCGTGAGAAAGGATACACTTCTTCTATATGCTATTAAATTATTCACTAGTTTTGTCATATTTGTTACCAGTCCTTTATTTGTCATATCAGTTGGTTATGTTTCCCAAGTGCATTTGTATTGGCAGAAAAAAAAAAATTCTGAACTCATCCTAAATCAAACTTCTCAAACCAAGACCATGTTTGTTCCAAAGTTTTGAGTTTTGGAAATGGTTTCAGCACCTAAAGAAACTAGTACATTTTAGTCATTCAGTTGTATTGATCGAAATTATTTCTATTTCGATTTCGACTAAAATATTTTCTTTATTTATTAATTATATGATGATTAAAGTTTGACTATATTTTGGACTTCAAATAAAAAATATAATATATTTTTTGAAAATTAGAAAAATAAAAAATTATAAAATAATTAATAACTAATCTAACCATAATATTAAATACTATTTTAATTAATTTTAATAGTTAATTAAAACATCTACATAATTTTTTTGTGTTAAAGAAATTATTCAACTTCTCTAGTGATAGTATTTTTGCACTAAAGATCCATCCTACAACTGGAAGAGTAAACATGAAGACCTTCTAAAGACTTGACTAGCTCATGTTTCTTGATCTTCTAATAGGTACCCAATCTTTGTAAAGAATTTGATCAATGAGTTGTAAATAATATTTTTCCAAAGTACAACTTGGATTTTTCGTTGAATCATTATATCTCATAGCATCATCTACAGTACTATCTCAACAAGTGTACTCACCAACCTTCACAAATTTAGCCATCACCGTAAAATAAGGAATGACTTAATTATTAAAGCAATCTCCGACATTTTCAGCACATGGGACAAAAGTTTATGATAAGCGTTTGCATGTAAAACTGTATCGTGTGAAACGGATAACTTCTTCTATATGCTATTAAATTATTCACTCGTTTTGTTAATTTTTTCCCGTCCTTTTTCTTTCATATCAGTTGTTTTTATGTTTCCAATGCATTGGGATTGGCAGACAAACAGAAAAAAAAAAGTAGGCTGCACTCATCCGAATCAAACGTCTCAACCCAACGACCATGTTTGTTCCAAAGTTTTTAAGTTTTGGAAATTGTTTAGCACCTAAAGAAACTCGTACCATTTTAGTCATTTCAGTTGTATTGATCGAAATTATGTCTATTGCGATTCGGGCTAATATATTTTCTTTATTTCTTAATTATATGTTGATTAAAGTTTGACTATATTTTTGACTTCAAATAAAAAATATAATAATTTTTTTCAAAATTAGAAAAATAAAAAATTATAAAATAATTAATAACTAATCTTACCATAATATTAAATACTATTTTAATTAATTTTAATAGTTAATTAAAACATCTACATAATTTTTTGTATTAAAGAAATTATACAACTCCTCTAGTTATAGTATTTTTGCACTAAAGATCCATCGTACAACTCGAAGAGTAAACATGAAGACCTCCTTCTAAAGACTTGACTAGCTCATGTTTCTTGATCTTCTAATAGGTACCCAATATTTGTATAGAATTTGATCAATGAGTTGTAAATAATATTGTTCCAAAGTAAAACTTCGATTTTTCGTTGAATCATCATATCTCATAGCATCATCTACAGTACTATCTCAACAAGTGTACTCACCAACCTTCACAAATTTAGCCATCACCGTAAAATAAGGAATGACTTAATTATTAAAGCAATCTCCGGCATTTTCATGACAAGGGACAAAATTTTATGATAAGGTTTGCATGTAAACACGTATCGTGTGAAAGGATAGACTTCTTCTATATGCTATTAAATTATTCACGAGTTTTGTCATATTTGTTACTAGTCCTTTTTTTGTCATATCAGTTGGTTATGTTTCCCAAGTGCAATTGTATTGGCAGAAAAAAAATATTCTGAACTCATCCTAAATCAAACTTCTCAAACCAAGACCATGTTTGTTCCAAAGTTTTAAGTTTTGGAAATGGTTTCAGCACCTAAAGAAACTAGTACATTTTAGTCATTCAGTTGTATTGATCGAAATTATTTCTATTTCGATTTCGGCTAAAATATTTTCTTTATTTCTTAATTATATGTTGATTAAAGTTTGACTATATTTTGGACTTCAAATAAAATATAATAAATTTTTTCAAAATTAGAAAAATAAAAAATTATAAAATAATTAATAACTAATCTTACCACAATATTAAATACTATTTTAATTAATTTTAATAGTTAATTAAAACATCTACATAATTTTTTTGTATTAAAGAAATTATTCAACTCCTCTAGTTATAGTATTTTTGCACTAAAGATCCATCCTACAACTCGAAGAATAAACATGAAGACCTCCTTCTAAAGACTTGACTAGCTCATGTTTCTTGATCTTCTAATAGGTACCCAATCTTTGTATAGAATTTGATCAATGAGTTGTAAATAATATTGTTCCAAAGTAAAACTTGGATTTTTCGTTGAATCATCATATCTCATCGCATCATCTACAGTACTATCTCAACAAGTGTACTCACCAACCTTCACAAATTTAGCCATCACCGTAAAATAAGGAATGACTTAATAATTAAAGGAATCTCCGGCATTTTCTTGACATGGGACAAAAGTTTATGATAAGGTTTGCATGTAAACATGTATCGTGTGAAAGGATACACTTCTTCTATATGCTATTAAATTATTCACTAGTTTTGTGATATTTGTTACCAGTCCTTTTTCTGTCATATCAGTTGGTTATGTTTCCCAAGTGCATTTGTATTGGCAGAAAAAAAATTATTCTGAACTCATCCTAAATCAAACTTCTCAAACCAAGAATTTGAGCAATGAGTTGTAAATAATATTGTTCCAAAGTAAAACTTGGATTTTTCGTTGAATCATCATATCTCATAGCATCATCTACAGTACTATCTGAACAAGTGTACTCACCAACCTTCACAAATTTAGCCATCACCGTAAAATAAGGAATGACTTAATAATTAAAGCAATCTCCGGCATTTTCTTGACATGGGACAAAAGTTTATGATAAGGTTTGCATGTAAACAGGTATCGTGTGAAAGGATACACTTCTTCTATATGCTATTAAATTATTCACTAGTTTTGTCATATTTGTTACCAGTCCTTTTTTTGTCATATCAGTTGGTTATGTTTCCCAAGTGCATTTGTATTGGCAGGAAAAAAAATATTCTGAACTCATCCTCAATCAAACTTCTCAAACCAAGACCATGTTTGTTCCAAAGTTTTAGGTTTTGGAAATGGTTTCAGCACCTAAAGAAACTAGTACATTTTAGTCATTTAGTTGTATTGATCGAAATTATTTCTATTTCGATTTCGGCTAAAATATTTTCTTTATTTATTAATTATATGTTGATTAAAGTTTGACTATATTTTGGACTTCAAATAAAAAATATAATAAATTTTTTGAAAATTGGAAAAATAAAAAATTATAAAAATAATTAATACTAATCTTACCATAATATGAAATACTATTTTAATTAATTTGTAATAGTTAATTTAAACATCTAACATAATTTTTTGTGATGAGAAATTATTCCAACTCATCTAGTTTTAGTAAAGTTTGAACTAAAGATCCATCCTGCAACTCGAAGAGATAAACATGAGACCCCTCCTTCTAAAGACGTGACTAGCTCAGGTTTCCTGATCGCTAATAGTAACGCCCATCTTTGGTAGAGAATTTGATCAATGAGTTGTAAATAATATTGTTCCAAAGTAAAACTTGGATTTTTCGTTGAATCATCATATCTCATAGCATCATCTACAGTACTATCTCAACAAGTGTACTCACCAACCTTCACAAATTTAGCCATCACCGTAAAATAAGGAATGACTTAATTATTAAAGCAATCTCCGGCATTTTCTTGACATGGGACAAAAGTTTATGATAAGGTTTGCATGTAAACATGTATCGTGTGAAAGGATACACTTCTTCTATATGCTATTAAATTATTCACTAGTTTTGTCATATTTGTTACCAGTCCTTTTTTTGTCATATCAGTTGGTTATGTTTCCCAAGTGCATTTGTATTGGCAGAAAAAAAATTATTCTGAACTCATCCTAAATCAAACTTCTCAAACCAAGACCATGTTTGTTCCAAAGTTTTAAGTTTTGGAAATGGTTTCAGCACCTAAAGAAACTAGTACATTTTAGTCATTCAGTTGTATTGATCGAAATTATTTCTATTTCGATTTCGGCTAAAATATTTTCTTTATTTATTAATTATATGTTGATTAAAGTTTGACTATATTTTGGACTTCAAATAAAAAATATAATAAATTTTTTGAAAATTAGAAAAATAAACAATTATAAAATAATTAATAACTAATCTTACCATAATATTAAATACTATTTTAATTAATTTTAATAGTTAATTAAAACATCTACATAATTTTTTTGTATGAAAGAAATTATTCAACTCCTCTAGTTATAGTATTTTTGCACTAAAGATCCATCCTACAACTCGAAGAGTAAACATGAAGACCTCCTTCTAAAGACTTGACTAGCTCATGTTTCTTGATCTTCTAATAGGTACCCAATCTTTGTATAGAATTTGATCAATGAGTTGTAAATAATTTTGTTCCAAAGTAAAACTTGGATTTTTCGTTGAATCATCATATCTCATAGCATCATCTACAGTACTATCTCAACAAGTGTACTCACCAACCTTCACAAATTTAGCCATCACCGTAAAATAAGGAATGACTTAATTATTAAAGCAATCTCCGACATTTTCTTGATATGGGGCAAAAGTTTATGATAAGGTTTGCATGTAAACATGTATCGTGTGAAAGGATACACTTCTTCTATATGCTATTAAATTATTCACTAGTTTTGTCATATTTGTTACCAGTCCTTTTTTTGTCGTATCAGTTGGTTATGTTTCCCAAGTGCAATTGTATTGGCAGAAAAAAAAATATTCTGAGCTCATCCTAAATCAAACTTCTCAAACCAAGACCATGTTTGTTCCAAAGTTTGAAGTTTTGGAAATGGTTTCAGCACCTAAAGAAAGTAGTACATTTTAGTCATTCAGTTGTATTGATCGAAATTATTTCTATTTCGATTTCGGCCAAAATATTTTCTTTATTTATTAATTATATGTTGATTAAAGTTTGACTATATTTTGGACTTCAAATAAAAAATATAATAATTTTTTTAAAATTAGAAAAATAAAAAATTATAAAATAATTAATAACTAATCTTACCATAATATTAAATACTATTTTAATTAATTTTAATAGTTAATTAAAACATCTACATAATTTTTTTGTATTAAAGAAATTATTCAACTCCTCTAGTTATAGTATTTTTGCACTAAAGATCCATCATACAACTCGAAGAGTAAACATGAAGACCTCCTTCTAAAGACTTGACTAGCTCATGTTTCCTGATCTTCTAATAGGTACCCAATCTTTGTATAGAATTTGATCAATGAGTTGTAAATAATATTGTTCCAAAGTAAAACTTGGATTTTTCGTTGAATCATCATATCTCATAGCATCATCTACAGTACTATCTCAACAAGTGTACTCACCAACCTTCACAAATTTAGCCATCACCGTAAAATAAGGAATGACTTAATTATTAAAGCAATCTCCGGCATTTTCTTGACATGGGACAAAAGTTTATGATAAGGTTTGCATGTAAACATGTATCGTGTGAAAGGATACACTTCTTCTATATGCTATTAAATTATTCACTAGTTTTGTCATATTTGTTACCAGTCCTTTTTTTGTCATATCAGTTGGTTATGTTTCCCAAGTGCATTTGTATTGGCAGAAAAAAAAATTATTCTGAACTCATCCTAAATCAAACTTCTCAAACCAAGACCATGTTTGTTCCAAAGTTTTAAGTTTTGGAAATGGTTTCAGCACCTAAAGAAACTAGTACATTTTAGTCATTCAGTTGTATTGATCGAAATTATTTCTATTTCGATTTCGGCTAAAATATTTTCTTTATTTATTAATTATATGTTGATTAAAGTTTGACTATATTTTGGACTTCAAATAAAAAATATAATATATTTTTTGAAAATTAGAAAAATAAAAAATTATAAAATAATTAATAACTAATCTTACCATAATATTAAATACTATTTTAATTAATTTTAATAGTTAATTAAAACATCTACATAATTTTTTTGTATTAAAGAAATTATTCAACTCCTCTAGTTATAGTATTTTTGCACTAAAGATCCATCGTACAACTCGAAGAGTAAACATGAAGACCTCCTTCTAAAGACTTGACTAGCTCATGTTTCTTGATCTTCTAATAGGTACCCAATCTTTGTATAGAATTTGATCAATGAGTTGTAAATAATATTGTTCCAAAGTAAAACTTGGATTTTTCGTTGAATCATCATATCTCATAGCATCATCTACAGTACTATCTCAACAAGTGTACTCACCAACCTTCACAAATTTAGCCATCACCGTAAAATAAGGAATGACTTAATTATTAAAGCAATCTCCGGCATTTTCTTGACATGGGACAAAAGTTTATGATAAGGTTTGCATGTAAACATGTATCGTGTGAAAGGATACACTTCTTCTATATGCTATTAAATTATTCACTAGTTTTGTCATATTTGTTACCAGTCCTTTTTTTGTCATATCAGTTGGTTATGTTTCCCAAGTGCATTTGTATTGGCAGAAAAAAAATATTCTGAACTCATCCTAAATCAAACTTCTCAAACCAAGACCATGTTTGTTCCAAAGTTTTAAGTTTTGGAAATGGTTTCAGCACCTAAAGAAACTAGTACATTTTAGTCATTCAGTTGTATTGATCGAAATTATTTCTATTTCGATTTCGGCTAATATATTTTCTTTATTTCTTAATTATATGTTGATTAAAGTTTGACTATATTTTGGACTTCAAATAAAAAATATAATAAATTTTTTCAAAATTAGAAAAATAAAAAATTATAAAATAATTAATAACTAATCTTACCATAATATTAAATACTATTTTAATTAATTTTAATAGTTAATTAAAACATCTACATAATTTTTTTGTATTAAAGAAATTATTCAACTTCTCTAGTTATAGTATTTTTGCACTAAAGATCCATCCTACAACTTGAAGAGTAAACATGAAGACCTCCTTCTAAAGACTTGACTAGCTCATGTTTCTTGATCTTGTAATAGGTACCCAATCTTTGTATAGATTTTGATAAATGAGTTGTAAATAATATTGTTCCAACGCAAAACTTGTATTTTTCGTTGAATCATCATATCTCATAGCAACTATCTCAACAAGTGTACTCACCAACCTTCACAAATTTAGCCATCACCATAGAATAAGGAATGACTTAATTATCAAAGCAATCTCCAGTATTTTCATGACATGATAAGATTTACATGTGAACATGTATCATGTGAAAGGATATACTTCTTCTATATGCTATTAAATTACTCACTAGTTTTGTCATATTGGTTACCAATTATTTTGTCATATCAGTTGGTTATGTTTCCCAAATACATTTGTATTGGCAGAAAAAAATTGTTCTGAACTCATCCTGAATCAAACTTCTCAAACCAAGACCATGTTTGTTCTAAAGTTTTAAGTTTTGGAAATGGTTTCAGCACCTAAAGAAACTAATACATTTTAGCCGTTCAATTGTATAGATCCAAACCATTTCTATTTCGATTTTGGTTAAAATTTTTTCTTTATTTATTAATTATGTGTTAATTAAAATTTAACTATATTTAGGACTTCAAATTAACAATATAATAATTTTTTAATAAAAATTTAAAAAAAATTATAAAATAATTAATAACTAATCTTACCATAATATTAAATATTATTTTAATTAATTTACATTAATTTTAATATTTAATTACTTGTATAGTCAATTTTTCTATATATCACTATATAAAAAATAGAAAATAAAGAGAAAATAATATGAGAAAAAACTAAAAAAAATATAAGCAAATTTAATTTATCATTAAAATATATTTTAAACATACATAATTTATTAATTATAATATAATTAATTAATTAATATTATTATTATCTTAATTATTAGATAGACATTTTAGGATTAATACCTTTGTTTTTTACTGCCCAAAAAAAAAAAATCAAACGCCTCTGGTCAGTCTCAAAGCTATAGTAGCGGTTGAAGCACGCAGAGCGGATAAATCATTAACGAATTGAATGCATTAATGAAAGGATTATATTATAATCAAACAAACAAATGCATTAATTGGGTTCATTTCTGTTCAAGTACTATGATTTATTCATTTATCTATTCATTCATTCATTTGCTGACATATAATTCATTACTATTTTCTTTACAACGTTTTTCAAAAAAATTTATATTAGATATAATGAGAAAATTGATTAAAATTGAACGGGAGGATTTCAGCAAAATATGCTTATGCAATTTTTGCTGTTGTGGTGTTACATCATCATAGACGGATAAGGAATAACGACATGTAGGCTGGCATTTTTCGGCGATATGCAAATCGGACACGTGCTATTCAAGGAGGCATAGCCCCTGCATAAGCAAAGATGTTTGCAGGGAGTATCAGAACGCTCGGCTCCCTTTCCACACACATCCTGCACCACACCTTCTGGTGCCGGACCACCGCTTCATCCTCCCGACTCT
Organism: Trichopus zeylanicus subsp. travancoricus; assembly: GCA_005019695.1. Taxonomy (NCBI): domain Eukaryota; kingdom Viridiplantae; phylum Streptophyta; class Magnoliopsida; order Dioscoreales; family Dioscoreaceae; genus Trichopus; species Trichopus zeylanicus. The sequence continues at coordinate 24,081 of RXID01010947.1, forward strand.
GACCGATCTCGTCCTCGGCGTCTCCCACCTCCGCCCTGCTCCTCTCTCTCTCTCTCTCCTTGCCTTGAAAACAGCATGACTCCTCGTGTGTCGGCGCATTCTAGCTTCATTTGCAGATGTGAACCACGAGTCCTTTTCGTCCAGCTTCTGAGTTAGCTGCAAGAAGCTTCTTGAGGTTGGCCTTCAGATTGGATGCTAAAACTTCGCTGTTCTTCGCAGATGTGAACCACGAGTCCTTTTCGGCCGTCAATTGTCTCAACTTCTCCTCCAGTTCGATGTTTCTCTGGATCGTTCTCTGCAGCTCGGCCTCCTTTTCGTGGAGTTTTTGGCCATTAGATTCTTCCTGAGAATCCAAACCAACGATCTACAGTGGCGTTTGTGTAGCTGCTCCAGGTCTAATCACAGCCTCTCCTTCTGTTCGTTTCCAAATTTTAAAACATTCAAAACCAATTCGGCAAGCTCACAAACGTCATAGATAGCGCGCATTAGAAACAGAAGAAAAGAACTAGGCAACCGGAGTTGGGATTTGCTCGTGGAAGAAGGATTGAGTGTAGCGGCGATCGTCGAAGGAGAAGACATCGGGGCAGGAGGTGGACCAGCTAAGTGAGCTCCAGCATCGCACCTTTTATTATCTCGCCGAGAAGCATGAGCCTCTCATTGCTGACCCCTCGTGAAAGCATGGAGGAATGCAAGATCAACAGGGCATGAAGAAGCTGAAGGAGGCAGTGGAGGCAAAACTCTAAATCTAAACAATACCATCACCAAAACTAACCATGGGCGAACGGCCAAAATATTTGCGTTTCAGCTGAGATTTAAAAGTATAGTTTATTCTAAAAATTTGAAAGAAATTTAAATTTTTGAGGTATTAATCTTCCATGCCAAATGATTTTCTATATTCATTATAATGATCCTTCTTAGGAAATAAACTCTAATTTTATTTAAAATTTTCAAATGGCTAATGCAAGACATCAAAGCATGTGCCTGGTACTAGTAATCTATAAATATTCTCAACTGATATAATTTGCAAGGAGTTATACGTAGATAATTAAAAACTGGAAGCTTTTGTGAGTCAAGTGTGCAAATCCAATCAGACGAGCCCATTGAGCATAACTTGCACCCCACAAATTGTAATTTTCAAGATCTCATGGGGGCATGGCCCTGCTTAGCCCTTTCGCTATGCAAGTACGAGGCACGCCATGTAAGCGTTTGTCATGCTGTTTCCGAAGAAGAAGACGGATTGACCTATACCCAGCACGACGGCCCCCCTGAGAAAATGACGAATAAAATCCCTTTTTCTAAAATTAAAGCTAAAGAACTACTGCCAGCCATGAGCCGACGCTAATAATTCGAAGAAGAAGAAAAAATAAAAAGCATCACAGCGCGCCGCCGCCCACAACGCGAACCGTGTCAAAAAGACGCCGAAATTTCCGGTCGAAGTGGCGGGAAAACGAGTGCGAGCGACCCCGAATCCCGATCACATGATTCCAGCACGTGCCAACTCTGGGTTACCGTGCCGCACGTGTGGACAAATTTGCTCAGGTTGATGTGCTTGGCCCCACCCGCATGGGCATCCAGAGCCTGATGGCCCACGCGAAATCGGGGATTGGAGCTACAAAATTTTATTGGCAGCGACGGACGGCTGAGATTGACCCCTCTTCCCGCTCTTTCGGTCTTCCAAACTTTGTCATGCGAAACGCGGGTCTCCGTTTCACATCGTATCATAGTGTTCTATGCGAAATTTAAGAAAATAAAAAGCGAACACGTATAATTTATACTTTATTAAATTGAGAAGAATCAATTAAATTTTTCTGCTAAAATCGTCCAGTAAATGTTAGTAAATTATTCGAAAATTTGGAGAATTTTATACATGTCTTCTCACATTCTACTATTTGTAGTGATCCATATCAAATTTTGACTTTTTTTTTTTTACATGACAATCCAATTTTATTTTAATTATAGTATGGTAGTCAATTCAATCTTGTTTTACTTGCAATACGAGCTGGCAATATCCAGGCAATGCATACAACTGCAATTGCATTCGATGAATTAATGAGTGACAATGGTCCGGAATATTCGCTACCAGATTAGCATGGTTCCGTTGGATCATCAACCTACGGGCCCGATTGAAAATAGAGATTCAACCGTCCCAAGAATCCGTTTCCCAAGATCCCGTTTCCCAAGATCCCGTTTCCGTTCCAATCTTAAAGTCCCATAAAATCCCTTGAACCCGTTCCTTCTCTCTTCCTCTCTCTCTCTCTCGCGCTCTTTCTAATATCTCTCTCTTTCTCTCGCCGCTCTTGCTCCGCCGCCGGAGATTTTGATGGTAGTTCTCCTGCTTTAATCTCTGAATCCTTTCTCGATTCTCAACTCGAATCCCAAGTTCTACAATTTCTGCGAATTTTCACACAATTTCCTTCCTCTCCAAATTTGGAGTTTGCAGGTGGGGAATGCGCTTGAATTCAAGATGAAGAAGAAGATGAAGCGGGAGCCGCCGAGTTGGATCTCGCGGCTTTTGGAGAAGGAATTCTTCGTGATTTGCGAGGATCATCGAGATTTGAAGAAAGCCGAGGTGAACTCCTACTGCATCGACTGCGACCGGAGCTTCTGCGCCCACTGCTTGGCCTCGCCGCCGCCGCCGCCGTCCGATCCCCATCAGGCGAACCACCAGGTCCTCCAGATCCGGCGCTACATCTACCGCGACGTCATCCGCATAATCGACATGCGGAAGCACTTCGATTGCTCCGAGATTCAGGTACCAAATTCAAAATTCTTGGATTTCTTGGATTTCTCGAGCAATTGGGGATTTTTCTGCAATTTAATTTCTAGACTTGATTCGGTTCACAATTCGGGATTTTGAAATTAATTAGTAAAAAATTATGGTTTAGTTCCTGGATTCCTTCTCTTTTTTCGACAATTTGGAGCATCTTATTAAAATTTCTGTGATTTCTCGACGGTCTCGGTGAGCTGTGGAGTTAGAGATCGAGAATATGAGAAAATTGGAGGATCTTTTTTAAATTTTTCTGGATTTTTTGCTTCGATTGAATTTTTTAAAATTTAATGCTAGTAATTTCTTTCCGCGGTGGAAAAACCGGGATTTGGGGTTTAATTGATTGAATTTGGGATTTTAATGATCTTTTTTTACCAATTTTAGTCCTACGTCGTGAATGGCGCAAAAGTAGTATTGCTGAAAACCCGGAACGATTCCAAGCCGTCCAAATCGACGGCGCTGACGGCCTGCGAGATCTGCGGCTGGGGAATCGGGGGTTCCTATCGCTACTGCTCCGTCGGGTGCAAGGTAATTTTTTCGCTTTAGCCCAAGGGTATTTTCGACTCCCTATGAGGCACTTATTGGTTTGTGGTGCAGGTGTCGGGGACTGCGAGCGAGGGGTCCGCGTCCGCGTCCGCGTCAGCCGGCGAGGACGTGGGGACCACCAGCTCTGGTCCATCAGCGCCGCTGGTTCCGGTGGTTGGTTCGGATCCCGAGACGGGGGAGGGCTCGTCCTGTCTTGTAGATCCGCAGCATCAGCCGTCAGAATCGAGCGAGCCGCCGCCGCGGAAGAGACGGCGGAAGGGCATCCCCAGGCGGGCGCCATTTTTCTGAAAATTAATATATCGGGGAGAAAGTTGGTTGCCTTTTTTTTGGCAGATATTTTACAAAAAAAAAGGGGAAAATAATAATTGATTTGTAATGGTAAAAATGGGGAATCAGTAATTACATTGTTTTGCTAATTATAGGACGATCTACTGGTTCTTTTTCAGTTTATGGGTGGGCCCCGCTTATAGATGCGGTGGGCCCTAGGGCATTCTCGGAAATTGATATGCTACTTTGCTCTTGGATTTGTGCTCTTTTTGCAACATGCAGTAAACACCCTTTTAGTTTTGATATTTGCAAATTTGGGTCCGTTTGGATACATTGTGAAAGGAAGTCCGATTATAGGATTTGGGGTTTGATACTCGTTTTGTGAGTGACATGGTAAAAGATGCAGAGGAATTTGCATGGAGAGGAATTTTCATGTTTTCCGAAAAATTATAGAAAATTACAAAAAAAATCGCCATTAACTAATAATCCAATAAATAGTGAATCTTGATGAGATTTTAATAATATAAAATTTTTAAATTGCTATAATTTGTACTTGGAGGTAAGTTTATCAGGAAAAGCCTAAATTGCGTTCAAGTGAATTTGTAATTAGTTATTTTTTATCATCATGTAGTGATCACATTGCTAACTTCTTACCGAAAGAGCCGTTGAGCTTATTATTGGATCGTGTAGGTCAGAGATAACAATGCGAGGAGATGATTGCGTGAGTATCATTTTATTCTTAGCCTACTCATCTCAATAATATCCATCAAATACCATTTAAACTATAATTAAGTAATAATCATCTCACTCCAAAAAATGCCTGATAAGTTTATGCATCTATAAATCCATATTATCATAATCATTATTTCGTGCAGTAATTTTATTTAGTATCGAGGAGTTATTTTCGTTATGAAGATAGATGATTATAACAGGATTACTCGTTGAAAATGGCAGCGTCCGACAGATGCTTGCAGTTCGAGGCAAAAAGGGTTTCGAGTTTGTTTTGGCAGGGCTATGAGTCGATTTGGAATTTGCTAAACTTTCAGGGTAGCATTCAGAATTATACGACCAGTTAGTTTATGGGGTATACGGGGCCATATTATTCTTTGAATTATAATTCAATATGGAGCTTGGGCTGTAATAAAATACAATTAAGTTGCCTTGATTCCAATTATTCGAATCATTAATTGCGTTTTAATGTGGGCCATCGATTTGGAGGGCGGTCGTTCGTATGTGTCGCGGGACGGGTTGGTGCGTTGTGTCGGACCAGACAGCCTGCGATTCTTCGGGCCCATGTCCCGATGACGAGGGTTCCGGGTAGATCTTCGGACCGTCCGATCCAGCATCCGGATTTGAAATCATGATTGATTTGACGGTGATAATGATGCTATCTATCTGTCTCTAAGAAGAGTTACGAGGCGTAGGCTCCAGCTGCCTTTGTCCGCTCGTCCGGCGTTGCCAGGTTATTACCCTTTTTTCGATCAATACTTTTTTTCAGAGCAATAATACTTCCTTAAAATGTTTTTTAATTAATTTAATAACCGCAATAGGTTCGTACATTATTTGATTTAAAATCAAAATAAAAATCAGTAATTTTTTTTAAAGAAAATTTATTTTTATAAAATTAATATTACTTATTTTACATTATTATTAAATTATATTATTATAAAAAATAAAATCATTTTTTAAATTTTAAATTATTATAACATTAATATTAATAAATAAATTATTAATTTATAAAAATAATTCATTAATCTTGATATGCACCAAACCATTTCTTGAGTGCCGGACTCTTCCGGCGTCAGCTTTGTCCATTCGGAGTTCCTGGTCGGTTTCCACCGGATCAAATACAATATTTACACTCTTCCGAGCTCGGATCACATGTTTTGGTCGAAACTCTGGTACACAAAAATAGGCCTATCGTCCACGTATTCCATGCCGCTAAGTTGACATGAATTACAATTTATAATTATATGAAAAAAATTCTCATTTCCCAACAAGATCGATCATTCTCATGCAAACTCAATACATAGATATCTCGCTGAAACAGAGTCCGAACAGCCATTCTTAAGTCGCATATACAAACCTTCAGGCCTTGGGTTCCAATAAATAAATAAATTCTCAATGGATTGTGATGCTGATCTTCTCAGGCCCATCTAAAGTAACATAGCCGAATACACAATACAATCAAACAGTTGTTACCAGTCCAGTAACTTTGACAGCAACCGACTTCCACCACCACCCACAAGAACATGATAACTTGCGGACCATGCAAATCTCAGTTCATGCTGAAGAACTCCGTAACCAAGCTCACAGGAAAATACCCAGATTGAAGCAAGAGATACATAGTCATAAATCAATGCCAAATAACCTGCCAATGAGAAATGCATATTTCAGATATCACAAAAATAAAACTGCGAATGGCGTGATACATGATGGTTACAGTATATCTTGCAGACATTTTCTATGAGATGTTTCATGCTCTAAATAAGATAAATATTTTTGTAAGGCAAAAGGTATCTGTAATGACCAGATAATAGCAATAGCTGTTGCAATGGTATTAAAATGATTGCATGGATATCTCATGTCACGAAATGAGGATGTAAGAGGATTACCTTGTACCTACAATCTGATTAAAATTGCTTCTTTAGTTGTGTGCCTCTGACAGCCTTGATGTTCTGCATGTCCCTAAAGCAGACAAAATGCACAAGAGTCTTGCCATTGGGATAGACTGCAAAAACGCTGCTTCCTATTCGTTTATGGCATAGAGAACATGTGCTATCACTATCAATCTTCACCACTGTTTGTCGATGCTTATGGAGATCCTCTTTTACCTGTTTCATCAAACATTCCAATTATTCCTGTACACACTAAGCATTTCAGCAACAAAAAGAAAGAAAACCATAAAGCAAGCCATTGCAGCTATCAAAAATATTTTGATCAGGTCTTTTTCACCTGACATATAGCTACTGTTATTGTAAAGCTGCTCTGAAAAGCCCAACCCAGCATAAACTTCATATACATAAGTCCAACCGAAACCAAACCCAAAAGAAACTCCACACTACGTTTTGCAAGCTTGGCTTGCTCTTTGGTTGGGTACATTCAGATTTATCTGTTCATATCTTTAGCAACTATAAATCTTATTTCACAAAAATGACACAAATGCAAATAATCTAGCATTAAAATGACTATGCTACAATTACTAATCACTGCAGGATCCTTACCAGCAAAGCAGATACAAATACAGACCTGCAAATTCTCACTATATCGGAGGTTCTTTATAACTGCATAGTTGCGGCGACCTTCGCTAGATTTTCTTAACAGGGGTTCAAGGAATGGAAGCAAGTTCTACAAAATCAACATTATCCAAATGAGTAAAATTTCCTAAACAGATCCCAGAATACCACTATGAAACCTGTAACCAGAAGCTCAGTGGTAAGAAGAAATAATAATGTTCTTCGATGCTGATAGCATCTTATAGATAGGAATTCATGACAACTCACAGATATATGAGGGTCTCAATTTGTCCAACTTGCCCTAGGGAAGAGAACTAGCATAAATAGTGTATAAGATGCCAATGGAAAAAGGTCACACACACACACACACACACACACAAGCAGATAATGAATGACATATTTCTACAAACTGATAATCTCAAAACTGAGGCAAAGAAGAAATTGTCAGCATCGATGTAGGGCTCAACATGCCAAAAGCTTTTCTAGGTTTGAAGAACAGAAAAACACAAGTAATAAACACAAGAAAAATCAAGGATTATTCTAATTCTTTTTTTGGGAAACAACTGCAGAAAATTTTGTTATAAACCAGCATCAAATTGGGTAATAGTTGCTTTTTATTCTGCTCCATATAAAATGCTGCTGCAATCAAAAGTTTTCTCAAGAGGTAGTCGTACCTGAAGTTTTGTGTTCCCCGGTAACATTCGTAATGCTTGAGCACCATTAATCCTATCCCATCTTTGGCCCAACAGGTCAAGTACTTCATTCAGCATAATTGGGCCAGCTTCCTCAGTAATCTCATCTCCCTCTACATCACTTCGCCCACTGTCTGTGCTGCTAGGACTAATGTGTACCTCATCCGCCCCCTCAATCTCCACAACTTTTCTAGCCACACGAGACCATTTGGCTTTAGCAGAACCAACCTTCTGACTGGCACCACTTTGTGCTGGTACAGGATTTATAGTTCTTTGCTCAAACTCTTTTGTTGTCCTCAGAGGATTGAGATAAATTTGCAGCAAAGTAAGATATATATTTGCAAATGATCGAGAAGGTTGGTGGAGTCCAGCCTCAAAAACACGATCACAATATGCAAGTGCCAATTCAGGTAAATGAAGCTGCATAATGCAACAAGAAGAGAGCTATGTAAGATCAAAGATATTTTTTGTCACCACAACTAGCTAGGAACCAAGTACGTAGGTTTACCCTCCTGGAAATTTTAAGTAAAGAGAATTGACGCAAAAATATAGGTGAAAGTTATCGAGATCTGCATTTTCCAATTTTTAGCACAACTTTAAAAGAAAAATAGCAATAATAATCTGAATGGTCAGTGTTAAATACCTTGTGAACATAGAGTGATAAGGCAAGCTGGTGTTGATTCATTTTTCCAAGCAATACTGCATGCTCCTCATAAAGAGCATCAGTTGGAAGCCTCTTCAAAAGAGACTCTGCATTGTAGCCTGAGATACACTCTAAAGCAGCTAATAGCTTTTTACGTGTTGGACAGTAAGTTTTCTCATCCCATTTCTGCTGTTGAATGAGATCCTTGTACCATTCAAGTACTTCAGAAAGATATATTTGCACCTGAAATAAAAAAGAACTTGATCAATGTGAGTGCTGTGCACAACAAAAACAGCAGAAAGACCAAACTAGATATATGATGAGGAAACAATCTCCTACCAGTTCATTCTGTAAATTGGTGTTGATCCCATTTACACTCATTGAAAGCATAAGCTCCAAATAAGTGGACTGCATCTTTGGCGCATGCTCTTTTAGGTATGAATTTACCAAGTCAGCTGGCACATTTCCAGACAAAAAGAGCTCAATAGTTTCAGTTGGGCAGCTTTCAAGAATGTGCGTAGAGAATTCCAAAACAAGCATCGGGTCTGTCCTACAAAGAGGCTGCAGGAAATGCAATCAAATAAAAAGCAAACAGAAAAGCCACACGTTAGATATGCCCTTTCCCAGCTAAAATGGCCACTAGGATATTGTTGGGATCCCCAAGCACAAGAACTGACAAAGTGAGGCAGTTCAAGCTGTTATAACTTATAGCATGCTTTAAATAAAAAATACTGAAGATCTAATAACAGTTTTGCACTCCAGAGCAATATCAAAAAGTCGCTCTCAAGACATTTCTACTAGTGACAAAATGTATCCAATAATTGCTAGATATTTGTAGAACCAAAGACAAGGCATGAACTCCCACAAAATCAAGCTGTATTTGATTTGCATGCACATTTATTGGTAATCAGTGTGCTTCAAGAAATTATCAGTTAATATTATAAAGTTCATGTTTGAATACCAGTTCATCCTGCCAATGTTACGATGGTTAAACTTGGCATTCATTACATGCCAGAAACCCGCCAAAAGGAAAATTGTTCACAAGGAAGCACAAATACCCTAGCATTATTGTAATTTTAAGGAAAGAAAAGAAGCTTAATACTCCAAGAGAATTAACACGTCAGTGATTTACCTCCTTATCATGATTATTTGTCAACCACATCTCAATGAAATCAGCTACGGTACAAATTTGAATCCTAAGATTATATCTAAACAAGGTTTTTTTCTGAACATCTGCTCAGTGCCTCGTAAGATTATTCTTCAACAGAAAAGTTAAAAGCATTTCCATGAAAGAAGATTGGCACACTGGAAAATCAAAAGCCAAGACAGATGCTAGTATAATAACCAATTTGAAGTTCAGGCAATCAAACCAAATCCAATAATGCATATCTCCTAGACCAAGAAGGAGCCTACAACAAATTATAAGAACAAGAAAGTGTACATTGATCATTTTCACCTTCAATGAGGCAAGGCTTTAGGCTTGTTTATCGGGTATAACCATCATGATTCATGTATTCTGTTAGGGAATTCTTTATGCAACTCTGATAAAGCAAGCAGAGGAAGGATAAGCACATAATGATGAATCATGACCAAAATAATGCCCAGTATTCGACTTATTCATGTCTTTGGCTTTCAAAAATGCAAAAAAGCATGATTTTGCAAATATCAAGAAAAACTTATTGCTTGTGACTCTTTAAATTTCAATATCCCCATATCTTAAATTGGCTTTTCTTCTTCAACCAGGTGGATATGAGGCCCACAGAAACTGGCCAAAACTGACCCCCAACCAATCTCCAACCATTTAAACCAAAATTGGATTTGGAAACTTGCTCCCAGAAACCTCCCATTTCAGCACTAGAAAACTTGGATGATCATTTCCAGAGACAGATCTAACAGTCAGTGGGAAAGAAACTGTATCATCAACAATGCATGAGGATGCCCGATATTTTAATTTATTTGTCTTTCACTGTCCAAATGCAAGAGAGCATGATTTTGCAAATACCAAGAAAAACTTTTTTTCTTGTAACTCTTAGAGTTTTGAAAGCCTTGTAGCTTACGTTGGCTTTTCTTCTTCAACCATGTGGATACAAGGCCCACAAAGAAACTTGCCAAAACTACCCAACAACCAGTCCTCAACCATTTTAATTATCAGAATTAGATTTGAAAATTTACACCCAGATACCAACTATTTCAGCACTTAAAATCATCGGACAATCATTTTTTCAGGCAGAGATCTAAGACTAGATGCGAAAGAAACCGCATCATCAACAACACATAGACTGCAAGCTAACAGGAAAACAACTCATTGCTCTTCTTTATCTTAGATCCAGCATTTAAAAGAGCACAATACATCTGTCAAACTAATACAACAATCACACTTTGCGATATTAATCATCACCTACTTTCAACAACCAGAATAACTTTAGTCACAATTTCTAAACAATGACCACTCAGTCACCTGAGTCTGAAATAATGAGAAAAAAATCTAATAAAATGGTTGAAAGTTAGCCATCAACAAACCAGGAAGTGACAGATTTTGTTGATTTGATTGGAAATCATTTCATCAACCAATTTGGCTAACAAAACTGCTGACAGTGAGAGGTCATACCTTGAGATAATCAATAATCATTTCTGGCTTGAACTTTTGCATCAGCTCAGGATTTGCATTGCCAGACTTCGACTCCTCGACTAACTGATTCAGGAGCTTAAGAGCTTCACGGTGCATGTCATTGCACTTGTAAAGCTCCAACACTACGATGTAATGATTTCTTTCCTTCAAAACTTCCTCACAAATTTTAAGATCACAATAGTTTGGACCTTTCAGTAACTCCAATGCAACTGCTGATTGTCCAGTAAGAACAAGAGCTTGGAGAAGTGCAGTGTCCAGTATGGAAGCCATCTCCCGTGCAACTGAGCTGATATGAGTATGACCACGTCTCTGGAAAGGTGTATACAATTCATTAAATCTCAGAAAAGCCTGGAACTTATTACTTCTTTAAAGATTTCTGATATGCATACTCAACAGAAATAAAGAGCAACACACAATTCAATGCAAGTGGAATCATCTCAAACAAGAGGTTCATAAGTTTAAAAATAAGAGTATTTTTGGTTATTGTGCACCATTTTTCATGAATATAGGCAAATACCGCTACAAAAGCATTTCTATTCTTATTGCACAAAATAACATTCTAAACTAACAACATATTCCAAATAAAGAGTTCCGTAAGTGAGAATTATAGGATAGTTCCAATTTAGAAATTAAAAATTCTGTTATATTTAGGCATATATGTAATCCTGCGGAATGACATTTTGTTGTGTACAGTTGCATGGCACATACAGACCCTAGATGTCAGATCTCTGAGGAACAGAATCTGCTATTTAGGTTTATTTATTTATTTGTTTATTACATGGTATTTAGGTTCAGACTTCCAACATGTCTGGCTGCAAATGCCAATTAGCCACAATCATAAAAAGACAGCAGACTGAAGGAAAATTCAAGATTTGTATATTTTCTACCTTGTTTGCACTCTTTGATCTATGTGGGTCAGATGAGAAGATGCTGTCCTGCACAGCATCTGAGACAACCTCCTCTGTTACCTCAGCAGTAGCCCTTTCAATAATGCCATATCTTTTCTTCTGCAGATACTTTACAAGGGCAACAAGAGCATTATGACTCATTTTTTTATTCTCAAGCATTGATTTATCATCAGTTTCCTGTATGTGTGATGGCGATGATGGCTCTATTTCATCTGAGGCATCAGATGAAGCTCTTGAAAGATATGAACCATCTGGCAAGTCAGGCAGCTGCTCAGGCTCAGAAATGTTGAGCCCCTTGGGTATATGAATAGATGGATAAAATGACAAAACATATGTTACATCCACTTGGGCAGATAAAAACTGCTCCATTGCCTCCTCATAGCTACCATTATTGAATAAATAATGCCCATACCTGGTAAAGAAAGAGACACATGTTATAGAAGTAAGAGGTGTAACTACCCTTGTATTCAGGTATTATAAGAAAATGAAACTCAATTATTGCATAATGTGAACTTTTTCATTCTTTCACCTTGAATATGTAAGCTGCACATTCTGAGAACATATTCAATTTGCAGAATCATTTGACACTATCCCTACACAGTGTAATTACTACTATTTGTCCTTGTACATCAGATTGCATTCACATCTCTGTGGCCTATAAACATTGTCCATTATCCATAAGAGTCACAACAGAATGGATGTATAAATTGAATCAAATACTGGAGATTTCCTAAAACAAATTCTAGATAGCACCTGACTCAGAAGTGACCTATACAATTGCACAAAGAATCTTCATGCCATATATTGATGTCACAAAACATAGCACAAGCTCCTCAATAATATATTCCACAACCTCCATGAGAGTAGAGAAACACAAAAGGTATGTAACAATATACTACCACCATCAATGTTCTCGGAAGTTAAGAAATCATTACTATTTTCTTTTGAAAGTTCCACCAGACTGACTGCAACATCCAACATCTCCAGTATACAACAATTCATGTACAGGCATTTGCTAATATACACAAAGATTGGAGTTTCTACTGTGAACTTAAAAATATTGAATTCAGGACAGTGTTTCAAAAAGTGGCACGCATAGGCGGGCACAGTTAAGGACTGCATAGGTCTAGGTTATATCTGGCACATAGGCAGACATGTAACTAGGTTGGTCTAACATAGAGTCAAAGTTTAAGTATGAGTTTGTATTGGTCATAGTGCACAATGGAATAGGATTTAGGTATATTAAATTAGGACAAGGTATTTAGTATAGTATTATAGTTAGGGGAGAGATTTTAGAAGTGGCTACCTAGACTGCCTAGGCGAAATGGTACCCTAACCACCCCACTTTGTCTTAAGCAAGGTCTATTATGCGTTAAAATCTGGATTATTTGTCATAAGCAAGGTGTATTATGCATTCAAATCTGGAGTATTAACCAAACAACTGCCTAACTGTTAGGCAAGGGCCTATGTGATCACCTAACCGCCTAGGCACTGACTACGCCAGTCTCAAAGGATCCGGCCCAATAAATGATATTGAGTTAGATCCAACCAGCTTAACATAGATATTTGATAGCTTGTGATATTAATCTTTGGTTTTTGATATAAGAATTGTTTTATTTCAGTTAGAAATTTGTATATATGGATTATTTTGTATAGAACATGTTGCTAGAATATATATACAAATTTATTGGAAGCGCAATTTGAATTTTTCATGTATTTTTTATAATTATAAATACTATACTTATTTTTAAATGTTTTAATTCAAAACTATGAATGCCTAGGTGCCCCCATACGCCTAACACTCTAAAACTTTTGTTAGGAGCTTATTTTAAGCTATTCCTACAATGAATTGGAGTTCTTGTGAGAGCTATATATACAACCCCAAGCTAGTAAAGGAATTTCAATCCTTCTCTTCAGTAAATCAAGTTATCTAGGGAGTACATGTAAATAATTAGATCCTATGCCACATAATATTCTCACCAACTTCTTCAAAACATAAACACCGTCATATTAGTTCTCGTTGAAACACTACAAGTGATGTGGTGTATGAGCCAGAAACATCATATATGGTGAGCTTTGACATTAATCCAATCAAATAATGCATCATGAGTAATGTTCCACTCAACCTGTAGGTGCAAATAGGCAGCCGGGCGACAAATGCAAGTATCTGACAACTTAAATTGGTTTGCAAAATTAAACAAGGACATTGACCCCCATAATTAGTACTGCCTAGAGCTACTTAGTGCGGTCAAGGGGTCACCTCTACCTAGCATTCTTCCAGCACTTTTTAAAACATTGATTCAGGGTGTTCAATTCATGAGCCATATATTAATTCAAGACTCAATTTCTATGTGTTTAAAGACAATGAATTGACTTAAATTGGTATTGGCAAACCAAACAGGTTAGTAAACCTGATTTGGTTGAGTGAAACAAACTACTCACATGATATTATTGAGAGCATACATTATCACATTTTAAGCATAGGTACTTTTCCACGACTAATCAATGTCCAGTCTAACTTGTTGTGTTTCATTGTACTTTTAGAATGCCAAATTTTTGCAGAAACTCCTAAGGTAAATTAATTAGTTGCAAATGCCTTCACACAAATATCTGGACCAGGATCCTGATCAAGCTACTGCAAGCTAGAGTTTGGCTAGAAGAGAAACCATGGAGAATATTGGCTAAAATGCCAATAATCAAAAGCTTGTTTCACAGCATTGTATATTGTTGATCCCATAATACTACACCATCTATATTTTCAGTCAATAAATTTCAACCAGTCTTTTATTTCAGTAATAATAAATTTCAACCAGTCATCTAACTGGTTAACTCAATCACATAAGGTATTTCAGATAGCACAGTCAATTAACACAATTTTATCAGGTTTTTCCCCATCAAGTGACAGCTATTCATTTTGGTCATAAGAAAAAACAAGTCAAACAAAAGAGCAGCTCCTTGAAGATTTTGCATTAAAAATAAACCCAGCAAACTCTCAAGAGAACATCTGAAGTACATGCCTATAAAATTTCATCAAGGGATCATGACTGAAAGTTTGTTTTCTTATCCATCCTTTGAACTAAGAGGATGGAGTAAACAAGTATGCATATGCATTAAAAACATTCATCTCTCTTCCCTTTATTATCTTCTTTTCCGTGTTTATTTTCTTTATATATTTCCTCTATGTTGCTCAATAAACAATTGAAAGAAGGCATTTTATTTTACATAAATCTAGACACATATTCTGCTCTGCACAATCATTGAACAGCCAAACTTGTATTAAGAGAGAGAAAAAAAAAAGAGAGATTAGGGGTCTGTTCCGTTGCACAGTCGCACTACATTTATTTTTCTCTCTATTAGCTTGGCATATCATCAGTGGCAATCATGAATTTGCCTTTATAAATGTACATATCTGAATCCATACACAGCAGCTTATGATTACTTTTAAGTTGGCAAAATAATGCTTGACAATGTAGGCTCTTCAAAAAAACCAATAACTATTCCTTTTCATTTTCACTGTTCTTCTATTTTTATTAGTTACATTTTGATTGTTGTCTTGAATGTCATGTTTTACAATCTATATCAAGTATAAGGGATTTTTGCATAGAACCACCTCACCTATGTTTATTGCATATAACCACCCAGATTTTCAATAATTGAGAATAACCACCTTATTTTTCCATTTTATACTCCAAACCACTTCCTTCCCTTACTTCATAACAGAAAGAGAATACTCCGTGTAACTGGTTTCTGAACTTGGCAAAAAAGAGAAACTTTGCTCTTTATTACTGTCACTAAATTCATCACTTTCCCTTTAGAAGAGCAATTTGGTTCTTCCTGTAACTGAATATCGAGGGAATATTCCATTTGTATTAGAACATAAAAGTGCTCTACTGAAAAACAGATAAACTAGAGGTGGTTCTATGAAATTAACAAAAAAATGTAGGTGGCCTGATGCAATAAACACAAGAGAGAGACAGTTTATGCAAAAATCCCCAACTAAAAAGACAACAGCGGCAAACTATGTTCTTATAAATTCCTAAATGAAGAATCTGCCACCAAAACAACACCAACATACTAAAAATTAAATAACCAATACATCCATCAAACTAGATGTGATAATACATCTGTAGTGGCTTTCAGGGTCACCAACTCTTACAGGAACAAAATTTTAATACAATAAACAACAAACCTTATATGAATAGAGCTTTCCTTCGCTGCTCTAAGCATTGAATCCTCAGGTGGGAGAAGCTTGCACAATGACAAAGCCTCCTCAAAATCTCCAGAAGCAGTCAATTGGACAATCTAAAAGCCAACATAACATCGGTAAATGCCATAAGTACATTTCTCTTTTGGGCAACATTAGTACAACAGCAATTTTGAAGCATAAGTGGAAAAGTTATCTATATTTGTATATGGTCCAACAATGCTACTAATGCAAAAGTAATTCATATGGAAACAATCATGATATGCAATTTGAGGTTGGTCTAAATTGGAAATAAGGAAAATAAGGTTTCAGCCTTTTGATATCAGATAAGGTATCGTTCCAATAAAAACTATGTTTCTGCTTGAAAAAATATTTTGAAGACAACAAAATGAATTTCAACTTGGTTGCACGTCAATATACACAGCTGACATTTCACTAGAATACCTGGAATGTTTTTTCATCTTATTTTGAGACAGTAAAATCTGGCCAAATGCAACCAATTTAGTTTCAGCTGAAACCAAACTGAAACTGGTTGAGTTCTGGGTTCAGACTTCAAAATCCCATCATACAGAAGTGGACTAACCAACCCTACCCACCTGTGACAACCACCCATCAGACAATAGATCATTTTTCTGCATGCTACTTTAAGATTTCTATTTCCTGATCTGTGATTTGTTTGTAATTTTGATCTTTTTATAATCTGAAATAAAAGCTAAATTTTGGACAAAACCAACAGTTGACACCTTTAATTTTTATATAACTGAAACAGCTGATCAAAGCGCATTGTCATCCACTCACACACGTGATGATGATTTAACCAAAATATCTTTGTTAAGGAAACAGCAGCTTACACTCCATAGATAATGAAAAAAGCACAAAAAATTGCTACCATAGCCTTGTCCTATAAATCAGCAATTATGGAAGCATAAAGCAAAGAACATCAATAGAATCACCCATCAAAAATTCATAAGAGAGGTACCTGTGCACCAAGAGGGACTGGTGACAAGCCATAGATAGAATTGGCCAATCCAGCAATCACACAATTGCTGCTCTGGAGGAGGAGATGAACATCACGGAGAGCAACTGTCTGAACTAATGGATAAGGGGCTCTGAGTGATCTTATCTGCAAAGATTATAGAAAAAGAAGTCTAAATGACAAACAGTTTCATAACAATATTCTAATAAGACTATTAGATGTTGTGAATAAATGAATAGCACCATGACTGACCTCAATGTGCCTGGGCAAGCGAGCTAGTGCATATGGCTTATGGATCACTACTGATGCAGGGGCTTCTGACCAACATATCCTACCATCTTGTAGAAGTTTTCCATTTTGATCAACAAAAACTCCAATATTATCCTGGACAAAAGGCGAAAACACATCCAGGGAATTTCTTAGAGAAACAAATGCAAGACCTTAGATATTTCTCCAAGGAGCAGTAAAAAAATCCTACAAATGTTCCACAAAAAGATATGTAGCAAGACAATTGTATCCCATGGGTCATGTAGAAACTTGCAAGGAAATCTTCTTTTCATCAGGCTGATGATAAAACACCAAGGGCTTGATTTTTGAAAATGTGATTTAGGTACAACTTTCAGGTGGATTTTTCACAAAAGCATAAAAAAAAAAGTATTGAAGGTAATAAATAGAAGAGTTTAGTAAACCAGAGATAATGCCAGAAAGGCTGATAGTTGAAACATATATAAATCCATCTTCTAAGAAAAATAGCAGGAGAGAACAATGAGTTGTATTGATACCCCTTATCCAGTTCAAACCCAATGTACAGATTGTGCTTATGGGATTTTGTAAGACTCGCTCATCAACAATTGGAACATAAATGAAGTTATGTATGCATCATTAGATTGTATTGATACTGCTGATAAAATTAAAATGTTTACTGGTGTCAGGCAGGCTTTTACTGAACAGCTTACTCTCTCTCCTCTAAAACTCCTACCATACTGGTATGGAGCGTATATTTGAAAGAGAGTCCCCAAATTCCGCATGTTGAGATCCTTTTTCTACAATCAGCACATAAATGCGAAAAACTAGAGCCTGTTCTAATAGGTCAACAACAACACAACTATTATAATGAACTGGAATTGGACACCATAAATCATCTCCCATTATTTGGCATAATATTGCATGATTTTGGTTTCAAATTATGGAAGTAGAAAAACCAGATATCCAACAATCACACTTATAATTGATCTGCAAGTATCATACAGAAAATGTATGTGTCATGGCCTTACAAAGTAGCAAAATGCTTATCATAAGAATTAGCTGATGTAACTCAGATGTGTTGATAATTAACACCTTAGCAAACTTCTGTCTGAGAAGAATGAAAAGCAGTAAGTGGGATTTTGCTTATCTCATGAATGTAGAACGTCGACGAGTCATTATCAACGAGTCATTATTACCAAATGATTATTGATACAGGTTTTCTCTTGATAAGAAAAAACCATATCCTATAGGTAGAACTGCTGTAGAAGTTAATGTAGGTGAACCAACTGACAAGCTGTCAATTAAAGGAAAGTGAATGGAAGCTAAAAAATGTAAAATGAACAAAATACCTTTCCAAGAAGAAGCTCTCCAGATGGAAGAGGGATAACCAAAGGAGGAGCAATCCTCCCTGATGGGAAAACCTCTGATAATGCACCGGTTGTACTGTTCATTATCATGTATTCCCTTTTGATCCCTAAACATATGTTTTCTCCACACCAAGACATAGACTTCACTACATCAGGAACACCAAATTCCTTCACCTCCACAAATTCTCGACCACCTGGCTGACATCCAAATTGAACTCATGTTTCTTTCCGAAGAAAGGAATTACGAAAGAAAAAACTCAAGTCAAGTAATTTGAAAGTACGAAATTGTAACTTTGATATGACTATCGAACTGATAATTATGCAGCAGCTAAATAATATAATACAACCACATATGCACACTCATTGCATATCATGGAAAAGTAACAACATAGAACACAAAATATGGTCCAAATCAAAGCAAAATCATGTGATTTGAAGATTTCGCCACAACAAAGTCATGCACATGTTTCAAATCACAGACTTGAAGGAGCCATTAAGTTCAGCATCTTAGAATCAAACGATAGGATTGAGCTTTCCAAACTACCAATGAATTGCTATATAGCAATTCCAATAGTGGAAGACCAAGCATGTGGCTAGGCCTACCCCAGCACAACCAAAGAAGGTTCCAGAATGCTAAAGTCACCACATGAGTCAGCATAGCTATTGCCCTAGAAGAATCACTTGCACAAAATGCAATAGACCAAAATATCCAATTATCCTAATGCAAACTCTCAAATAGTCCACAATTTAGTATCTCAACCAAAACCAAGTCTAAAAACTTACATTATAATTTTATCATCTACGATCCCCGCTCAGTTTACTTAAACCACTCTCCTACAATCATCACCATAAGAAATAACAAGAATTTGATGTCATAAAAGTGTCAAATTTTAAAATTTATTCACCCTAGTTTTAGCTACCCACCTCCCAAAACTCCTCTTTTGGAGGTTGAAACATCAGAATTCAGACCAAACGCTCCAAAAGAGGTTATTTTCACACCTACAGCAACCATTTAACTACAAATTGAACTACAAATTAAAAAAAATCTGATTCCCTAATCACCAACAAACATCATATCAAAAACCCATACTTTTCAGGGAAAAATCCACATTACCATCAAGCCGATATATCCCGACCCTCTTCTGCCGTCCGACGCTAAGGAAGCCCCTCCGATCATCCCAGCTATAAACATTAGCTCCCTTCGTCTTCCCCACAGCTACAACAGTCTCAAGGTTCGGGAGCCGGTGGAGAGTGACCCACTCGGAGAGCGAAAGCAGGAGACCGCGCGAGTGGCAGACCTCCATCGCTAGAGGTGCCTTCTTCCAGAAACCCGGCAGAGCCTTCACGGCGACGTAGGGCTCCCGGCGGATCTCGGAACCGACGGTCGAGGCGGCGGAGTCGTCGGGGAGAGAGGCGGGGGCGAAGATCCGGAGGGAACCGTCGGAGCAGCCGAGGAGGAGGCGGAGCCCGTGGATGGCCGCTGCCTCGACCCGGGACGGGCTCGCCTTCACAATCTCCACTGGATCGTATGCGCTGTGAACCATCTCGGCGATCGCGATCCAGCTCGCTTTGTCGCTCTCGATTGTGGAGCGGAGGCGAGGAATTTATCGCACCGTTAGGAGTAACGGTATGTCGATCTCGGAGAGACGGTTGATTTATGCAAATAATCGGCGAGGAAACATTAAAAAAGAGGCTCTTTCGCAAAAATAATAAATAAATAAATAATAGGAAAACTTTTTGTTTGTTCCTTTCAATTTTATTTTTAATCCGATTCAGCCTAAAAAAATTTTATTTTTCTTTTTATCAAGGCATATGGACTTCTCTAGGCCAACATACTTATTTTTAAATCAATTATTTTTTATAAAAATTAGATATCTTTATCATGTGTTATTTTAAAAAACTTTCATATTGTCTTTTTACGAGGAAAATTAGCTGAGACAAGTTTATCACATGAATAATTTCACTCACTTGCGCCACCCACTTGTATTATAGCTTTTCAATGGAGAGATCTTCGTATCATTGATTTTCTAAAAGAGATCTGTTGAAATAGATCAATTGCAAGAATAGATTCATTGATACTTGCTCCATTCACAAAATGCTTCTATTGCATTTTACAATGTAAAATTGCTCTTCACCTTTTATGTCCCTTGGATATTTTTTTATGTATTTTTTCAACAATTTGTGATGTTTCATATTTATTTTGTCAATTTGATCTCAAATCTACTCTTCTATGGCCTCCATCAAAAATATTTTTACAATCACATGATACAAGGTTGAGGGAGATGTGTTTCCTATCTCTATTGTTTCGAGGGCTTGGATGGTTAGGAGGACATCAAGTGAAACTGGTGAAAGCTTCTCTTATGTGTTATGTGTTGTTCAATTTTTTGGTTTTCATTGTGTATATTATGTGTTATATGTTATTGATCTATGCTTGAAACTTTACAAGACAGTGTGTACTTTTAAATTTTTATTTCGTTTTGTTATGAATTTATCCATGGATAAACATTTACTTGTATTTGTGATATCATTCAAATTTTTGATGGTACATGCTCATTTTGTAATTAACTAGTCTTTATTTTATAAGTAGGTGTATGCAATTTTAAGTTTATGAACTCTTTTTTTACCTTATAGATATTTATTTCTACTTGTATGTATTCATTATGTAATTAACTATTTTTTATAGGTAGATAATATATATTTTTTAAGATTATATATTCATCTACTAATTATTAGGTTTTCTTTTTTCCAAGTAATTTAACATTATTTTAGCAAAGAAGTCCTAAAATATAATTTGAATAATAGGATTTTAGGTTAAAATTAAAAGTTTTTGTAATTATTTTATCAGCTTATAACTTTATCAATATGGTTGTATGTATTCATTCATTTGCGAATGCATTTATTTTATAAGTATCATGTATTCACCAATCTGTGCATTAATATTCATTTATAAATAATTTATATTCATGTATTCATCTAGTATATTTAAGGATATATTCATGTTATAACTAACATATATATTCACATTTTGTTGTATGACATGATATGTTGATGTCTTTAGTATTCATTTACATTAATTTGAAGTTATTAGCCCTTTGTTTTAAAAATGAAAGAGATAATCGAAACGACTCCTCCTAAAGAATTATCAAAGAGTCATTTTACACATATCCAAACTAGATGGAATGAAATAATGCAATAATAAATATAGGTCATTATTTTAATAGTACATATTCTTTCGGGCAAGAGTTTTGAAATTATATCATAGAAAGAAAGAACTTGGATTACATATTTACAAATAATGGGAACAGATATGGTGATTATATGCCAAATATGGAATGATAACATCTTTAAAGAGTGCTTAAGAGCACTTGTATTGAGTGTATAGTTAATCTAACAAAGATATATGATACCATGATGTACTTGATATATGTGTACCTATATTTTTTAATTTTTATATTTAGTTTAATTTGATGTATGAACTTTTTATTCATGAATAAATACAAAGTATTTACTCTATAATAACAAAGCACTCATTTCTTTTGAAAAATATTTATTTTGTTATTGTAATGTATTTGCTTTAACTAGAAAGTATTCATCTTTTAGTATATAATGTATTTATTATATTTGAAAAATATCCATTTTTAGTTATAGTATGCTCATTATATTTAAAACAAATTTATTTTTTAATTATTATGTGTTTATTTTTCTATACAAAAATGAGTTGGATGATATTAATACATAAAAAATAAGTATAAACAAAAGTACATTCAATAACCTCTTAAACATAGTGTCCACTCTATAATGACAATGATAATGATAATGAGTACAACTAAAAGTACAAATATAAATATATTCAATAATCCAATATTTTTTATAGAGAAACAATGTCGAGTCCCTTAATCCAACACTTTTTCAAAGAAATTTTCCAAAATAATGTCCAGCCTCACAAATAATTCATTCATTAATTCATATTAGTTCATCCTCCTATAGTAGATGAAATTTTTCATCGAAAGCCTTCTTACCAACAGATGTCCAATCTCTTAATCACCAAATTAGTTTGTGGAATTGGAATCGATGACTTGGGATAGCGAAGTCCCCAGAGAGTGATCTCGATGTTTAAATTAAAGTGTATTGATTTAAGCATGTAATCAGGTGTTGTGAAAATATTTATTTCTAATAAGCACAAGCCCCTACTATTAATTACCTTGACAATTTTTGAGAAGCTCCTAAGATAAAAAATCTAGCTAATAAAATAGAGATACAAAAAAAGAAAAATATCATTTGATTGGTATGAGAAATGATACATGGATTAAATAAAGGCATACCCTCACTTTATAATAAATTGTAGTATAAAATTATAAAAAATATGATAATAATAAAAAAAAAGTGAAAAAGAAGCTTTGATATATGTTGCTACCTCACTCATGTGCACTAGGCCATGTAACATCTTATTCAAATGGGTCTTGATTTAATCCTCAGTAGATATTGATGGCATCATCCAGTGGGACATGAAAGGAGATGAGAAGTTTGAAATATTTTCAATAGCTTTAAATATTGACAATAACTTTATTAGATAGTGTTATCGATGATTTATCAAGGATTACCCTGAAGTATTTTCATAGGCCTAAATGTTAGAGATAACTTCTTCTAGACAAAGTGTTTTCGTTATCCTGGTGGGGTTGGTGATAACTTCATTTCATGTGAAGTATTTTTATTCGCCAATAAAATATTTGTGATAACTTTATTTGGTTCAAAGTATTCTCATTAGTCACTAAGGCGTTGGTGATAACTTCATTTAGTTTGAAGTATTTTCATTAGCTAATGAGGTGTTGATAATAATTTTATTTAGTTTGAAGTATTTTCGTCAACCAATCAGGCATTGGTGATAACTTCTTTTGGTTTGAAGTGTTTCTATCAGCTAATGAGGTATTGATAATAACTTTATTTGGTTTGAAGTGTTTCCGTTAGCCAATGAAGCATTGACAATAACTTTGTTTAGTTTGAAGTGTTTCTTTTATCCAATTAGGTATTAACTTTATTTGATTTGGAGTATTTTTGTTAGCTAATGAGGTGTTGGGGATAACTTTATTTGGTTTGAATTATTTTTGTTAGCTAATGAGGTATTGATAATAACTTCATTTGGTTTAAAGTATTTTTATTAACGAAGACATTGGCGATAATTTTGTTTGGTTTGAAGTATTTTCATTAGCTAATGAGACATTGGTGATATCTTCATTTGATTTGAAGTATTTTCGTTAGCCAATATGGTATTAGCAATAACTTCATTTTGTTTAAAATATTTTCGTTAGCCAATAAGGCATTAGTAATAACTTCATTTTGTTTGAAGTATTTTCGTTAGCTAATAAGACACTGGTGATAACTTTATTTATTTAAAGTATTTTTTTTAACCAATGAGGTATTGACAATAACTTCATTTATTTGAAGTATCTTTATTAGGCAATAAAGTGTTAACAATAACTTTATTTGATTTGAAGTATTTTCATTAGCCAATGAGGCATTGACAATAATTTTAATTATTTAAAGTATTTTTGTCAGCCAATAAGACATTGATAATAACTTCATTTATTTGAAGTATTTTCGTTAGCTAATGAGTTATTGGTGATAACTTCATTTGGTTTGAAATATTTTCATTAGCCAATGAGATGTTGGTGATAACTTTATTTGTTTGAAGTGTTTTCATTAAGCAATGAAGCATTGGCAATAACTTCATTTGGTATGAGGTAACATTAGCTACTACTTGTGAAGTGGAGCATATCCTTGGAGTACTGTTAAAGTTTTTTGTAGCACACCCAGTGGGACTTATTTTGATTCAGTTTAGTTCTATTTGAAGTTACTTTAGTTGGGGCTACGCTAGTAGTATCATCCACTGCTTATGGGATTGGGTATAGTCTTGGAGTGTTGCTAAAGATTTTACACATCTATTGGAACTTAGTTTGGTTTAGATTTGATTTATTTCTAGTTTAGGTCAAATTTAACTTATCTTCTGGTTCAGGTTGACCTAATTTGGTTTAGGTTTGACCTATTTTCAATTTAGGTTTGAGTTTAGCTTGACCCGACTTAGGTTTGATTTAAACTTTATTTAACCTAATTAGGGTTTAGTTTGAACTTGGCTTGATCTAATAAGGCTAGGTTTAAACTTGGCTCGACCCAATAGGGTTTGGTTTAAATTTAATTTGACCTATTTTTGGTTTTGGTTCAGACTTGTCTTGACTCGATTAGCTTTGTTTGAACTTGACTTGACCTGGTTAGGACTCGGTCCGACCCAATTGGACTTAGGTTTTGTGGGATCGAAGTTGACCACCTAGGATAACAAAGACCTCGAGGAGCGATCTTGAATCATAAATCAAAATTTATTTTAATTTTAAATGTGCTATCAGGTGTTGTAAAAATATGACTTTCAACATACTTAAGCTCCTATTATTAATTACCCTAATAATTGTCAAAAACCTCCTAAAGTAAAAAAATCTAACTAATAAAATAAAGACACAAAAAAAAAAACATTATTTGATTGATTTTAAAAAATAATACATGGATTAAGAAAGGGTATACCATCATTTTACAATAAAATTCAACATAAAATTATAGAAAATATAAAAGAAATGAAGAAAGCAAAGAGCAAAGGTGAAGAAGAAGCTTTGATATGTGCTACTATCCTACTTCCTCTACACTAGACTGTGTGACCTTCGACCCAAATCGTGGAAGGAAATGAGAGAAGTTTAAAGTGTTTCCATTAGGTTTGAGCTTCAGTGAGAACTTCATTTGGATTGAAGTGTTTCTATTAGCTAATAAGACGTTAGCGATAACACATCTCGGCTTGGAGTATTTCCATTAGCTAATGAGGTATGGGCAATAACTCCATTTGTGTTGAAGTATTTTCGTTAGCCGATAAGGTATTAGCGATATTCCGTTTAACCTAAAAGTGCTTCCATAGTCAATAGGGCATAGGTGATAATTTTATTAATTTTAGTTAAAGTATTCTCATAGCCAATAAAGTGTAAGTAATAGCCTCTCTAATTTAGGTTGAAGTGTTTTCATAACTAATAAGGCGTAGGTGATAACTTCTTTGATTTAACTAGCGTCACCAATGACTTATGAGATTGGATACAACTTGAAGATGCATCGCCAACTACTTCTGGAATTGGATAGCTTGAAGGGTGCGTCATTAACTGCTTGTGGGGTTGACTAGCTTGAAGGGGCATATCGTCAACTACTTATGGGGTTGCTTGAAGAGGCACGTCGTTAACTGCTTGTAGGGTTGACTAGCTTGTAGAGGTGCATCACTAGCTACTTCTGGGGCTAGCTAGTTTGAAGAGCATGTCACAACTACTTCTAAGGCTAGCTAGCTTAAAGAGCACGTTGTCAACTACTTGTATGGTTGACTTGCTCGAAGAGCACATCATTAACTACTTGTGGGGCTAACTAACTTGAAGTATGGCCAATAGGCTTAAGTGTATTATTGGTTAACTTTATTGATTTGGTAGCATCATCGATAACTTAGGGGGTCAAATATAGTTTCGAAGTGTGGTCAGTAGCTTTGAGTATGTTAGCAATTAACTTCTTTGATTTGATAGTATTACCAATAGCTTATGGGGTTGGATATATCTTTGAAATGTAGCTAACAACTTTAAGCATGGGTGGTAACATCACCCATGGTTCGTGGCTTTGGAGTATTGCAATGACTTAGCGCACCTAATGGGACTCAGTTTGATCTTATTTAGTCAGGTCTGAGTTTGATATCATTTAGTTTGAGTTGGGTTCAACCTTATGTTGGATCTTTGATGAAATTTAGTTCAAGTTCAAGTCAATTTAGTTTAACTTAATTTCAGTTCAGACTCAGCCTAGCCTCATTCTAATTTGACTTTGAGTTTGTTTTTTAGTTTGGACTTGATTTGGATTTGATTTGAGCTTAGCTCAATTCTGATTGGATTTGATTTGAACTCAATTTAATTTTAAATTGACTCAACTTAAACCTAATTATGGTTGAGTCTGAGTTTATTTAGTTAACAATTTGGATTTTCTAGAGCTTAGTCTAATTTTGGATTTTAGTCCGTTTCTTTGACCAATTTAAGTCTATTTGAGCTAGCTTAGCCTTTGTCTATGTGTTTTGACTAAGTTTAATTTTAATGTGATTGAGTTATTTTATATTAATTAATTTAATTTGAGAGTCCTTCAATATTTATGATGATTTTCGATGAACTCGTAGACTAGTTTCAAATGCATGAACCTGAAGGTTGGTTTAGTTTGTGAGCTTAAAAGCTGGCTTAGTATGAGTCTAAGGGCTAACTAGATGAGAGTTCGAAGATTGGTTTAGATGAGATCTTGAAAGCTGGCTTGGTGTGAGCCTGAAAATTGGTTGAGTGCGAGCCTAAAGGTTGTCTTAGATGTAAGCTTGAATGTTGGCTGAATGCGAGCCCAAGAGTTGGCTTGGGTGTGAGCCTGAAGGGTGATTGAGTGTGAGCCTGAATGCTGGCTAAATGCAAGCATGAAGATTGGCTTAGATGTGAGCCCAAAGACTAGCTCAGTGCGAGTTCAAAGACTAGCTAGGTATGAGCTTGAAGGTTGGCTTGGGTGCGAGCCTAAATGCTACCTTAGTGTGAGCCTGAGGACTAGTTTGGATATGAGCCTAAAGGCTAGCTTAGATGTGAGCTCGAAAATTACCTAAATGAGAGCTCAAAGGTTGGCTTAGATGCAAGCCCAAAGGTTGGCTTAGTATGAGCTTGAAGGCTAGCTTAGTGTAAGTCTGAAGGCAGGCTTAGATGTGATGACTGAGTGCAAGCCTGAAGACTAGGTAGGCTTGAACTCAAAAGCTAGGTAAGTGCCAGCCTAAAGGCTGCCTTGGATGCAAGCTTGAAAGCTGATTGAGTGCTAGTCCTAAGGTTGGTTTTGATGTGAGCTTGAAAGCTGGCTGAGTGCGAGCTCAAAGGTTGACTAAGTGCAAGCCTGGAGACTGGCTTATAGTGATAGAGATTCGCCGTCTTCAAGGGACTGCGAGTGGTTGCAACTAGGACATGGGTTTACCGTCTTCATCGTTGAAGATCACGGGTGATCGCGGTGTTGTCAAGAGCTTTTTTTGATTTTTTTTTGCCAAATTTTCCTCCTTTTTTTAATATAACAAGTTTTTTTTATTTGTTCTTCTTCCTTATTCTACAAACCCCCTTCTTTTTTTTTCCTATTTTTTGCAAAATTATTTTTTTTATAACACAAGTTTTTATATATTTTTTTTATACTTTTTTTGGGCTTCTTCTTTAGGAAGCCAAGACTTTTTGGCTTCCCATGAAGCCTTATCCAGCTCGATCAAGCTTGGTCCCTTTCTTGGTCAAACTTGGTTGGAGACGATGGAATCCAGCCAACCCTTGCCATGGTGGCCAGGGGCAGCTAGATTTGGTCACCTCTTGGCTGAATCTGGCCGATCTTGCAATGATGTGGTAGGGAGGCACTCGTCCTCCCTCTTTCTAGTAGGATCCATCCCCCTGATGAGCTAGTAACAGCAATGGGGAGGGCAGGGCCCTCCCTCTCTTTCTTCTATTGGCCAAATCTGGCTAGAGATGGCCTTCTCTTTTTCTTGTGCTATATGGTCACAGCCAACAAAGTGGTGGAGGTAGCACTTGGCGAAGTCCAGCGAGGCGAAGGAGGAGAGGCGAAGGTGCGTGACTCATGGAGGAGGCCGAGCAGTGAGTAGAGCTTGAGTCAGGAGTAGGGATGGAGCCACAGATGAGGTTTGAGCTTCCAGCAGTGGGGTTTAGGTGAGGAGATTGCGATGGCTCTATTGATGGACGATTCATGAGGCGAGGCTCAACGACAGCAGATGGTCAAACATTACTACAATGCAAAGGCACCAAAGAAGAGAAGATCAAAATAAAGCTAAGTATTGAAACTCACCCAATCGTATTCTATCTTCAATTTCCTGTTGTATCTGCAGATTCACTGATCTCCTATCTCCCATAGTCTTTTGGTCTCATCTCTTTTTCTGTTCTCTGATTTGCAAATTCTACAAGTTTTATAAAGCTCGTGAAGAGATAGAGTTGAGCTAGAATCCAATTTTTTCATTTGAATTTTAAATAATGGACGTGGACGTAGATAAATATGGGTATGCTTATTTTGAATTTGAATGAACATGTAAAGAGATATGGATAAATCTGTTTGTTATGAAAGATTAAATTTGAAAATTTGTACTTTTCCCAAATACTAAAATTATAGGGGATCATTTGGATATTTTTAAAAATTAGACTAAATTATAATTTTATAATTTCGGGAGATTTTTCTGTAAAAAATACTTATTTATAAAGTTTTAAAACTTTCAAGCTCCTTTTTGAATAACATTTAGACTTATTCACAAAATTTTTTTTTTGATGGACTTATTTATAAAAAGTCAAAATTATAGAGGCTTATTTATAAATAAAAATTTTGGAGGGGTTTATTTATAAATTTTGATTTTCATAAAAATAAAATCATAATTATCGATATTTTGAGAGGCTTATTTATAAATCTTGGATTTTGAGGAACTAATTTATAATTTTATGATTTTTTTGATTTTTTTTTTAAAAATTCTTATTCCAAGGGTCTATTTGTAAGAAAAATTAGGCCAAAAATCCATTTGTGAAGATTCATTCAATCCGGAGCCCTCTTTATAAAAATTCTTGTATTTTATCTTTTTGGCCTAAGTTTTAGATAAATTTTTGGCCTAATTCTGGTTCAAAATTTCAATTTGCTTAGCCCATTTATATTAGGCTCAGCTAGAGTCCAAATTTTCCAATGACTTGAGCTCATTTTTTGTCAAACTCATATATGATTTAAGTCTGATCGAGGTCCATATTTGAGCCATAATCATATTTCAATTAAATTTTGATTATGGATAAAATAGCCTCAAATAGGTTTAAACTTGGTTTGGTTCAGCTGGGGCTGGATTTGAACTCCATTTTAATCCATATAGCTTGACTTAATTAGAGTTCAATTCGAATTTATTTTAAGTCAAATGTAGTTTTAATTTGAATTTATTCTAATTTAGTTTGAATAGTATTTGACTCAATTGGAATCCAACTTGAACATTATTTTCATCTCGGATTAATTTGGTTTAATTCTAAATTGACCCAAGTTTGAATTGATCAAGGCTCAACTCAATTTGGACTGAATTTGAATCCAAATTGTTAGTTTTCTAAATAAAATAGATGACCGATTGGGGTATTGGTCGATCTACTATGTGTGAGTGTTGTTTCTAATTTAACAGAACTAGTCGACTAGTTTAGATATCAATTATTTGACAGTGTGGTTTCTTTCTTGTCTAGGTTAGCTTTAGTCCATCTTGTTTTGGTTTGTTTGAGTTTATTTAATGCTTTTTTCAAGTTAATTTGATTTTGTTCATTTACATTAGCTTGAGTTTGATATGATTGAGTCATTAAATCAATTTTATATTCATCTATTTTGGTTCTAGATCTATCAAACTATCATGATGATATTACGGTGAGCTCACAAGCTAGCCTTTAATCTAAATAGATGCTTGCAAGGTCAAAGGCTAGTTTATAGATATTTTGGCAAGTCCAAAAGTTGTCCTATAGTCCAAATGATTATGAGCCCAAAGGCTAGCTTATAGACATTTGATTAGCTTGAAGGCTAGCCCATAGTGCAAATGATTGCAAGCTGAAAGGCTGGCTTATTGATGGTCAATAAGCTCAAGGGTTAGCCTATAATCCAAAAGATTACAAACCCAAATGCTAGCTTATAGATGTTTGATAAGCCTAAAAGCTGGTCTATGGTCCAAATGATCACAACCCTAAAGGTTGGCTTATAGATGTTTGACAAGCTTGAGAGCTAGCCTATAGTTCAAAAGATTGCAAGTCTGAAGACTAGCTTGATTTGGTAGGTTTGAAGCTGGCTTATAAAAATTCAATGAGCTCAAGGGCTAACCTATAATCTAAAAAATTTTGGTCTGAAAGTTGGCTTAATTTGGTGACGCCGGTGGCTAGCTTATAGATATTCAATGAGTCTAAAAGCTGGTTCAATTTGGTGAGCCCAAAGGTTAGCTTATACACACTCGGCGAGTCCAAGAGCTAGCCTATAGTCCAAAAGATTGTGAGCCTGAAGGCTAACTTGATTTCGTGAGTCTGAAAGGTGACTTGTAGACACTCGATGAGTCTGAGAGCTAGCCTATAGTTTAAAAGATTACAAGTCCACAAGTTAGCTTGATTTGGCAAGCCCAAAAACTAGCTTATAACATTCAGTGAGCTTAAAGACTAATTTATAGTCCGAAATATTATGAGCTTGAAGACTAGCTTGATTTGGCGAGTCCAAAAATTGGGTTATAGATACTCAGCGAGCTTGAGTGCTAATTTATAGTCCAAAATATTGTGAGCTCGAAGGCTGATTTATAGACATTTGGCGAGTTTGAAGGCTAGGTTATAGACACTTGGTGAATCTAAGGGTTAGCCTATAGTCCAAAAGATTTCGAGTCCTAGCTTGATTTGATGAGTCCAAAGGTTGGCTTATAGATATTCAATGAGCTCAAGAGTTGGCCTATAGTCTAAAAGATTGCAAGCTCGAAGGCTAGATTATAGATGTTTGGTGAGCTTAAAGGCTAAACTATAGATGTTGAACGAGCCCTAGGGCTGGCCTATAGTCCAAGAGGTTGCAAGTCCAAATGCTAACTTATAAATATTCGGTGAGTCCGAAGGCTAGCCTATAAAAATTTGGTGAGCTTGAGGGTTGGTCTATAGTACAAAAATCGCAAGCCCAAAGGTTGGCTTAATTTTGTGAGTTCAACAATTGGCTTATAGATATTTGGCGAGCCCAAAGAGTAACTTATAGTCCAAATTTACAAGTTTTAGTTATTTTAGTTCTCTTTATTCTTATTTAAGTTCAAGTGAGGTGATACTATGGGTGACCATAGCGGTGATGGTAATTCACTTACACACGAGTCCACATGTGGCTATAATATTAATAGGGTAGAAGTGTTGCGAAAAATATCGATATCCACCATAATTCACGATATAGAGGAAGAATAGAAAAGAGGAAAAGATAACACACAAGAGATATATTTTGGGAAGACGATCCAGAGAATATTGTATTGATGAGAAGAGAAAAAGAATACTACAACGATGGAGACGAAACTCCAATATCACCAACTCTCACAAAAGACTAAGTAGCCTGACCGTCACAAGACGTATTGAGAGTATTGATCTATATATATATATATTTCTCTCTCTCTTGAAACCCTTACATCAATGGTGTATTTATAGATGTGGCCTAATGATATTTGAGCCAAAGTAGAAGACTGACTCAAATAAGACTTCTACTAATTTAAGACTTCTAGTAGAAGATAAATCTAGATAAGAATTAGGCCCATTAAATAATTTCCTAATATAATTAAGGCTATCCGGAAAATCCAGATTTGAGACACCATAAAGCCAACAATCTCAACCTTGGCTCGAATCATCTTATTCTCTAAATTTGAATCTTCAATAAATGTCTTTGTCATTACCTCTTGGGATAGGATCAACGACCTTGGATATTAATCAAGTCCAAACAGAGCTTGAACTTATCAATTGGAATCACCTTCGTCAACATATCTGCAGGATTTCTTGAAGTATGAATCTTTTATAAAGAAATCTCGCCGTCTTCAATAATGTCCCGAATAAAATAAAATCAGACATCTATATGCTTTGATCTAGCATGGTACATTTGGTTCTTCGCAAGGTGTATGACGCTCTGACTGTCACAAAAAATAGGAAGAACATGTTGAGAAAAACCAATTTCACTTGCCAAACCTTTTAGCCATAGAGCTTCTTTGACGGCTTCTGTAGCTGCCATATACTCAGACTCTATTGTAGATAATGCTACAGTTGACTGTAAGGTACACCTCCAACTAATAGGTCCTCCACAAAGAGTAAAAAGATAACCAGTGAGGGATCGATGTCGATCAAAGTCTCCAGTATAGTCTGAATCGACGTAGCCAATAATTTTGGCCTCTTGCACTGTATTCCTGTCGAAACATAAACCAATATTAAGAGTACCTTTGATATATCTCAATAGCCATTTCACAGCTAGCCAATGCTCTTTTCCTGGATTTGTCATGTAACGACTAACAACGTTGACTGCTTGTGCAATATCAGGTCTTGTGCATATCATAACATACATTAGACTTCCAACAGCACTTGAAAATGGGATGTTCTCCATGTATGCATGTTCTTCATCTGTAGAAGGACATTATTGAGCTGAAAGCTTAAAGTGAGATGCCAAAGGAGTACTGACGGGTTTTGAATTCTGTATGTGAAAACGAGAAATAATCTTCTCGAGATACTTGCTCTGTTTGAGGTATAATTTTCCATACTTTTGATCTCGATCAATCTCCATACCGAGAATCTTCCTTGCAGCACCTAAATCTTTCATCTCAAATTCCTTTTTCATTTTAAACTTTAAATCATTCATTAGAGATATGTCTTGAGTAGCGATAAGAATATCATCAACATAAAGAAGTAATATAATAAACGAGTTATTGGCATGCATCTTAAAATAAACACAGCAATCATGTTTGCAGTGAATGAAATCTTGTCCCAGCATAAAACTGTCAAATCTTTTATACCATTGCCTTGGAGACTGTTTCAAACCATAAAGTGATTTGTTCAACTTGCAGACAAAATTTTCCTTGCCTTCTTGGATGAACCCTTCAGGCTGTTGCATAAAAATTTGTTCTTCTAATTCTCCATGGAGAAAGGCAGTTTTGACATCAAGCAGTTCTAACTCAAGATTATGAAAAGCAACTAAAGCAAGTAGAAAACGAATAGATGTGTGTTTAACCACAGGAGAGAAAATTTCATTAAAGTCAACACCCTCATTTTGTGAATACCCTTTTGCAACTAAACAAGCCTTGAATTTAACACCATCTATCTCAGAGAAATCCTCTTTCTTTCGAAATAGCCACTTGCAACCAATTTCTCTTTTACCTTCTGGTAATTTCACCAGATCCCAAGTATGGTTCTTTTGAAGGGAATCCATCTCTTCATTCGTAGCAGTTTGCCACTGAGAAGAATTCTTATTCTGTACTGTTTCTTTATAGGAAGAAGGATCACCATTGTCAGTAACTAAAGCAAAAGCTACCATATCTTCAAAACCATACCTCTCAAGTGGCTTTATTTTTCTTTGAGATCTTCGAAGTGGAGACTTTTCAGAAACTTGATTCTTAGAATTTTCTTGAGAGTTGGGCATATCTTGAATATCTTCTTCTGAAGGAACTACATGCTCCACCTCCACTTGCATTATATCATTAGGATCTTTCTTGAGAGATTTTAGCATAACACTTTCATTAAATACTATGTCTCTCTCAATAATTACATTTGAAATAGTAGGATCCCACAAACGATAGCCTTTGACGCCTTTGGCATAACCCAGGAAAATATACTTTTTGGAACGTGCATCTAACTTATCCGTGACAACATGCACATAAGCAGGGCAACCAAAAATCTTTAAAGAAGAATAATTTGCAGGATGGCCAGTCCATACCTCTTCAGGAGTCTTGCAATTAATGGCTATTTGAGGAGAGCAATTCACAATAAAGCATGCTGTATTGATTGCTTCTGCTCAAAAATCTTTATCAAGATTAGCTGTACTGAGCATACTACGTGCTTTCTCCAACAAGGTTCTTTTCATCCTTTCAGCCACACCATTTTGTTGAGGTTTTCCTGGGATGGTAAAGTAGCGTTTGATGCCTTCAGCTTCACAGAATTTGAGAAATTCTATTGATTTGTACTCTCCGCCATTATCACTTCTGAGGTATTTGATTTTTCTACCAGTCTTTTTTTCAACTGAAGTTTTCCACCGTTTGAAAACAGAAAACACTTCGGCTTTGTGATGCAAAAAATAAATCCACACTTTTCTGAAAAAGTCATCAATAAAACTGACAAAATAACGAGCACCAGATTTTGATGGAATAAGAGAGCACCACACATCAGAATGAATATAATCAATTAAGCCTTTAGTGCAATGAATACCGGTGTTAAACTTTACCTTGGACTGTTTACCATAGAGGCAATGCTCACAGAAATCCAATTTGCATGAGTTGAGGCCTTTCAGTAATTTTCTTTTGTTGATCTCACTTAAACCTTGCTCACTCATATGACCGAGATGCATATACCATAAGTGGGTCATATCAGAAGAAGAGGCCTGAGAAATTGCTGCTCCACCTGCAACGGTTTCTCCTACTAACTCATACAAATTTCCATGTTTTAGGCCCTTCATCACTATCAATGAGCCTTTAGCAACCTTAAGAACTCCACCTTCAGCAGAATACTTATAACCAGTAGAATCCAAAGCACCCAAAGAGATCAAATTCTTTTTCAAATCAGGAACATGTCTAACATCAGTAAGAGTTTTAATAATATTATCAAACATTTTAATTTTGATTGTTCCAATTCCAACAGTTTTGCATGGATTGTTATTACCCATCAAAACCAAACCACCATCATAGGACTTGTAGTCTTCAAACCAATCCTTATTAGAACACATGTGGTAAGAACAACCAGAATCAAGAATCCAAATATCATGGTAACGATCAAAATTAGAACTAATAGAGAGAACGTTACCCAAATTATCATCAGAACTTCCTTCAACAACTGACACTTGTTCTTTGGCTTGTTCTTTAAATTGAGATTCTCTTTCTTTCTTTGCTTTGAGCTTCCAACAATCTTTAATTGCATGTCCCATCTTCTTACAATATCTGCAGTTTATTTCTTTGGATTTGGATCTAGAATGACCTGTTCTTGATCTTTCTTTGGTACGACCTCTGACAATTAATGCTTCTGAGTG
Organism: Trichopus zeylanicus subsp. travancoricus; assembly: GCA_005019695.1. Taxonomy (NCBI): domain Eukaryota; kingdom Viridiplantae; phylum Streptophyta; class Magnoliopsida; order Dioscoreales; family Dioscoreaceae; genus Trichopus; species Trichopus zeylanicus. Next base: position 59,371 of record RXID01010947.1, read on the forward strand.
TGACACATCCCCTCCAATCTTTTTCAAATATTCATTAGATAGAAGGGCAGCAGAAATATCGTCAAATTTCAAATCCTTCCCATACATGAGAGTAGTTTTAAGATTCTCAAAAGAAGGAGCTAAGGACGATAATAAAATAATTACCTTGTCTTCATCTTCAATTTTAACATCAATGCTTAACAATTGAAGACAAGTTTATTGAAAACATTAAGATGATCAACTATATTCGTACCTTCTGTCATTCGAAAATTGAAAAGCTTTTACTTTAAATAAACTCGATTTGAGATAGACTTACTCATATACTGTTTCTCCAGCTTTTTCCATAACTCTAAAGGTGATGTTTCATCAAGAAATGGATAGAGTACCTCATCAGTAAGATTGAGGATGATTGTGCTATGTGCGCTAGCCTTCTGATTTTCCCAAACACTTTGATGACATCTTCAGGCTTGACGTCTTCCAATGTGTGTCTCAACCCTTGTTGAGTAAGAATTGCACAAACTCTTGCTTGCCAAATAGGAAATCCTTACTTTCCATTGAATTTCTCTATATCGAACTTCGTAGTAGACATGTTGAACCAAGCTCTGATGCCACTTGTTGCGGAAAATATCGATATCCACCACAATTCACGATATAGAGGAAGAATAGAAAAGAGAAAAAGATAGCACACAAAAGATATATTTTGGGAAGATGATCCAGAGAATATTGTATTGATGAGAAGAGAAAAAGAAGATTACAACGATGGAGACGAAACTCCAATATCACCAACTCTCACAAAAGACTAAGTAGCCTGACCGTCACAAGACGTATTGAGAGTATTGATCTATATATATATCTCTCTCTCTCTTGAAACCCTTACATCAATGGTGTATTTATAGATGTGGCCTAATGATGTTTGAGTCAAAGTAGAAGACTGACTCAAATAAGACTTCTACTAATTTAAGACTTCTAGTAGAAAATGAATCTAGATAAGGATTAGGCCCATTAAATAATTTCCTAATATAATTAAGGCTATCCGGAAAATCTGGATTCGAGACACCATAAAGCCAACATAGAAGAGGTGTCTACTATGAGGTTTGGCCATCTGGTCCATCTAGGTTTGGTCATCCAAACACAAAAACCAAGTAGCCTATGAAGTGAGGTTGGGGTGGCCATAGTGTTATTGGGCATTTGTGATATGGTTTGGGCATCATGTCCATTTAGATTCGGTTGTTTGAAGGTGGGAACCAAGTGGCTTGCCAAGCGAGACCATAGGTGACCATAGCATTGATGGGCATTTGTGGCATGGTTCGGGTGCTTAATCCTCCTGGGTTCTATTGCTCAAACTCAAATGATTGTGTAGTTTGCAGAAGAATGGATGATGGCTTTGGAGGGAAACAAGGTTGTGAGTGGTGGAAAGCCTAGAAAAGGAGAGGAGCAGGGCAGTAGTAGAAGCACAGGGACACCAAGATCTCATAAGAGATGAAGGAGGAACAAGAGAAGTAAAGAAACAAAAGGACAAAGATGAGATGGGAACATATCTTTCTTGACTCCTTGATAATGTTCTCTCGACCTCCTCCTTGATGACGAGATCTCCTTTAGAATTTCTTCTTTAATTCATGCAAAACTTTGCCCAAGAATCAACTATTTATTTTTTAAAAAATTCGTGTGTCCTAGCCCTCTTATTGAGAGGATCTTTAATTTTTGTGATTGATTAATCTGATTTCAAAATTTTATAGATATATTCTTTCCATAAATCTCATATTAATATATTCTTTCTTATCCAAAATTCTATTTTTATTTTTGTAGATCACGCCTAAATCAAACTGGCTATTAGGCTAGGCACAGACATGCCCTGCTTGTGAGGTTTAGGCACGTGAACCTCTCAGGTTCGATTGTCTAAGTATGGTATGATTTAGGCCCAATCTTTTTAGCCTTTTCTATTTCAAATTGGACCTTACTCACCACGAGTTAGGCTCAAAGTCTAACCCTAATTCTTGTCAAATTTGAAGTCAGAGTTTGGGTTGCAAAAACTACTTAAATGGTTGCATACTTTAGTTTCAATATACAAATATTGGTATAGTTAAATTGGACTAAACAACCGGTCATTAACAAATGTGTATAATGTATTACGAAGGTAGCATAATCTGCTGATCTGGAAAGGTCAAGAGTGAGATAAATAAATAAGAAATCAATTAAATAAATAATGAATCTTATGGATAAATAACTAAATTGTAATATTTATTTACGTACTCTCTAGTTTGTTCTTGATAGTCTCTCACATGCTCGAGCTTCAATTTAGAGACCCCTTCAAAATATGACCTTGTACTAAAGTGACTATGAATATGATTGTTTAAGGTGATTTTTGCCACAATCGAATTTGATTGGAATATACTTAAAATTAAGACTTGTATGTACTGAATTTTATCTCAAATGTGAGTTTCAGTCAAATTTAAATTGCGTTTGAGTTTGATTAAAAATTGAGCTCAATTTGGACTTGAATCATTGAAAAATTTCGACTCAAACTAGGCTTAATCCAAATAGGCTAAGTGGATTGGAAACTTGAACTAAAATTGGACCCAAAATTCATCTAAAATTTGGACTAAAATAACAAATACAAAATTCTTATAAATAAGTTCTTATATTGAATAAATCTTTATAAATGGGCTCTTAACTGGATTTTTCTTACAGACAAGTCCCTTAAGTTATAATTTTATGAAAAAGCCTAATAAAATTCTAAAATTAAAAATCATCCCACAAAATTTAGAATTTATAAATAAACTCCTTAAGAGATCAATAATTATAATTTAATCTTCATAAAATATAGAATTTATAAATAAACCCCTCTAAATTTTTATATTCACAAATAAGCCCTTAAAATTTCAACGTTTACAAAATAAGTCCTTCAAAAATTTTTATTTGTGAATAAGTTCAAATTTTGTTCAAAAAGGATCCTAAAAGTTTTGAAACTTTATAAATAAGTTTTTTATAAAAAAATCCTACAATTCATAAAATTATAATTTAGTCTAATGTTCTAAAAAATTGTAAATCACTCCTCTATAATTTTAGTATATGGGATGAATATAATTTTCAAATTATCATCATATACAACAAATAGATTTATCCATATCTCTTCACAAACTCATCCAAACTCAAGATAAGCCATATCCATATCTATTTATATCCATATCAATCATTCAAAAATTCAAACAAAAGAGATCGTTTCTAGGCCAACTTTAACTCTTTGAATCCTATATAAGCCTATTGAAGAAAAAAGAAGATTAGAGAAAAAATTGGAGAACGAGAGGGAGAAGATAGAGCGTGAAGATCAGTAAAATTGGGAATACAATAAAAAATCAAAGAACCAAACCAATCAAGTAAGGATTCGAGCTCTTACTTTTATTCTTCTTTGTTTTCTTCTTCTCCTCTTTGTCCCTTGCTTTCATTCCCAATGAGATCCTCAGCCATTGACCATCATTGGATGAACTTCTCATTGCTCCCTATGCTATGTTGCTACCTTAGCTAGGATGTAGATGAATCTTAGTCAGAACCTTCGTAAGGCTCCAGCCAAGTCTTAATCGATGCTATCCCATCCACTGTGCTATCACCAGTAGCTCTCCACAGCCTATGATGGATCACCAAAGCTCCTGCCCTATCTTCCACATGATTAAGTCAATGACAACTCCTCAGTGGTAGCCATCACTCATCCTAACTCGTACCTCCCCGAACCTTGACCATCTATGTTTCCTTGGCCATTTGCCGGAGATCCTCCACCTACATGCTATGCTTCACTCACTTGCCTAGTCTACTGAGCTTCTGCTCGAGCTCACAAGCCACCCCCACGACTCGAGCCTACGAATCACCTTCGCCACCTAAGCCTGTGAGTCGCCTCCACCTCTAGCCCATCATACCTTTGTGCAACCACCCACAAGTCGCCGCTTGATAGCTGCCTTTGACTCCTTGGATGCCATTTTGCCGTACTGTTGGGATAAATAACCAAATTTGATCGGGAGGTAGAGAAGGGACTGAGCCACCATGGTTGGGTTATGAGACAAAAGAAGAAGAATAGGGGGGTCACAAGAGCTTAAGGAAGACGATAAGGAAATAAAATAAAATAGGCGGCCTAAAAAAATTGGCTAAAATAGGAGAAAAGGGTTTCAAGCTTGAGGAAGAAGAAGAAATAAAGAAAATATAAGAAAAATTAATAGAAAAAAGTTATTGTGTAAAAAAAGAGAGGAAAATTGAGAAAAAAAATGAAAAAAAGAGTTTGTTCACAAAAAAAAAGAGAAAAAAAATTCTCTCATCTTAATTTTTGACGAAACTTCATCAACATCGTAGCCACCTGTGATCTTTGGCGCAATGATGAAACTTCACTAACCTCGCAACCACCTGTGACCCCTCGAAGATGGTGGGCCCTTAACACCATTCTAGTCACCCGCAACCCCTCGAAGATGGCAAACCTTTGATATTATTGCGAGCACCTGTGGCTCCCATCGAAGATGGTGAATCCTCAACACTACTGGAGGGCACCTGTGGCCCCTCAAAGATGGCAAATCCCTGTCACTCTAAGCCAAACTTTGAGCTCATATCCAAGCTAACCTTTAGGCTCACACTCAGCCGAACTTTGCAGTTGCACTTAGCTAGTCTTCAGGCTTGTATTCAAGTTAGCCTTTGGGTTTGCACTCAGCTAACTTTTAGGCTTACACTTAGCCAGCCTTTGATCTTGCATTTAGCCAATCTTTGGGCTTGCACCTAGCTAGCCTTCAGGCTTGCATTTAGGCTATCTTTCAGGCTTACACTTAGTAAAACTTCAGGCTCACATCTAGCTAGCCTTTGGGCTCATACTTAGCCAACCTTCCAGCTCACACCTGGCTAATATTCGGACTCGTACTTAGCCAGTATTCGAGCTCACATCCAAGTTAGCCTTCGAGCTTGCATTCAACCCAGCCTTTGAGCTTGTACCTAGCCAGCCTTTAGGCTCGCACCTTAGCCAACCTTCAAGCTTGTATTCAACTAGCCTTCGAACTAGCACCCAACCATCCTTTGGGCTTACACCCAGATAGCCTTTGAGCCACATCTAAGTCAACCTACACACTTGCATTCAATCTAGCCTTCGAGTTCATACTTAGCCAATCTTCGGGCTCACACCTTAGCTAGCTTTTGGGCTCATACTCAGTCAGCCTTCAGATTTGTATCCGTCAGTATTTAGGCTCACACTTAGCCAACCTTTATGCTCATACCTAGCTAGCCCTTGAGCTCGTAATTAGCTAGCCTTAAGGTTCACATCCAAGCCAACTTTCGGGCTTGCAATCAACCAGCCTTCTGGCTTGCATCTAAGCCAGCGTTCAAGCTCGCACTTAGCCAGTCTTCGGGCTTATGCTTTAGCCAACCTTCAAGCTTGCATTCAAGCCAGCCTTTGGGCTCACACCTTAGCCAATCCTCGGGCTCGCATTCAATCAGCCCTTGGGCTTGCATCTATAAGCTAGCTTTCCAGCTCGCAAACTAAGCCAACCCCTGGGTTTGCACATTTGAACCTAAGCCACAGAATCGCCTAAGGTTATCATAAACAGCTAAGAACTCTTAACTCAAATTGACTAACATAAAGTATCTCAATAATACTAAAATTAAACTCAGTCACAATGAATAAACAAAGGCTAAGTTGACTCTAATGGAATTAAATTAGCTAAATAAATATACTAAAATCCAAATTGAGTTGGACTCCAAAAATCCAAATTGAGTCAACCTAAGGCAAATAAACTCAGACTCAATCCTAATCAAACTTAAGATGGGTTAATTTAAAATTAAGTAGAGTTCAAATCAAATCTAGTCTGGATTGAACTAGGCTCAAATCAAACAGTAATTAGGTTAAATCAAGTCCAAACTAAAAGGGCAAGCTCAAAGTCAAGCCAGAACCAAGGCAGGATAAACTTGAACTAAATTGACTTGAACTTGAACTAAAGTCCATTAAGATGCAAACCCAGATGCGATAAAAATTCAACATAAGATCTAACTCGACTCAAGGTAAATAAAATTGAACTTAGACCTGAACCATATTAGTCCCAATAGAATTAGATAGGGACAAATGGAGTCCCATTGGGTGTGCTAAACCCTCGATAATACTCTAAGGCCATAAACCATAATTAGTTCAAATAGAACTAAATAAGGTCAAACTTAGTCTTGCTAGATGCACTACAAAAGCCTTTAGCAATACTTTAATCTATATCCAACTCCATAAGTCATTGGTGATGCTACCAAATCAAAAAAATTAATCACCAACATGCACAAAACTATTGGCCACACTTCCAAGCTATACCTAACTTCATAAGCCATTGGTGAAGCTAACAAATCAAAGAAGTTAATCACCAACACGCACAAAGTTGTTGGCCACAATTTAGAGCTATACCCAATCCCCTAAACTATTGGTGACACTACTAAATCAAAAAAGTTAATTACCAACATGCTTAAAGCCATTTATCACATTTTGAAGCTAGTCAACCTAGAAGCCATTGATAATGCACTCCTCAAGCTAGTCAACCCCAAAAAGCATGTGACGATGCACTCTTCAAGCTAGCCAACCCATAAGTCATTGATGATGCATCTCTCAAGTTAGTCAACCCAGAAATCATTGATGATGCACCCCTCAAGCTAGTCAACTCAGAAGTCGTTGACAACACACTCCTTAAACTAGTCAATCCTAGAAGTAGTTGTGATGTGCTCTCAAGCTAATCAACCCTAAAAGTAGTTGGTGATATGTCCTTCAAGCTAGTCAACTCTAGAAGCAGTTGAAGAAGCACTTTTCAAGCTAGTCAACCCTAGAAGCAATTGAGGATATGCCCTTTCATGCTAGTCAACCCCAAAAGTAGTTGGCGATATAATTTTCAAAGCTATACCCAATACTATAAGCCATTGGTGATGCTACCAAAATCAAAATAATAAAGTTATCGCTTATGCCTTATCAACTATGAAAATATTTCAAAAATCAAAGATGTTATTATCTACACCTTATTGGTTATGAAACACTTCAAAAACCAAATAGAGTTATTGCCAATGTCTTATTGGCTAACAGAAATACTTCAAATCATAAAGTTATCACTAATGCTCAAAGTTATTGGAAATACTTCAAATTTCTCCCATTTCCTTTAGCATCCCATCAGACGATGCCATCAATACTTGCCAAATACTGAGTCGATTTGGGTCAGACACCACATAGTCCAGCATAGGGGCACAAGACAGCAACACACATCCAAACTTCTTCTGCACTCTATCTTTTTCTTATTTTTTTTATGTTTTCTATGTTGAAATTTCTTGTAAAATGAGTATATATTCTTATTTAAACAATGTATCCTTTCTTTTTAAAATCAATGAAATACTTTCTCCTTTTTTTTGTGTCTCTATTTTATTAGCTAAGTTTCTCACTTTAGGAGGTTATTGACAATCGTTGGAGTAATTAACAATAGAGACTTGTACATGTTGGAAGTCAATATTCTCATAATACCTAATAGTATATTTTAAATTAAAATAAATTTTGATTTATGATTCGAGGTCGTTCCCAAGGCCTCCGCTATCGCAGGTGGTTAATTTTGATCCCACAAATTCTAGCACACCTAGTGTGACTTGACTTCTCTTCTAAGTGTAGAAATCTAGTTAATATGATAGAAACACTGATAATATAGAATTATAATTAAAGACTGATTAATTATGTCCTCCTTTTCAAAAGAAAGAATCAAATGGCAATAACGAAGAACATATCTATCCCAAGATACACTATTATTCTAGGGGCAGGATCAACTGTGCATTTTCCTTAGTCAATGATTGCTATAGAAGTAGCTGAACTTTAAATCAAGTTTAAGACCATCTTTGAGGTCATCCAGTGCAAGAAAGCACATACTACTGCACCAACTAAAGTTATTATCATGCAAAACTAACCTATTTTTTACCTTCCATCAAGGGGAAGGAGGCCCAATGTCATCATCCCTAATAAGAATGGTTGTTTAGATAAGGAGCTAGAAGCCATATCTTAAGCAGAAAGGATATCAGTCTTCCAAAGGCTAGGATCGAAGTGAAGCTCAATTTTTAGTCACCTCCAACTCTACACAGGGGGCAATTGAAAGTAAATCTGAACATAGGCATTGATGAAAAAGAGCTCATCGTGACTATCAAAAGTAAAGGAAAAGCTATTAAAATCCCCAGTCGACTTGGGAAATCTACCCCTTGGATGAATCAAAAGGTCATTACTATCCATACCTCTAACTCCTTTGCTTTATTAAGCAATTTAGAGAAGGGTAGGAGCAAATTATAGGGGGTATAGTCTTGCCTTAAAATTGTGACAAAAGGGCAAATTTTACCAAATAAAATAATAAGAGCCATCTAAAAGTACAACTCGATATGGTGACTCACAAAGGGAGACTACACACACTATCAGAGTCATTTCTCATGATGACTCTGGGAGAGATCACAAGCCAAAACTCCAAATGGCCAAATATCAAAAGAAGGCTGCCCGAGTGAGGTTTAATAATGAAGAAATCCAAGAAAAGAGAGCCCTTCCGAACCAATCCTTACTACCACGCCAAAGAGAAGGCATGGTAATCTACTTTATGAGTAGACTCCTAAATGAGATAACTCAACTAATGAGAGAAGTTAGCCTCAATCTAGATCCTAGACTTGATTCTCAAGACATAGACTATCATGTTTTGATGGAGGCTGATGGAGGCCTTGGTCATAACTAAAAGCTCTAATCAAGAAGTAACCATAGAAGCATTGCAAGAATAGCTGAGATAGTAAAGCAAAGAGAAAGATGAAGTTCAAAAGAAGTCATGGAGATGATGGAGATAATGCTTTAGATAAGCCAAAAGCTCAATAAGTTAGAATAATCTCAATAGCTATCTCAAGCAGCAAATGCAGCAAAAGGTGCATCTCCTATAGATATGATCCAAGAAAAAATAGGCCCTTCACAAGTACCTCCTCCAGTAAGGAATACCCAATCCCTGATTTTAGAAATTCCTGACAATATGAAACTCCCAGTATATATATAACAATAGGTACAACAAATAGTAGATATATAGTTGAAATAAGGAAGTGAGATGGGGAAGGTAAATGATGCTGACAGACCATATCCTTGCCATCACAATCGAGTGCCATATCCCAAAGACTATATACTACATAGTTTCATATAGTTTAATGGCATAAGCAATCCTGAGCAGCACATAGCTCACTTTGTGACTCTATGTTAAGATTCAAGTAATAATATCTGATTATTACTTTGTCAATGTTTAGCAAGCTTGATTGGAATAGTATTTGAGTGGTATACTAGGTTGTAACTGGAATCCATACGAACTTGGACACAAATAAAAGAGGCTTTTCGAATCAGGTTTAGAGGAGTCAACAATAAAATGGCCATTACACACCTTGTCTCAATACCAAAATATCAATGAGTCGATTCTGAATTATATCACATGGTGGAAAAATCTTAGTATTAAGTGTGAACAACTCAAGAGCCAATTTGGGGTAGTAAATCTAATTCTCTGCAATATACAGCAAGAATAGATGGCACCTTATTTGAGCTTCTATTCATACCTTTCAATATCTCATCATGCAAGTCAATAAGCTAGAAAGGATTGGCCTACCAACCTTACCTAGTTCACAAAGTTTCAAGTCAAAAAGGATAGAGTTTAGCATAGAGAGCCTTCTAAAAATGTGAGGGCTGCATTCACAGTAACTGAGTAAAAGAAACCTCCAAACTCCACCAAAAATAAGGGTAATCCTCATAAGCCACCAACTCTTAGAGGAGATGGAGAAGTGGAACAATCTAATGATTTCTAACAAAGACTCAAAAAATTTTTTTTTTTTTTTAAAAGAGAAAGGGTTGATAAAATCTTTTAGGATGCCCTGAAGCTAGGGCTTTAATTGTCAAAATCTAAAAAGCCAGGCGAGGTCAATAAGATATATCACCAAAAGTATTATCTTTACCATAGAGTTTTGGAGCATACCATTGAAGACTACTATGTGTTCAAGGATTGGGTCAAGAAGCAATACCGAGAAGGCAAGCTAACTTTCTTGAAGGTAGTCCTATTGGAAATACCTACTGAAAACATCAATTATATTACTATAATTCGAGGATAATGAACCACACGTTGAAATCCTCTTTGGTGAAGAAGTACAATATACTCCCAAACAAAAGCACTTATAGAACGTCTATATTTCAAAAAGGCTAAAAAACTAATGAGGAAAATGACTAAAAATCCTAAAGAACTTGGGATGGTGATGAAAAAAACCTCATCAAAGCAAACTGTCTTACCTACTTGAAGCATCAAGAAGAGAAAGAACAAAAGTAAGAAAAAGAACCTAGTTTAGCTAGATGAATACGATGTCAAGAAAGTAGCAATTTAAGAATACATCAACTTTTGGATGAATATGTTCAAGGAGAAATGAGTCGAGTAACTCTTGAAGAGTTCTTTCCTGATAAACTCAAAGCTTTACTAGAGGACCTTGATGGAAGAAATAAAGAAGGTGAATTTTCGGTGGTAATATGCTCTGTCATATTTACCATCAAAAATTTACAACCAAGTCGACCCCCACCTCGTCACTTCAATAATGTGAAAATTCAAGATGCAAGGCAAGAAGAAGTGAATAGATTTACTGGGGATGTTACTAATGAAATAAGAGATCTTATAAGTCTCCCTGAGGGTTACTCCGAAGATGATTATTTTAAAGAGTGGTTCGCCCATGAGTACGACTATGGCATGCTTAAACTACAGCTAGATATGGTGAAAGAGCTAGCTACAATTAACATGAGGTTAATTAAGGGGCAAATGAAAATGCTGAATGAGCATATGAAGGCTATCGCTACCCATATGGAAACTATAACAAATACAATTATCTCACTCTATGAGGAAGTTGAGAGGATGGAGAAGATGCTAGTGGAAAAGACAAAATCATACAAAAGACCTCATAGGGGTGGTGAAAAACCACTTTCTGACCTTCTTCAGGATCATAATGACTATTTATGCCACTTACTCTAAAGATGAGTCAAGAAAGCTAGATACTATAAAAAAGAATATCTAAGTCTATTACCTCTTGCCATATGGTGACTTATACATCCGAGGTGAACACTGGTGGATGGCTATTCTGACCTCCATCAAGCAAGGCAATAATAGATGCTCAACTCACTAAGCGTGGTGAGGTCCAAGTCCTAAAACCTATAGAAGGATTTGCTTTGCCAATATTAGCATAATTATGTATATGAGGCAAGGACAATGAATATGACTTCATGTTTGAGCTAAAGCAACTTTATGACCACTTTAGAAGGCCCTACACCAATAAATGCCAAAGGAAGAGCAAACATTTTGGGAGAGGATCAAGCGAGCTAATGCTAAACTTATTCCGCTTCCCTATCAAATCAATCTGAATATCAATAGTCAAGTCAATCTAAATATTCATAGAAGAAACATCCCAAATACAAAGTCTGAAGAAGGTTATCCTAGCAGACGAAGTAAAATGATTTATTCAAAGATCCTTTGAAGACGTTTCTATAAGAAAACCTTACATGCCTATTTTTTATATTTATTTAAGGTAATTTTTGCCACAATCAAGTTTTATTGGAATATGATTAAAGTTGAAACTTGTATGTCACTAAATTATGTCTCAAATATAGATTTTAGTCAGATTTAAATTGGGTCCAAGTTTAATAAAATATTGAGTTTAATTTAGACCTAAATTCTTAAGAAATTTTGACTCGGACTTAAATAGACTGAGTGGACTGGATACTTAGACCATAATTAGGCCTAAAATTCATCTAAAATCTGGATCAAAATGACAAATATAAGAATTTTGCAAATGGACCTCTGGATTGAATAAATATTCATAAATCAATTCTTGGTTAGATTTTTCTCATAAATAGGTCCCCATAAAATTCTAAAATTATAAATTAGTTTCTCAAAATTTAGGGTTTGCAAATAATCTCTTCAAGAGATTAATAATTATAATTTGATCCTTATGAAATTTCACATTTATAAATAAACCTCTTTAAAATTTTGTATTTACAAATAGACCCTTAGAATTTTACTTTTATACAAATAAGTCTCTCAAAAATTTTTATTTATGAACAAGTCCAAATTTTGTTCAAAAAGGATCCTAAAAGTTTTAAAACTTTATAAATAAGCCTTATTTGTAAGAAGCCCTCTAAAATTATAAAATAAAAAAGTTGTTGTAAAAGAAAAAGAAAAATCTAGCCAAATTTGGAAAAAAGGGTCTCAAACTTGAGGACGAAGAACAAATAGAAAAAAAGAAAAAATAATAAAAAAGTTGTTATGTAAAAAAAGAAAAAGGAAATTCAGCCAAAAAGATAAAAAAAAAAGAAAAGAGGAGTTTGTTCTTTTGTGAAAAAAAGAAGCAGAAATACTTCTCTTATCTTGATTTTTGGCAAAACTTCATCAATATTGTGACCACCCGCGATCCTTAGCACGATGACGAAATTCCACGAATACTGTAGCCACCTACGGCCCCTTGAAGATGACAGACTCTTGACATTATTGTGGCCACATGTGACTCCTTGAAAATGGCAAACTCTTGATACTACTGCGACCACTTTTGCCTCCTCGAAGATGGTGGAGCCTCGTATCGAAGCTAGCTTTTGGGATCGCATCTAAGCCAACCTTCAGACTCACACTTAGCCAGCTTTTAGACTAGCAGTTTGCCAGCTTTTAGGCTCACACTTAGCCAACCTTTAAGCTTGCACTCCCCCAACCTTCAGACTCGCATCCAAGCCAGCCTTTGAGCTCACACTCAGTCAGCCTTTAGGCTCACACTCCACCAGCCTTCAAGCTTGCATCCAAGCTAGCCTTCGGTCTCACACTCAGCTAGCCTTCCTGCTTGCACTCAGTCGATTGCTAGGTTCATACTCAGTCAATCTTTGGATTCACATCCAAGCTAGCTTTTAGGCTCGCACTTAGCCAACCTTTGGGCTTGCATCCAAGTCAACCTTTAGGCTCACACTCAGCCAACCTTTAGGCTCATACTCGGCAAGCTTCGATATGTAAGAGTGATCTCAATAGCCATCTCAAGTAGGGGTGTGCATTATTCGGTTAAAACCGAACCGAATAGACCAACCGAAACCGAATAACCAATTCGGTTCGGGTTATTCGGTTCTCGGTTCGGTTTTGGTTTTGAAAAAAAAATTTTAAAATTCGGTTCGGTTTCGGTTTCTGATTTTCGAAAACCGTAAAAATCGAACCGAACCGAATTATATATATACCTATATACCGCAAAACCGGCTCATTTTAGAACCGAAATCGAATTCTAAATCGGTTTTTCAGTTCTGGTTCTAAACCGATTCTAAACCGGTTCTAAAACCGGTATACCGGAGCTCCGGCGTCGCGACGACTGGCGAGGGCGAGGGCGAGGGCGAGGCGGCGTCGTTGTGAGCACGGGGGTGAGTGCGAAGGCGAGGCAGCGTTGCTGCGAGCTCGGGGGCGAGGGCGAGGGCGAGGGCGAGGCGGCGTCGCTGCGAGCTCGGGGGCGAGGGTGAGGGCGAAGCGGTGTCGCTGCGAGCTCGGGGGGAGGGCGAGGCCGAGGCCGAGGTGGTGTCGGCGCGTTGCTGCGAGCTCGGGGGCGAGGCGAGGGCGAGGGCGAGGGCGAGGCCGAGGCGGCGACGTCGGCACGTTGCTGCGCGGGCGAGGTCGAGGCGAGGGCGAGGGTGAGGCCGAGGCGGCGCAATTAGGGTTAGGGTTAGGGTTTTAAATTTGGTTTGTAATTCGGTTATAACCAAACTGAACCGAAATATTTTGGTTTGGTTCGGTTCGGTTTTATTACTATTCGGTTCGGTTCGATTTTGGTTTTTGAAAATTTTGGAAATTTCGGTTCTGCCGGTTCGGTTCGGTTCGGTTCGGTTTGGTTTTAACCGAATGCACACCCCTAATCTCAAGCAATAGAGGTGGCAGAAAGTGCATCTCTTGTAGATGAGATCCACCAAAATATAGGTCCTTCACAAGTTTCTCCTCTAGTAAGAGACACCCAATCCCTTATTTTAGGGATCCCTGACAATATGAAACTCCCAACATACAAATAATAGTAGGTACAAGGAATGGTAGTTGTATAGTTGATATAAGCAAGTGAGACAAGTTGGGTATATGATGCTGACAAATCATACCCTAACCATCACGATCGAGCGCCATATCCCAAAGGCTATACAATGCCTAGTTTCAAATAGTTTAATGGCATAGAGAATTTTGAATAATACATAGCTCACTTTGTGACTCTGTGTGAAGATTCAAGTAATAATCCCTCCTTATTACTCCGTCAATTTTCAGCAAGCTTGATAGGAGTAGCATTCAAGTGGTATGCTAGTTTACAACTGAAATCCGTATAAATTTGGGCACAAATGAAAAAGGCTTTCCGAATTACGTTTGGAGGAGTTAGTGATAAAGTGACCATTGCATATCTTATCTCAATACCAAAATGCAATAATAAGTTGATTTTAGATTATATCACGCGATGGAGAAATCTCGACATTAAGCATGAACAACCCATGAGTCAATTTGGGCAGCGAATCTTGTTCTTTGCAATATAAGGAGAGAATGAATGACATCTTATTTAAGCACATCTTTTATCCATACATTCTAAGACCTCATCATGCACGTCAAGAAGTTGGAAAGGATTGACCCGTTGACTTTATCTAGTTCACAAAGTTTTAAGCCAGGGAAAAAAGGGTAAAGCATGGAGAACCTTCCAAAAATGTGAGGGCTACATTCACAGTAACTGAGTAAAAGAAACCTCCAAACCCCATCATGAACAAGGGTAATCCTCAGAAGCCACCAACTCTTGGAGAAGATGGAGAAGTGGAACGATCCATTGATTTTCAACAAAGGCTTAGAAAGAAATATCCTTTCAAAAGAGAAGAGTAGGTAAATTTTCTAGCATGCCCTGAAGTTAGGCCTCTAATTGTCAGAATCTAAAGGCCAGGTGAGGCCAACAAAATAAATCACCCGAACTATTATCCTTACCATAAAGTTTTGGGGCATAGCATTGAAGATTGTAATGTGTTCAAGGATTGGGTTGAGAAGCAATACCGAGAGGGCAAGCTAACTCTCTCGAAGGCAACCTTATTAGAAACATCCACTAAACACATCAATTATATTACTATATTTGAGGACTATGAACCACTTGCCGATATCCTCTTTGGAGAAGAAGCACAATGTACCCCCAAATAAAAGTACTTATAAAACATCTACATTTCAAAAAGGCTAAAGAAACTGAGAAAGAAAATGACTGGAAACCTTGAAGAGCTTGAGATGGTGATGAAGAAATCCTTATCAAAGCAAATTGTCTTACCTATTCAAACATCAAGAAGAGAAATAATAGAAGCAAGAAGAAAAAGTTGGTTCGGGTAGATGAATATGATGTCAAGAAATTAGCAATCCAAGAATATATTGATGCTCTAGATGTTATGTTCAAGGAGAAAGGAGCTGAGTAACTTTTGAAGAGTTCTTCCCTGACAAACTCAAAGCTTTACTGGAGGACCTTGATATGGGAAATGAAGAAAATGAACTTCCTATGGCAACAAGTTTTGCCATATGCCCACTCTGTCGCTTCAATGATGAGAAAATTCAAGGTGTAAGGCAAGAAGAAGTAAATGGGTTCATTGGGGATGTTACTGATGAAATGAGAGATCCCACATATCTCCTTGAGGGCTGCTCCTAAGATGACTATCTTAGAGAGTGGGTCATCCATGAGTGCGACTATGACATACTCAAATTGCAATTAGATACTATAAAAGAGCTGGCTACAACTAACATGAGGTTTATCAATGGGCAAATGCAAATGTTAAATGAGCATATGAAGGCTATAGCCACCCACATGAAAAATGTGACAAATACAACTACCATGCTCTATGAGGAAGTCAAGAAGATGGAGAAGGTATTAGCAGAAAAGATAAAGCTATATAAAAGATCTCATAGGGGTGGCGAGAAACCACTTACCAATCCTCCTCGAGATTAGAATGACCACTCATGCTACTTAGTCCAAAGATGGGTCAAAAATGCTAGAGACTATCGAAAAGAGTTATCTAAGTCTATGACCTCTTATCGCCTATTGACTCATATGTCTAAGATAAATACTGATGAGCTCCTATCCCAATCTCCATCAAATAATCTAGCAACAAATGCTCAACCTATTAGGTTTGTTGAGGTCCCAAGCCAAGAACTTGTGGAAGGGCTTACTTTGTCAACTTTAGAGAAAATATACATACAAGGCATGAACGATAAATATGACTCCATGTTTGAGTCAGAGCAACTTGATAACTACTTCAAAAGGCCCTCCACTAGTAAGCGTCAATGGAAGAAGTAGGCATTTCTAGAGAGGATCAAACAAGCTAATGCTAAAGCTCATTTCACCTCCGCATCAAGTCAATTTGAATATCCACAATCAAGCTAGTCTAGATATCCATAGAAGAAATATCCTAAATACAAAGTCTTGAAGAAGGTTATGTCAGTAGATGAAGTAGAAGGATTCATTTAAAGAGTCTTTGAAGACCTCTCTATAAGAAAATCCCATGTGCCTAATTCTGATATTGAATGGGATGATTATTAGTCAGTTACATCCTCCAAGGACATTTAGAAAATTACTAACTAGGGGTAAGGATCCACTACCTCTTATCATATGGTTAGCCTCAAAAGTGATTCCAGATACAAACCTTATTGGTCTCATGATGCCAGATTTCAACTAAGGAGAGCAAACCAGATACAACTCCGATGTAGGAAGGCATTGTCTCCAAGACAAGCTATAATGCCTAGGGATAAGAATATCCCCAAGGACAAGGAAAAGGAATTTAGATAAATGAGGGCGTTGAGCCTTTGCAAGCTGAACCTACACTTAAAAAGGCAGAATACAATATAGTAGCCAATCTCAAGAAGATCTCTGCCATGATGAGTGTGTTTGATGCCTTGATGATGTCACAAGAACTCAGGGATACACTAGTGCACACCTTGTAGAATCTGACTCACTACTAAGCATACTTTACTGAAGAGCAGTTAGATGAGCTGAGTGTTAATATCATGGAAGAATTAACGACTTTCTACATTCCCCCATGACATAGAGGAGAAAAGAAAAATTCTATTTTATAAGGCAATTCCTTGTGCTCCAAGCATACATCAAATTATAGAGACTAAAGATCTAGCGAATGATGGTGATTATCAACTAGTAGTCATACCTAAATATTTCTCAAACCAACTTCATTAGATAATAAACAATCTAGCTATGGACATCCACAAACAAAGAGATAGAGTTACTTCTTTAGGAATCTATGGGATCCACCCCAAGAATATGCTTACATTCTTGGAAAAGGAAATAAGAACATCAAAGGATTATGCTATATTACTCTGAACATGCACACGTGTCTTATGGTCACCAATGAACCTCTCTCTGATATTCAGAATGACCAAATGATATCCATACCACTTAACACATATGTCGAGATGGCCATGACTTTTAGATATCATAAGAAGGTGAGATCCTTGATAGGATTTCATCAGAACCAAAAGAAAAGGGGCATGATGTAGCCGAAATGCCTTCAGACAAACCTTTGCCAAACCTCACCTGACATGATGAATCACTTAGTGAAGAAATAGTCCTTAAACCAATAAAAGCTCCACCAAAACTTGAGGACAGGGGGCAAACCATAGTCAATAAACTAATGGAGATCAACCTAGGCTTAGAGGAGGATCCCAAGTTGACTTTCATCAGCACTTAGCTTTCAAAAGAAAGCTAAACCCAGCTCAAAGTAGTGCTCTAAGAGTACATTGACTACTTCACATGGAGCTATAAGGAGTGCCTGGATTGGATCCTGAAGTTGCAATCCATAAACTGACCATCCACCCCTAGCTTTCGCTTGTCAAACAAACACTTTGCAAGATGAAACTTGACCTAGAACAAAAGGTGATAGAAGAAACAAAGTAACTAATTGAAGTAGGCTTCATCAGAGAGAAAATACCTAGATTGGTGGTAAGCTTGGTGCCATTCAAGGAAAAGAATGGCCAAATCTGCATTTGTGTGGACTATAGGGACTTGAATAAAGTATATCTAAAAGATGATTTTTCATTACCAATAATGAAAATCATGATTGACAATACGATTAATTTTAAAATATTCTTTTTCATGGATGGTTTTTTAGGATATAACTAAATCAAGATGCATCCTGATGATGAAAAACATAAGACCTTCAGGATACCAATTGGCATTTACTGCTACAAGGTGATGCCCTATAGACTTAAAAATACAGGTGCCACTTATCAAAGAGCCATGACTCAAATCTTTGATGACCTCATACACCAGTTAGTGGAATATTATGCGGATGACTTGGTGGTCAAAACTAAGTCTAAAGATAGGCATGTCCAAGACCTAAGAGTTGTATTCAATTGCTTTTAAAAATATAACTTAAAGATAAATCTTATGAAGTGTGCTTTCATAGTATCATTGAAAAAGTTCCTTGCCTTTATTGTTAGACATTGAGGGATTGAAATTGATCTATTTAAGATCAAAGCTATCTTGGATATGCCACCACCTAGTAATTTAAAATAATTGAGGTCATTTCAAGGCTAATTCACATACATAAGGAGATTTATTTCAAACCTCTTTGGAAAATGAAAGCCTCTTTCCAAGTTGATGAAGAAAGGCACTCCATTCATTTGTGATCAAGACTATGAATAAGGCTTTGAAGAGATCAAGCAGTACCTTCTAAAGCCACCGGTCTTGACAGTACCTCTACTCGATAAACCCCTTATCCTATACACAACAACAATAGAAGGATCCCTGGGGATACTTCTTACCCAAAATAATAAAGAGGGTAAAGAAAATATACTTTACTATCTGAGTAGAATGATAGTGGGGGTAGAAAGAAATCACTCTCCCATCAAAAAGCATTTTCCAGTGCTTATATTTGTGGTCAAGAAGTTAAGACATTATTTGCTTTCTCATCAAATCATTTTAATATCAAAGATTGATGCCAAAAAGTACCTGATGACTAGGCTTATACTCACTAGAAGGTTGGCACAATGGGTATTAATTCTCATGGAATACAATATAAAGTTTACTCCCTAAAAGGTGATTAAGGAGCAAGCCCTCATTGATTTTCTCACAGCTCATCTAGTACCGAACAATTATCCTCTGAGTTATAAGATCCCTGATAAAGAAATACTTTTGGTCAAAGAAGGTGAATCTTACTAGAAGCTATACTTTACTGGAGTATTATCCATCAAACAGGGATCAAACCAAAGCTTTTGCAAAACAAAGTAGGCATTGGACTCATTTTATGTCACTTCGAATGGTGGTATTTTATGATACTCCTACTCCCTCTCAAAATCATACATAAATAATGAAGTTGAATACGAGACCCTAATTACAAGACTAGAAATGACCCTCAATATGAAAATATTATGCCTATATATTTTTGGTGATTCATAACTAGTTATCAGCCAAGTCCAAGGCAAATATAAAGTCGATAGATCTGAGCTCTTAAAATACTATTAAAAGGCTCAAGAGCTCATAAAGCAAATCCCACATGTTCAATAACTAAGGTTTCTTGGTCCATTAATGCCGAAGCTAACTTATTAGCCAAACTAGCCAAAACACTGACGATCCTAATCAAGAAGAAATTTTAATTATAGTCCATAATAGACAAGTGATGAACTCAGTCTTCAGCATTAAGCATGAGAGGACTGAGTCTAAACTAGTAGAAGAGCCAGATTAGAGAATACAATTAGTCAACTTATAAAAGAGGACCACACACTTTTTACTTATCAATGACACCCTTTGTAGAAGGTCCTTCAATCAAGTACTTATGCACTATTTTTCAAATAAAAAGGCCAAAGAAGTTATGTATAAAGTATATTATGGGGGTCTGTGAGGCTCATCAATTGGGCCCAAAAATGATGATGAAGATTAAACGTATGGGCTATTATTGGCCCACAATAGTGAGGGATTACATCAAATATACAAGAAGATGTCACTTATGCCAAATTCATGGTGACTTCATTCATCAACATCCAAATCCTCTACATCGAACAGTGTCTTCATAGCCGTTCGAGGTATGAGATATAGACATTATTGGCCCAATCAAACCATCTTCTTCTAAAGGCCATCACTTCATACTAATAGTGACTGATTATTTCTCTCGATGGGTTGAAGCAATTTCATTGAAAGATGTAAAAGCAGATGCTATTATCTGCTTATTTAAAGAAAATATTTTGTATCAATTCAATGTCCCTCAAAAGACCATTTCTAATAATGAACCTTCCTTTGGAAGCTTCAAGGTAGAACGATTCTCACATTATTACAAGATAGATTGGAGATATTTATCCATCTATAATACAAGAGCCAATGAGCTCGCTGAGGCATTCAACAAGACCCTCTCCAAGATCTTGAAAATAGATAGGCGTTCGGTGCCCAAACCTCACAGATTGGGTGCAGTCTACAAAACTAAAAATAGAATCTTTCTAAATCCATAAAAGATTGATAGAATTTTCAAACAAGAAAGGTGTAATCTCAAAATATATTGATTAGGGATTTGAATATGAAGTTTATAGCAAGAATATATCCATCAAATCTCAAAATCAAATCAACAAAGATCTAAGTTTAAGGTTCTCTCAACCCTATAAAAAATGGCTAGAGCACACAAATTTGGAGAGAGAGGCCAATAGTCGATTCCTAGGTGAAGTTCCACATGAATTGAATAAGGAGATCTCGTCATCAAGGAGGAGGTTGGGAGAGCATCGTCAAGGAGTCAAGAAAGATGTAAGTCCTCATCTCATCTCCCCTTCTTTTGGTTCTTTGCTTCTCTTGTTCCTTCTCTATTTGGTGTCCCCATGCTTCTATTGTTGTCCCCTTTCCTCTCCTCTTCCAGGCTAGCAGCCACTCATGGCCTCATTCTCATCAAGCCACTGTTCATTTATTTGTAAATTGCACAGTTGTTTGAGTTTGGATTACTGAACCTAGCAGATCAAGTATTAGAACCATGCCATGTATGCTCTCTCAACACCATAGTCACTCGATTTCTTGCATTTGGATGACCAAAACTAGATGAACTGGATGCCCAAACCACACCACAGATGCTTACTAATACAGCAGCCATATGTGGCCTTGCTTCATTGGCCACTTGGTTCATTGTGTTTGATCGACCAATCCTAGAAGGATCAGATGCCTGAAACATTATATCAGACATCTCTTTTCCCCATCAACACCATGGCCACCCTGGTTCCATGTATAGGTGAATCACCATTACCTCTACGGCCACTTGTGACTCTATTCACTTAGAACTTAAACAAGAATGAAGAGAACTAAAATAACTAAAACTTGTAATCTTTTGAACTAAGGTAGTATTCGAGCTTGCCCAACTAAGCTAGTCTATGGGCTCACCCAATCAAGCTAACCTTCAAGCTCACAAAACTAGGCCAACCTTCAGGCTTGCAAAACTAAGCCAGCCTTTACGCTTGCAAAAATAGGCTAGCTTCGGGCTCACAAAACCAAGCCAACTTTTGGGTTCGTAGATCTAAGCTAGTCTTCAGCCTCACAGAAATAAGTTAGCTTTTGGGCTCATAAAACTAAGCCAGCCTTCAGGCTCATAGAAGCAGTCTAGTCTTAAAGTTCATAGAAATAAGTTGGCCTTCAATCTTGCAGAACTAAGCCAACTTTTGGGCTCATATAACTAAGATAGCCTTTGGACTCAGGGAACTAAGCTAGCCTTCAGGCTCGTAGAACCAAGCTAAGCTTCAAGCTCACAAAAATAGGGCAAGTTTTAAGCTTGTAGAACCAAGGCAGCCTTTGGGCTTGTAGAATCAAGTCAGCTTATTGGCTTATAGAAATAAGCCAACCTTTTGGCTCACAAAAATAAGCTAGCCTTCTGGCTTGTAAAACTAAGTCAACCTTTGAGCTAGCAGAAATAAGCTAGCCTTTGGGCTTACAGAATAAACTAGCCTTTGAGTACATAGAAATAGGCCAGCCTTAGAACTTGTAGAACCATGCTAGCATTCGGGCTCACAGAATCAAGCTAGCCTTTAGGCTCACAAACCAAACAAATCTTCAAGCTTGTCAAACCAAGCCAGCCCTCGGGCTTGCCAAATTAAGCTAGATTTTAGACTTGCCAAATGTGCATTAGCCAACGTTCAGGTTTGTAATCGATTGGACTATAAATCAGCCCTCCAACTCACCGAATATCTTAAGTCTGCCCCTGGGCTAGTGACCACTTGGACCACAGGCTAGTCTTCTGGCCCACCATAATATCATCATGATAATCTAAGGGTTCTCAAATCAACCAACATAATCCAGGATAGAAACAAAGTTTAAGTTGAATTCTAACTGAATTAAATAATATTCAAACTAAATCAAAATAAACTTAAATAAAACTCTAATTAAGTCACGCTACGACAAGTTTGAATCAAAGGCTGGTTAAGTCAAAAGCCATTCGAACTATGCTTGAACCAAAGCCAATTGGATAAAGATGAATTTGAATTGAACTAGGTTAAGGCAAATCCGAGCCAAACCTAACTAGGTCAAGCCAAGTTGAGCTAAATTGAGTTTAAACTAAACTCGAGCCAAGTGGAGCTGAACTCAGAGCTAAAACATAAGTCAAACCTGACCTGAACAAGTTTGAATAGAATAAATCAAACTAAATTGAGTCCCACTAGGTGTGTTAAATCTCTGATAGCATTCTAAGGCTATGTCCAAACCTATGAGCAGTGAGTAATGCTATCATTCTGACTCAAACAAGAATTAGTTTAAACAGAACTAAACTAGGTTATATTAAGTCCCACTAGGTAAGCTACAAAAATATTTGGCACCATTCCAAGGCCATGCCCAACTCTATGAAGAGTGGGTAATGTTCATTTCAAATCAAAAAAGTTATCACTTATGCCTTATTGGTTATAAAAATATTTTAAAATCAATGAAGTTATTATCTATGCCTTATTAGCTATGAAAATACTTTAAAATTAATGAAGTTATTGTTTAAACCTTATTAACCATGGAAATACTTTAAAATTAATGAAGTTATTGTTTGCATCTTATTAATTTTGGAAATACTTCAAAATTAATGAAGTTATTGTCTACGTTTCATTGGCTATGGAAACACTCCAACCCAATAAAATTACCTTCAATACCTAATTGGCTAATAGAAATACTTCAAACTCAAAAAAATTATTGTCTGTGCCTTATTGACTATGAAAACACTTCAAAATCAATAAAGTTATTACCTACAACTCATTAGCTATGGAAATATTTCAAAATTAATGAAGTTATTATCTATACTTTATTAGCTATAGAAATACTTTAAAAATAATGAAGATACACCTATATCTTATTGGTTATAGAAACATGTCAAAATTAATGAAGTTATTGTCTACACTTTATTGTCTATGTAAATATTTCAAATCAATAAAGTTATCGCCTATATCTTATTAGCTATGAAAATATTTCAAAATCAACAAAGTTCTTACCTACACCTTATTGCCTATGTCTCATTGGTTATGGAAACTCTTCAAAAATCAATGAAGTTATTGCCAATGCCTCATTGAGTATGGAAACATTTCAAAATCAATAAAGTTATCATCTACATCTTATTAGTTATGAAATTACTTTAAAAATCAATGAAGTTATCACCTACATCTCATTAGCTATGAAAATACTTTAAAATTAAAAAAGTTATCGCTTATGCTTCATTAGTTATGAATATACTTCAAAAAATTAATGAAGTTATTGCAAATATCTCATTGGCTATAAAAACACTTTACAATCAAGGAAGTTATCATCTATACCTCATTGGTTATAAAAATACTTCAAAAATTAATGAACTTATCGCCTATACCGCATTGGTTATAGAAACACTTCAAATTCATAGAATTATCATCAACACCTTATTGGCTAATAGAAATACTCCAATCCTAATAAAGTTATTTCCAATATCTTATTAGTTAGTAAAAACACTTTAAAATAATAGGGTTACTGTCAATGCCTTAGTGGCTAACAGAAATACTCTAACCCAATAAAGTTACCTCCAATGCCTTATTAGCTATGGAGTTACTTCAAACTCATGGAGTTATCTCCAACACTTTATTGATCAATGAAAATACTTCGAATTTATGGAGTTATTGCCAATATCTTATTGGTTAAAAGAAACACTCCAACAACAAATAAAGTTATTTCCAACATCTTATTGGCTAACGAAAATATCTTAAACTCATAGAGTTATCACCAATGTCTTCTTGGCTAAGGAAAATACTCTAACCTATATATAATTATCTTCAATACCTTATTGGCTAATAGAAATACTTAAAACTCATAGAAGTTATTGCCAAGGCTTTGTTGATTAATGGAAATACTCCAACCTAATGAAGTTACCTCCAACGCCTTATTGGCTAATGAAATTACTTCAACCTATAGAAGTCATTGCCCATGCCTTATTGGCTAACAGAAATATTCTAACCTAATGAAGTTATCTCTGATGCCTTATTGGTTAACAGAAATAATTCAAACCCATAATAGTTAACATCAATGTCTTCTTGGCTAATGGAGATACTCAAACTCAAAAAAGCTATCACTAACACTCAAGCTAATAGAAACATCTCAACTCAATAGAGTTATTGCTTATGCTCAAAACTATTGGAAACACTTCAAGATCCCTTCATCTCCTTCCATGTCCCATTGAACAACACCACCAAATCAAATTATCGACATCTACCAAGGATTAAGACAAGACCCATTCGAGTCAAATGCTAATGGTCCAACACATGAGACTAAGGTAGTTGTTGAGTTTTAGATGTCTTGAACTCTAATTAGAGTTTGAGTTAAAGTAGGAATCCAAAGTTGGATTTAGATTTATATTATTAGGAGTTGTAATTGTGTAAAACTCAGGCCCAATAAGAGTCTATAAATATACTATAATATATAGCACTTATGTGTGGCGTAGTATTGAGATTGAACTAGAGAGAAATAGAGAGAGGAATAGAGAGAATAGAGAGAAGAGAAAGAGAGAGTGTGTTGGCTCTCGTGTGTGGGTCTTTCTAGTGCTTCTCGGTGGTCTCTCGTGGTGGTTCCTCGTGGTACTCTCTTGGAGATTCTCTCTGAAGGTGGAGGCGTTGCCGAGGCTTGGAGAAAGAGTTTAATTGAGTAAGAAAGAGTGAAGTCCTTCTTGTAAACTCTTGTAAAAGCCTTTATCTATTGATAGTGGATCTCCCGTTGTCTTATCTTGTTATTTCCTTTTATCTTGTATTACTTCTCGTTTCTTGTGTTGTTTGAGAACAAGGCGATCCGTGAAACTTCCGCTGCGAATCCCAATAATTGGCATCAGAGCCTAGAAGCAAACAACCAAGATGACAAAGTCCTTACTCGAGGTGGAGAAGTTTGACGGCAAGATAAATTTTGCCTTATGGCAAAAGAAGATGAAGGTGGTTCTTACTTTTCAAGGTCTACAAAAGACGTTAGAGGGAAAAGAAAAGAAGCCGGTCAAGATAAGCAATGAAGACTGGGAGGAGATAGATCAAAAGGCATTGAATTTAATTATTCTAAGCCTGACTGATGAGGTTTTGTACAATGTCATTAACGAAGAGACGACGATGGACATCTGGACAAAACTTGAGAAGTTGTACATGTCAAAAAGCCTCACGAACAAGTTCTATCTGAAACAACAGTTGTACGGACTGCGTATGAGCGAAGGTACAACTATATTACATCACCTAAATGCTTTCAATAAGATTATCAATGATTTGCTGAAAGTTGATGTGAAGTTTGAAGAGGACGATAAGGCGCTGATTCTCCTGATGTCTCTTCCTGCTTCGTATGATCATATTGTGACCACAATTCTTTATGGTAAAGAAACTCTTAAGATGGAAGATGTGACAACTAGTCTTCTTTCTAATGAGAGAAGGAGAAACTCCAACATTAATATGGAGTTTGGTGAAGGATTGGTGACTCACGAAAGAGGAAGATTAAGAGAGCGTGGAGAAGGCAAGCAACAGTCCAAATCAAAATTGAAGGCGAAAGTACAATGCTATTTATGTAAGAAGTATGACCATATTAGACGGTATTGCCCTGAACGTGAGAAGATAGAGTCCTCCAATACGACGACGGCAATAGCGGATGATACTTCTAATAATAGTGCAGATGGAGATGTTCTTGCAGTCTCCGCAGAAATCGACACTTCTGGTAAGTGGATTTTAGATTCTGGTAGTTCTTATCATATTTGCTCCAGAAAGAATTGGTTTACTTCTTATGAGGAGAATAAGAAGAAAAGTACTGTTTGGTTGGGCGATAATTCAGCCTGTGAGATCGCCGGTGTGGGAACAGTTAAAATCCAGATGTTTGATGGAGCGATTCGAACTCTTACTGGGGTAAGGCATGTCCCCAAGATGCGAAGAAATCTAATTTCACTTGGTGTACTGGACTCAAAAGGCTGTAATTATTCAGCAAGAGATGGAGTCATGAAGGTGACATGTGGTATTAGAATCCTGATGAAAGGTGAGAAGTGTGACAATATTTATCGATTAATAGGGAACACCATTGCAGGTGGAGTTCCGATGGCTACAGTAGTGAAGAGGAAGCACGATACTCGGAGTAATTTGATGTCTCCTCAAATTACTTTTACTACAACAGCAGACACAGGTCATCCGAAAAGCTTCCAAAAATACAAAACTGTAGACATGAAGAACAAATTCGAGGTTGGCTCGAGTTCACATCTTGAAATTAGCTGAATAAGCTAGTAGCCCAAGGGCAGGGGCTGGATGAGAGATGACGGCTGATGATTCGTGATGATGGCACGCCCGAGTTCAAGCCAAGGTGGAGATTGTTGAGTTTTAGATGTCTTGAACTCTAATTAGAGTTTGAGTTAAAGTAGGAATCCAAAGTTGGATTTAGATTTATATTATTAGGAGTTGTAATTGTGTAAAACTCAGGCCCAATAAGAGTCTATAAATATACTATAATATATAGCACTTATGTGTGGCGTAGTATTGAGATTGAACTAGAGAGAAATAGAGAGAGAGAAATAGAGAGAATAGAGAGAAGAGAAAGAGAGAGAGTGTGTTGGCTCTCGTGTGTGGGTCTTTCTAGTGCTTCTCGGTGGTCTCTCGTGGTGGTTCTCGTGGTACTCTCTTGGAGATTCTCTCTGAAGGTGGAGGCGTTGCCGAGACTTGGAGAAAGAGTTTAGTTGAGTAAGAAAGAGTGAAGTCCTTCTTGTAAACTCTTGTAAAAGCCTTTATCTATTGATAGTGGATCTCCCGTTGTCTTATCTTGTTATTTCCTTTTATCTTGTATTACTTCTCGTTTCTTGTGTTGTTTGAGAACAAGGCAATCCGTGAAACTTCCGCTGCGAATCCCAACAGGTAGTAACACATATCATAGCTTCCTTTTCACTCTTTCTTTTCTTTTTATTGTCATATTTTCTATAATTTCATACTAAAATTCATTATAAAGTGAGGGTGGTATTTTCTTACTTAAACTATGTACTACTTCTCAAAATTAATCAAATAATGCTTATTTAATTTTTTTATGTCTCTATTTTATTAGCTAAATTTCTTATTTTAGGAGGTTCCTGACAACCATTAAGGTAATTAACAATAGGAGCTTGCGTCTATTGAAAGTTAGTATTTCGATAATACTTGATAGCATACTCAAATAAAATACACTTTGATTTATGCATTGAGGTCATTCCTCAGGATCTTTGACATCCTAGACCATTGATTTCAATCCCACAAATATGTTTATAGATTGGCAATTATATTTATATATTAGAATTAAAGAAAAGGGGGAGAGAGAATAGATAAAGGAGGTGAAAGAGAGAGAAGGTGGTGATGGTGTTGTATGGTCGTGATGGTGCAAGGGACACGACAAGGAGGAGAGGGAAGGAGTAGAAAGAAGAAAGAGGAGGCAGAAAGGAGGAGGGAGGAGGAGAGGGAAAGATGTGGTGGTATGACTATAGTGGTGGTGGAGGGAGAAAGAAGGAGAAAGAAGGAGAGGAGGATGATGAAAGGAGGAGGAGAGTGAAGGAGGTGGTGGTAGGATAATGGTAATGGTGGAGAGAAGGAGGAGGAGGATGGAAGGAGGAGGAAGAAGAAGGAGAAGGAAGAAGGTGGTGGTGTGATGGTGTTGGTGATGGAGAGCGGAAGAAGGAGGAAGAAGGAGAAGGAGAAGGAGAAGGAGGAAAGGAGGAGGAAGAAGAAGGATGGGAGGAAAGGAGATGGTGGTGCAATGGCTGTGGTAATGTAGAAAGGAAGAAGGAGGAAGGAGGAGGAGGATAAGAGAGAAAATTTTTATCGTGAAAGAGCAGAGAGAGAGGTTCATTTATTGGAGATATAAAGGTTAATTACATCAGCGGTTAAAGAAAATTGATGTGACTTTTGAGAGTTGGAAGATAATTTCGAAAATTGGATGGACTAATCATGAAGTCAAAAAATTTGAAAAGTTTATAAGTAATTTTTCCTAAATATAAAGCAATCATAATATCAATTTAACACATATAGGGTAATGAACAAAAATATGCACAACACAATTAACCAAACAACATAGCTTCCATATACTTAAGTTAACAAAATTTTCGAGCTTAGGAGCAAGTGTGGAACCATCTTGCCAGTTCCTCTAAATGCTTAAATGCATAAAAAAAATCATTTCGAAACTAGAAAAAAGCTAATAGCAGAAAACAAAAATTTAATAGCCACTAAAACAAACCACAAAAAATTATTAAGCCAAATTTGCACTTTTTTCTTGTTGCAAATTTTTCTTCTTACATAAAATCCAATTTTTTTCAAATAAAATTATATAAATTTATTTTCATAAATCCCATGCTATAGTATTCACATAAGAGTAATACCTTATTAATTAGCCAGTAGATTAGTAAAAAAAGGAAAAAAAAATCCAAAGAATCTATAATGATCTCTTCATCACCAAAGTTAGTTAATAATTGATAAGAAATCAAGGAGTTAATTTAAAAATGAAGATCTATGAGGCAAAGTAGATTGATGAAATAGATAAACAATACCTTTGGAGAGTTGGGCACTATGAAAATGTGGGCACAAGCCTCAAAATCCCAAATCATGACAGGAGAGAATAGGTGGATGACAATGATGTGAGGGGTGGCACAAAGGAGGGGGAGCTTGTGGGCATTGTGATCAATGGGGGAGTGTTAAGGAAGCTAACAAGAAGGTGAGTAAGATGGATGGACCATTGAGCTCAATTGTTGGGTGCGATTGACGAGAAAGATTGTGATTTGTGATTGGTTCAGGTATGGCTTTTGATCATAATGACTAGAGTTGGGGTTTAGAAATTTAATTGCAAAGATCAATAAACTAGGAGATTTGCATGAGCTATAGGAGATGAATATCTTTAGCGCTAACCCTAAATTCAATTTCAAGAAATTGCTTTCTATGAGCGATGGGTAAAACTAAAATAAAATTTATCTAGTTAGTGCCACCTGCCCTATATGGGCTGAACTAGATAAAATATTCTCAAGTATGTGTTGATTCATATAAAATTTCAAAGATTAGGATGAACTAAATGGAAAACTTGGGAGAGGACAAATAAGAATTTTCCTAAAAAAATAAGCAATATTGTGATGTAATTACAAAAGTAAGGTTGGTTCTTGATATTTTCACATGAGCCTAAATAATTTATAAGAAAATCTTGATGGTATGACCGCCTCAAATTGGTCATAATTATTGTTGTATGCTCCAATTCCAAAAACTAATTTCTATGATTTCAAGGACAATCATCTCTATGTCCTTGTTGTTTGCTTTTAAATTGAATACACCGATCCAATCGAAATCAAATAGTTAATTTGGTTTGGACTATTTGATTTTTTGTTCAGTTTAATTTTGAAAATAGAAAAATTGGATTTTGGTTTTGAATTTTGAAAAATTGTTAAAATTAAACTAAAGCAATATATATATATATATATATATATTATATAGACATGATAGAGAATTTTATCTTTAGACTAAAGTGATATTATTAATCAAATCATACTTCTCTCTTCTTTGTGAGCAACCATCAATAGCATGAGACCTTTTGATCTCTGTTGCCTATTTATCCATCACCCAAAACATTCTCCAAGGAAAGTAGATCACAATTTACCATGACAAGGATCATGTGGATTTGGCCAGAGACTTCACCTACATCAACAACATCATGAATGGTTATAATTGCACATGATAGAGAAGAGCACGGGGAGAAGTGGGAAGAAGAAGGGTCCTATGCAATACTTGATCTTCAACCTTGGCAACACCTCGTTGGCGATAGTGTTAGTGCTGGTGGCAATTTTGGTTCCTAGATCAATTTGGTTTGGTTTGTTATTGGAACTTTAAAAATTAAATTTATTGGTTTAGTCTATTTAAATCAGTTCAATGATTGAATAGACCGAATGCACACTTCTATTTGTAACCAAGAGGTTATTTGGTTTGAACTAGGTTAACTTGTGAAACTAGAGCTAAGTTCCTCAAGTTCTAGTGTTTGGTTTTTGGAATTAGGAAAACTCCAAATTTCATAGTTCTAAGACTATAATACAATTCAGTTCCCCCAATTTTAGGTTAGAAAAAGAAAAAGTGGAAGTTTTGAGTAGAACTCACATTTTATGGTGTAGGTTCAACCCTTCATAGGGAACCAAGGGAACTCATCTAGTTCCCTTAGTGAACCCCTTTGTCCCCAAACCACATGTTAGGGTTCTTCTCCCTCTTCACTTTTCTAGCTTCATCCTTGTCAGACCATTACCTTTCATTATCAGTTTAGGTGTCCTCAATCTCACAATTGTTGATCTCATTATCTTGAAAAACCCCTCCAAGTTTCTAGATTCCCAATAACCTCCTTTGTTAGGCAATATTAGTGTA
This sequence comes from Trichopus zeylanicus subsp. travancoricus, assembly GCA_005019695.1. NCBI lineage: Eukaryota > Viridiplantae > Streptophyta > Magnoliopsida > Dioscoreales > Dioscoreaceae > Trichopus > Trichopus zeylanicus. Next base: position 90,192 of record RXID01010947.1, read on the forward strand.
ATAAACTTATGGAGGAGCCCAATTATACTTAGTTATTGTAGAGGTGGTAAAATTACCTCGTTGTCCCTATAGAAGGTGGGAAAATGTATTTCTTTTTATTTTTCTTCTTGAAATATTATCCACCATTAATGGTATTAGAAGCTTCAAGAAGATGGATCCCCATCCTTCTATATTGAATCCATCTCCCTCATCTTCTCTTCATTGTTATAGCCCATCCTTCCCAGACATTGAGGATGCCACACTTGCAGCCCTTAAGATCCTAGGCATTCAATCTCCATCAATCTCTATGACAGCCCCAATTGAGGCCTAGAGTACCCAACCCTTGTTTGACAATATCTTGGTCCCTCGACGACCAATTTCTTAAGGTTCTATCATGGACAATACTGTGGCAATACTTAGGCTTTGGGGAGAATGTCATGTGGTGAATTTTATGACATTTTCATTATCGGGCATGGTTTTTTATTGAAATATGTAGCAATTAAAATTTGAACCTCCTTTGATTGTTATGAAGTACTTGATTCCATACAAGTACCAAACATAGGTGATCATACATACCAACATTAGATTTCATAAGATATGCAAAGTTCATTGCATGCTTTTGAAAGAGGTGATTGATCTAATGGTTGATGTATACAACCTCGAGATTAAGCTGAGAAATGCTTTCACATTAAAGTATGTCTCCTCTCAAAAAAAAAAGTGATAGGGCTCTATTTTCCATTTCCTTCTATCTTATGTTGGATGTTCTATTACATTACACATTGCATGTTTGTTACCACTCCCTTCTCATTATTTTTGATGCAGAGTTTAATGACACTTCCATGCTTGTAATATTAAATCATATACGTGTTTGACATGCATTATCTATTAGTTTTATGTATTTTTTAGTTTTATGGTCATATTTGCTAAATTCTATTTATAATATATTGTTACCGGTTATACTATAAGGTTATTGGTTGTATTGTGTGGTTATCAATTATATTATGTAATTATTGGTTATAATGGGTAATATATGTGTTTATTTTTTCTGGGGTCATGCTACTTGTTGATAGAATTTTATGACCATATTGGTCTTCGCACATCCGCATACAAATGATATTAGATTTATGATAACTTGATGTATTCATGCTCTCATATGTGAGCCATGTCAAATATTCAATGAAAATGGTTAAATTAGTTATTATTTAGGTATTATGAGTAGAATGACTGACTTCTCTACATAATATTTAGTTCATGGCCATAATATATTATAACTGAATATATATCCCAACTGCTTTTGTTAATTCCAGAAAAGATTAGATTATAAAAAAGTTGTAAGTTAGCAAGCTTTATGCTCTATAATATACCATATCAAGAAAGGAAATTTAAGTACGGACAACAACAATAAAATAGTTCCTAATGCTACAATAAATTAGCTAAGTTCATGCCCATGAAGAGTAGTCATGTCATAACACTTCAAACTAAAATAACAGTAACAAGTCATCAAAGTACTTAAAAAAAGTTTATCCATAAGTTAAATAATCCACAATCATTATGATGAAGGGGTGATATATGCAAGTAGCTTGATTTTTATCATTTGGTTAGCCCTATCAAATTCTTTTTTATCCTTCAAAGCTAGAACATCCATGATAGTATTAGCTATAAATTTACAATGCAATATAAGAACATTAGTGAGGTCTATCTCGACAGCTTATTCTTTCAGCAAGAGATTCATAAGCTATAGAGCAAATATTCTACAATTGACAAACCTATGCAACTAAAATATATGTAGAAATGAATCTATAATATTAGAAATAGATAGTAGTGTCAAAACCAAATAAATATGGCTAGAACTAAGCATAATTGGACATTGTCAAAAGCAAGACTACAAGTGATTGATTTCAAGCCAGGATAATGGGTCACATATGTTGTGATGCTCAAGTAGATGCTTTTGGAATTGACTTTTTTGAGAGAAGTCAAACGAACTTGTCAGTAAATAGCAAAAGATTAAATTGTGAATTACAAGTGTAAGTAACCATACCACTTTTCTCACAATCATGTTGTACTTCTCATCCTTGATCAAAGTAAAGTGCCAATATCATTTTTACTAGATGTTCATAACTAATAGATGCCAATGGGAGTCCCAAATTATTAGGATCATGACAACATATGTGGACTTGTTAAAATTCTGATTAAAATAGGCCCATGAGCTTATTTCAACATTAGCAAGCAATGCTTAATTAGTTGTTGCAATGAGCATGTATAATTTGGACAAATGCTGATGGTATGTGCATATTAGGGCTAATCATCATATGCTTTCAAAGAATACACACATAACAATCAACAATATCTTTGAAGGTAAAATTGCAAAACATAAACTTGTGTAGGATTCTCCTCATCACAAACAATTCTTTGGAAGTACATATAAAAGATCTACAAAATGAGGTAAATAAAAAAACACATCAAATGAACAAAAACATAGTCTTATAATCATTACTAATCTATAATAAGCAGGGCATGAACAATTTGATCACTAATAATCTATGATGATCACAACTAGTAAATACGAATCATTTATAATGTAAGCTTTAGTCAATAAATATGGCTTTGAGGAACTTATTAATAATGTTGGTGAGGAAAATTTGAATGCCACTGGGTTATTTCTCATTGATGAGATCCATACTCACTAAAGTTTTCGACTTGTGGAAACCTCTTGTGAATACGGTAATATTATTGATGACCTACTATAGGTGTTTCATGGTGCTCTAGTTAAGTTTCTAACTCATTGGTCCTGATTGACTCTTTGGCACATCCTCAATGACAACTTCTCCACAATCTTTTGTCATTGAAGGGTAGTTAATTGGTTTTTTTTTCTTCCTTAAGGCCTCCTTCCTCTTCATTGGCCTCATCTAACATGATCTTCTAGGTGTGTGGCAACTGACTTTCTTATATGCTCTGTATCCGGCTCTCCTACCTGTTCTACCTCTCTAGCTAGTTCTACTACATGTTCTATCTTTGGCTTTCCAATTGGCTATCTCAAACACTCTCCCATCACTACAAAATAACAAGTATAACAAAGAATGATATCATGACAAAGAAACTATAAAATTTTGACTCAATACAAGCACAAATAACTATTCACAAATTGAACAATATCAATCTAACCATTTCTAATACATTATGATAAAATTATCATTAATAGTCACATATAAGATTACCTTCCTCATGTGACTCATATGCAAAATCCTTGAGTTGTATGTGCTCCTCCATGTGTGCAAGTTCTGCTTAAAGTATTTTTTTCTTTAGTATATGATTGTAAATAACATTTCAGTGGAAGTATAAATAAGAGTTTCAAAGAATAAGCACCCTTGTTGATTGATGTTGTTGGCTCTCCACAAAATTCCACCAACTCTCTCTAGAGCAACCAATCGTTCTTCTAATTTGTCCAACCAAAATTTATTATTTTCAAAGGAAGCTTAACAAGCTTCCTTCTCACTCTCAAATTCCATCATGATATTCCATAAATTGGTTCTTATGAAGCCAAAGATGTTGGAACCTGAATTAGTTTTTAAATAAAATAATAAATAAATGACAAATAAAACAAAACATAAAATTGCATACTTGAGTTTCAAACTTGTGACCTCTCTTACGTAAGGAATGTAACCAACATGGAAATAACTTATATTATATAAGAAGTAATAAAGAAAGATATTAAACATACCAAACTTGAGGTTTATCTATGTTATAAGGTTATATATCATCTCAAACATATGGGAAGAGCCATTCCTCACCCCCAAGGTACTTTGATTTTCATTTCTTACTACATGCAAGTTGAAGTTGATGGCAGGACATGATACTCTAGGAATGAAAATGATCAAGGGAGAGAGAGAGAGAGAGAGGAGCAATATAATATCATATTTATGCCTTTTTCCAATAGAATGTAGAGCATATATAGTATTCAGTAGGCCTAGTCTTTAGATGCTTAGAATTAGGATATGGTGACTAAGTCTTGTTTAAGTAGTTTTTGTAACCTAGCTCTAACTTCAAGTTTGACAACGAATAGGGTTAGACTTTTAGCCTAATTCATAGTGAGTGGATCCAATTAGAAGTAGAAAAGGCTAAAAAATCAGGCCTAGATCAAACTACATTCAGGCACTCAAACCTCACTGGTTGGGCACATCCGTGCCCAATTGGATGATCGGTTCCTTAACCAGTTGTTTAGTTCGAGTACAATTTATAGAAACCTAAATAAATCCTCCTTGAATCCATCAAGAATCAATAAAATTTTCAATAAAGGGGATTATGATCTTAGAATTTATCAATCAGAAATTCAAAATATGATATTTATGGCAGAAAAATAGCCATCAAATCTTCAAATCAAATTAATTAATAACCAAAATTAGAGATCTTCTCAACCCTATAAAAAGAGAGCTAGGGAGTACAAATTTGATACAATTCATACTTAATTCTTGGGCAAACTCTCATGAATCAAAGGTGAATTCAGAGGCTATTTCTCAAGGGAGTTCTACACAAATTATAGAGAGAATCTTCACCATCAAGGAAGAGACTGAGCAGATGTCGTCAAGAGATGTAAGGCCCTTCTCTCTCTCTCTTTATTTTATTTATTGTTTTACTCTTCTCTTCTATTGTCTCTCACAAGAGCTCCACTGTTGTTCCTACCTCATATTTTTGCTGCCCCATGCTCCAGCTGACACTTTGAGGAACACTCTGTTCCCTATGTTCAGACAACAAAACTTGAGGGGATTTAGGCACCCAAACCTCACCAAGTGCCCTTTTTACTCTGCCTACACTGTGGTCAACCGCAGTCTCATGCATCAACAAAACTCCATCGACACTATGGTCACCCATGGCCTCATGCGTCAATGAAGCTCCACCAAAATCGCGGTCACTTGCAACCTCATGTGTCAACAAAGCTCCACCAACATGGCAATCACCCATGGCCTCATGCATTAATGGAACTCTACTAATACCATAGCCAACCGTGGCCTCACTTCATGGGCCACTTGGTTCTCCATGTTTGGATGACCAAATCTAAGGAGACCAGACACTCGAACCTCACCAAGTGCTCCACAAATACTGTAGCCACCCATGATTTTGTGAGTAAACATTTCCATCACCACCATGGCCACCTACAGCCCCTTGCACATCGTCAAACTCCATTATCACCACAGCCACTCGTGGTCCTCCCTTATACATCAATAGACTCTCATCACCACCATGGCCACTCGCGACCCTCCTTGTGCATCAATAGACTTTCACCACCACCACAGCCACTTGCTGCCCCTTGCATACTACAACCTCACCCCTTGCAATTTTTGAAGCTCGCCACAAAGTAGTTTGAAGACAAAGGAAAGATGATGATAAAAACTCACTTGAACTGTAATGAGAATAAGAAAAAAAAGAGAACTAAAATTCAAAACTGGACTAAAAGCTAGCCTTTGGACTTACAAATCAAACCAACCTTCTGGCTCACAATCATAAGCTAACCTTCGAGTTTGCAAATCAAGTTAACTTTCAAGCTCGCAATCATAAGCTAGCCTTTGGGCTTAGAACTATAAATCAAGCCAGTCTTCGAACCCGCCAAATCAAGCTAGTCTTCGAGCTTGTAAATCAAGTCAACCTTCTAGCTCACAAATCAAGCCAGCATTTGAGCTCGCCAAATCAAGTCAGCTTTTAGGCTCACAAATCAAGCTAGCCTTCGGGTTTGTCAAGTCAAGTCAGCTTTCAAGCTTACAATCATAAGCTAGCATTTGAACTAGCCAAGTCAAGCCAGTCTCCAGGCTCTTCAAATCAAGCTAGCCTTGGGGCTTGCAATCATAAGCCAACTTTCAAGCTCACAAAATCAAGTCAGTCTTTGGGCTTGCCAAATCAAACTAAACTTCGAGCTTGCTAAATTAGGCCAGCCCTCAGGCTCATCAAATCAAGCCAACATTCAAGCTCAAAAAATCAAGCAAACAATTGGCTCATGATCATTTGGACTATAAACTAGCCTTCGAGCTTGCTGTAATCTTATTATGACAGCTTGATGGCTCTTAAACCAAAATTAATTAATAATAAAATCAATTTTAATGATTCAATCATGCTAGACGCAAGCCAATATGGCCAAAACAAATGAACAAGACTAAATTAACTTGGGCAAAGCATTAAACAAACTCAAATAGACAAAAATAAATGAACTGAAACTAACCCAGATAGGCAAAAAATTGCTCTATTGGTTGATTGATACATGAATTGGTCATCTAATTTTGTTAAACCTGAAATAATATTTGCTAATAGTTAATTGACTGGTACTCCAATTGGTCATTTGTTTTAGTCAGAAAATTGACAACTTGAGTTTAGATTTAGTCTAGATTGAGTCAAGTCTTGATCAATCCAAACTTAGGCCAATTCAAAATCAAACCAAGTTAACCTATGATGAAAACAAGGTCTAAATTGGATTTCAATTGAGCCAAACACCATCCAAACTAAATCAAAATAAGTCTAAATTAAAACTATATTTGACTTAACTCAAACTAAATTTGAATTGAACTATAATTGAGTCAAATCATATTTGAATTTTGATTGAGTCAAGTCATGTGGATCCAAATGGAGTTTGAACAAAGTCCCAGCTAGGCGAAGCCTAGTTCAAACCTAAACCCCATTCGGTCGAACCAAGTCCCAACCAAGTCAAGTCAAGTTTGAACCAAGCCAATTAGGTCAAGAAAAGTCTGAACCAAAACCCAATCGAGCCAAATCAAGTTCGGACCAAGCCAACAAGGTCATGATAAGTTAGAACAAAACCTAAGCGGGTTGAGTCAAATTCAAACCAAACTCTATCAGGTTAAGCCAAGTTCAAGTTGAGCCCCAATCAAGTTAAACTAAGTTCAAACTAAACCCAAGTCAAGTCAAGTTGAACTCAAGTCCAAACCAAAAATAAGTTTGAATAAAACCAAATTGAGTCAAACTGAGTCCCACTAAGTGTACTAAATATTTGGTAGCATCTCCAAGGCTATACCCAACTCTATGATTAATGGGTAATGCTACCATCTTGGCTCAAGCCAAAACAAATTTGAATAGAACTAAAATAAGTCAAACTGAGTCCCATTGGGTATATTGTAAAAACCCCTTGGTGACACTACAAGGCTATGCCCGACCCTATAAGCAATGGGTAACGCTACTAACCTAACTTGAACCAAAATAAGTTTGAATAGAATTAAATTAAGTCAAATTGAGTCTCATTGTGTGTGCTACAAAAGCCATTGGTGATGCTTTAGACCTAATCAATGACAAGCCAAAGAAGGCAATCGATTACTAAGTCCCACTAAGGATCCAATAGAAACCCAACCTAACGTAGGATATAAAAATCAAACAAAGTCAATTGATGGTAAGCTCAAATTTGTTGATAATTCTTCATACTCAATCAATGACAAGTTAAGAAAGGCTATTGATCACCAAATCAAGGATGATTAGTATAAACCAAAGCTATTAATCATTCCTTCAAATCAAATTAGGCAAAAGGTAGGTTTAAACTAGCTCAATTAGTTAGCTAGAACACCTTGTCGAATCAAGGTTAACGGACAACACGCTCAAAGTTATTGGCCACCCTCAAGCTAGTCAATTCCGAAGCAGTTGGTGATGCTCCTTCAAACTAATTAACCTTCTAGAAGGTGTTGGGGATGCTCTCTTCAAAGTCAAACCCAACAAGCCATCAATAATACCATTAAAAGAAGTTAATTGTCAATGTTCAAAACTATTAATTACAGTTAAAGCTAAGTCTGACAAATCATTGGTAACATTATTAAAAGAACTTAGTTGCCAATGCCCAAATCTATCAACCACACTTCAAGTCTCTTCCATATCCTCTCCCATCTTTTTTCCCACCAAACAACACCACCAAATCAAGTCATCAACATCTATCGAAGATCAAGTCAAGATCTACCCGAGCCAAACTCTACACGGTCTTGCATGCGGGAGTGGGGGGGCAGCACACATCACAACTTTTTTTATTTCTTTTTTCACGCTTTATGTTCTTTTATAATTATAAATACAAATTCATTGTAAAATGAGGGTATACTCTTACTTAAACCATGTACCATCTCTCATACTAATCAAATCATCCTTTCTTCTTTCTTTTGTATCTTTATTCTATTAGTTATGTTTCTCATTTTTAAGAGATTTTTTATAACTGTTGGGGTAATTAATAATAAGAGTTTGTACTTGTTAGAAGTTACATTCCCATAATACCTGATTACGTACTTAAATTCATACACTTTGATTTATACATCGAGACTGCTCTCCGGAGTCTTCATTATTTCAAGTTGCCAATTTTGGTCCCAAAAGTCCCTATTAACCTAGTCTTCAATCCTAATTCTTAGGACATGATGACCATGTTATTTTAATTGGTCTATATTAAATAATTAAATTCTGAAATGGGAATTTAAAATTAAATTAGATATCATTGGGAATTTGAGTTTTTCCAATAATCCCCACAAAACTTAAATTTCTAATAAAAGAAAATATAAAATATCCTATCATAGCATATCCCATTATAGACTACATTTTCTTAGTGTAAACAATTTCAATTTGGAAGAAACCAAAGTGAACTGCGTCTTAAACTTCATTCCTTTGACCCAAATTTCAATTATCACATAATATAGTATACACTATCCTACTGCAAGAGGTCACATATATGGTTATGCAAAAATCTTGGCTTATTCATGAGAGGTTTTAGGAAAAACCCAACTCCTCTTACTATGATTGTCTACAAATGACTTATATAGATGAGCCTCTCCAAAAATGTGTGTAGAGCCAGATCTCGAGGAATCTCACTTGTGTCCCATTCAAGACACTACCATTCCTAAACCACTACATAGGAGAACTAAAAGAGCCGAACATGAAAAAGGATATCACTACTCTTATGATAATTATGTATGTGTGCTTCTTAGTTAATCATTTAGTTTATTGCTACATTGAACCTTATTTAAGGTGTCTCCTATCAAAGAGGTTGGGTTTTTGCTATAAATTATTCTTTTATAGGCTTATAAGCCCCATCTCCTTAGATGATGTCAAGACAACTGTCATGATTATACCTTTAGTAAGACAATTGACAAAGTTTTTCTCTTATTATAAGTAACTTAGAGCCATAACTTGGTTAGTATCTTATCATCTTATACATTTCTATCTTAATCTAATAAGCCTGTTAAGTTTGGAGTTCAAGAGCTTTTTATTAAAAAAATTCGTTACAACTATAGAGTCACTAAGAGTAGAAATGTGAGGAATATGAGACAGGAAAAATGAAATTGTGGAAAACACATCTTTAAGCCATTCAATTTCAAGTTGAGTCTAAGGCTATTAACTATGCTTCCATTGTGCTATGTATAATGATTGTCTATTGAGAATATTGTCATGAAATGGCACCACCACTAAGTACAAAGAAAAATTGAGAGGTGGATTTAATAGCAAGAGAATTTGAAATCCAATTGGCATCATTGTATCTCTCTAGAATAGGTAGATAGCCATCAAACTTTAGTGAATATAAAATAGTGCCTTAAGGCACTAAAGAACTCATTGTAGTGCATGTCAATGAACCATATTTGAGTTACTAGTATACGTATTTAGATGAGAGACAACATGGGAAATGTCAGGTCAAGTCCTATTGATTAAGTACATTAGATATTCAATAATTTGAGCATATCTCTTTTGATTTATTTATTTTCTTGTGTTCTTCAACAAATGGACTATAGGATCATAAGGAGTAGAAATAGGAGAGCATTATGAGAAACCATACTTCTCAAGAATAGAGAAAATGTAGTGGGATTGAGACAAAGAAATAGAATTATTTGTTGTATCTTCACACTAAGAATGATATCTACTTCACCAAAATCCTTTATGTCAAAGTGATTAGAAAGAAATGATTTGACTTTACTTATTAACTTCAACTCAAAAAGTAAAATCAAGATATAATATACATAAGGGCAAAGCAAGGCACAAATGTCATTCATACTCTTATAGTAGAGACAATTGTCAAAGTCACTAATTTGAAACTAAAAGAAAATATCACCTGATCAAACTTCTTGTGTCATTGCTTAGGAGCCTATTTTAGTCCATATAGGAAATAGACTAACTTACAAACTTTACCCTCTTGCCCTAGAATAGAGAATCCTTCAAGTTGAACCATGTAGATTTTCTCATCAAGATCTCCATGAAAAAAATAGTTTTTGCATCCATTTTATGTATAAATAGCTATGAATAAAAGCAATGGCTAGAAGAACAGAAATAGTGGTGATCTAAACTATAGGTGCATAAGTATTGAATTAGTCAACACTTGCTTTTGCCCAACCCTTGGGCAACAAATCATGCTTTGTATTTCTCTATTATCCTGTATGTTTGAATTTTCTTCCTGAATATCCATTTACATCCTAGGGCCTTTATGCCACTTAGAATCCAAGTATTCTTAGCAATAATGGATTCTATCTCACTATTTATAACTTCCATTAAAATCCAAGTATTGTTAGCAATAATGGATTCTATCTTGCTGTTCCAACTTCTTTCCAATAAAGAGCATCAAAAGAGCATATGTCATCTTGATATGACTTCAGTTCAACCTTAGTTAAGTAAATGACAGTTATTACTATAACTCTTATCAATGCTCTTTCTCTTTCTTTTGCTTCTTCATGGCTCACAAGAGGTGGTAGATTCAAAACATACAATAGGTATTAAATCTAGATAACTAATAAGTAACAGTCAGTGGTAGAAGAATTACAAGAAATATGAGATTCGAAAAAAAAATAAATTCAAAGAATGTAGCATCTTGAGATTCAATAATAGTATTAGTTGCAATCTTAGATATATTAAAATTAACAATAAGAAATCCATAAGTGTTGTTGTCAAGAGAATAACTAACGAAGATAGAATCCATAGTTTTTAATCCAATCTTCTTTCTCTTCTATTCAGAAATATTAACATTGACTAAGCAACCCCACAACTAGAAGTAACTTAGTAGAGGAGGATGATCCTTCCATAACTTGTAAGCAATGTGATCTTTGTCCTTGTGAGGAAATTTTTTTAAAATAAAATAGGTGGACATAAGGGCTTTCCCCCACAAGTTTTGGAAAATGTTGTAATCGATAATCATTGCATTAACCAATGTCTAATAGATTCCTATTCCTATGGTTAGCTGCATCATTATATTGAGGTGAGTAAGGCACTATTACTTTGTGAATTATTCATGCTCTTCATAGAATAAGTTTAATTCATTTGAATTATACTCACCACCTCTTAAGATTTTTATCTATTTTTATTTGATTTTCAACCATTGCTTTGTAAATCTTAAATCAATCAAAGACTTTATCCTTAATCTTAAGGAGATAGGTGTAAAAAAAACTTGGAGTAGTCATCAACCGAAGTCACAAAGCAATGACTACCTTCATGAGTAAGGTTTTTATTTGAATTACGTACATCACTATGTATAAATCCTAGAAGATTGTTATCACAAAAAGGAATGAACTTGAAGGGTTTTCTAGGTTGTCTGGCTTTAATACAAATCTCACATTTAGAGTTAGGATTAACAATTAGCTTGGGAATCAAGGATAAATAAGTCATTCTATGAATTAGTTGATGATTGAGTTGACCTATTTGTACACATGTGAATGTTGGCTCATAAGTCAAACTACCATTCAAAGTTAATATAAATAGGATTGATAGCTGGAGTGAATGAGATTGACCAAAATGTAGAAGATGATGGTTGAGTTTTAATCATGTTGGCTTGAGGTTGGAGTTGTTTTGGCCTTTAAATTTCTTCTCTTTCTTAATCAGAATATTCTCCTTTTTATAGTAAAATCCTTTTGAAATAGGATGATTATCTCACCACAAATATAGAAAAACTGATATCTCTTTCCACTAGACTAAGTGGGTTAGATTTGAAGTTTGAGGTTTGGGCTTAAAGTTCCTAATATTGGATCAGAAATTTCTATCTTGATTAAAGAATTTTAGTTAAGAATTTTGAGAACCAGTAAGGTGAACCTTGGACTTTATTTGATTCCCACAAGTCAGTCCTTTTTCTATAATAATATTCTATTCTTATAGACTATATGACAAATTTTAGAGTCAAGTCTTTAGGTTTTCCTAAGTTCTTGTGGAATAATAGTTTAGGAAAGTGGAAGTTTATCAATAAAACACAAAATAAAGTAGGATTCAACAAAATTGATTTCATCTCTAGTAATCTCATAGACTAGGTTTTAAAGTTGGTCGGTGATAGGCTTATTGTTTACTATCTTAAAGTCATTGAAGTTTGATGAGGTGAACGACATTGCTCCTCATTGTCCTTGAGATAGATGTCTTCTAAGGATTTTCATTTTTTTTTTGCAGTTTCAAACTTTGTATAGATTTTATAAAGATCATTAGAAAGAAAACTGATGTAGGACACTCAAAGGAAGTTCAAGAATATCAAAAGAAGCTAATTCAGAAGTCAAGGGGTCATGACAAATGATTTGATTCACTCTTCTATTTAAACTTAGAATTTACCTTACTTAGTACCTTTCTATGTTTAAAATTCTCTTCATTATGATGTCTTAGGTCTTATTCTCGGATTCTACCAACCCAAGACCAATTTTGGACTTAATCCTATTCAGTTTAGGACTTGGGAAGGATGAATCTTTATTTAGGATTTTATTTTCCTAGGTTAACTTATTTAGAACTTCTACCAACCCAATTAATGGGTTTAATCTGAGTTATAGTCAATTTAGGACTTGGGAAGCCAGAAACTTACTCAAATTGGATTTCTGGTATTTGTATAAATAGGCCTTCAATCCTATGGATGAAAAAACAACTTTTATTCTCAATAAAGTTCTACTTTAGTGAATTTTCTCTCTTCCTTATGGATTCAAGGAGTTCTTAACAGAGGCAACGGTGTTTTCCTCGTCTACCACACTTGTTGCTACGTCAAATGGTATCAGAGCGAGGCTCTCCTTGCTTAATGTCTAACGATGACACAACCAGCAACAACCTTAGGGACGGTGCTCTTGTGGGTAATCACATCAGCCGTGAGTATTTTGATTCGACCATGGAGGCAATCCAAAACTCACTTGTAAGTTGATCAACTTGAAGGCCTAAATCAACCACGTCGACGAATCGATGAAGTGACTCACGATCCAATTGGTCGAGGAAAGGCTCTGCAAGTGAATCCAAAGGGTTTACAAATCCTTGAAAATTCCAGCAACGAAGAAGTTGAAGACATCCTTCTCCAACCAGTTTCTGAGCATGATAGACATCATGATTTTCGCTTGAAGATTGATCTCCCATCTTTCAATGGCCAACTTCAGATCAAAGATTTTCTCGATTGGCTTGCTGAAGTGGAACGATTCTTCGACTACATGGAGATTCCAGATTCTAAGAAAGTGAAGCTTGTTGCTTACCGACTCAAGGGGGGTGCATCAGCATGGTGGGAACGCATCCAGTTGGAAAGGACATGCCAAAATAAAGCTCCAATTCGAGCATGGCCACGGATGAAGGCTCTTCTCGAAAAGCAATTCCTTCCCATAGATTATGACCAGGTACTCTTTCAGCAATATCAAAATTATCGACAGGGTAATTGCAGTGTGAAGGCATATGTTGAGGAGTTCTATCGCCTATCAGCACGTAATAATATAATAGAGACTGAATCTCATCAAGTGGCAAGATTCATCGGTGGGCTACGCACAACCATCCAAGATAGGATTTCTTTACAACCTATTTGGACGGTTAATGAGGCTGTGAGGAGTGCACCTCGTGTGGAGTCCCAATTGGAGCGACCTGTCATCAGAAATCAGGTGGGGAGAACCATTGGTGAGAATTCAAAAGGAGCACAATCTATTCCTAATGGAGGTGCAGCTACACAACCTTCTCGACCTCCCACACAAGTGAGTCTTGAAGCTAGACCTACAAGGCCATCAGGAAATGCCACATCAGCAAAGAACCCAAGTTCAAATCCTGATCTAAAGTGCTATCGTTGTGGAAGATTTGGACATCGTTCTAATGTTTGTCCAGCACGACAACCTGTGAACTTGGCTATTGAAGATAATTTGTTGCTGAAATTTACATGACTCAAAAGATGATGACCTAGCTTGTGATCAAGAAAACTATGAAGATTGGAATATTCGAGGAGCATGATGGTGAAAGGTCATCTTTAGTAGTTCGAAATCTAATGTACATCCCAAAGCAAGAGGAAAACCTACAACGTCACAATATCTTTCGCACTCGATGTACAGTAAATGGCAAGATCTGTGACATGATTATTGATGGGGGAAGTAGTGAAAACATCATCTCCAAGACTATGGTTGACAAGCTTCAATTGAAGATGGAATCACATCCTTCTCCCTACAAGATCGGCTGGATTAAAAAGGTTGGTGAAACCAAGGTAACTGAACGGTGTCAAATTTGTTTTTCCATTGGAAAATTCTACAAGGATGAGGTAACCTGTGATGTTGTGGAGATGAATGCATGCCATATTCTTCTTGGCAGACCTTGGCAATTTAATAGAGATTCTACATATCGTGGGCGAGACAATCGCTACATCTTCTTCAAAGATGGAAAGAAAATTATCCTTACCCCCATTGGCGAAGAGCGTCGACCCAAAGTTTACAAGAGGAGGGTCACTCCTTCCTGATTGTGCAAAATTTTATAAACGAGGCTAAAGAGACATCCCAAATATTTGTTGTGATTGAGAAAGGAATGGAGACAATGCCCACTGAAGCTCCAAAAGGCTTGCAACCCTTCCTAGATGAATTCAAGGAAATCATGCTCGATGATCTTCCTGATGAACTACCCCCAATGAGAGATATTCAGCACCACATTGACCTTGTTCCTGGAGCGAGTTTACCAAATCTGCCCCACTACAGAATGAGTCCAAAAGAGTCACAAATTTTACAAGACAAGGTTGAGGAGTTGATCAGAAAAGGAATGGTTAGAGTCAGCATGAGCCCATGTGCAGTTCCAGCCTTATTGACACCTAAGAAAGATGGAAGTTGGCGGATGTGTATAGATAGTCGAGCTATCAACCGAATCATGGTAAAGTATAGATTCCCAATTCCTCTCTTAGAGGACATGTTGGACAGGTTGGAAGGGTCAAAGGTTTTCTCCAAGATAGATTTGAGGAGTGGATACCATTAAATCTGAATTAGACCCAGTGATGAATGAAAAACTGCTTTCAAAACAAAAGAAGGACTTTATGAGTGGCTTGTTATGCCTTTTGGACTCTCAAATGCACCAAGTACCTTCATGCGATTGATGAATCAGGTACTCAAACCTTTCATTGGTCATTTTGTTATTGTTTACTTTGATGATATCTTGGTGTACAGTCATAATGAAGAAGAACATAAAAGGCATCTAACAGATGTACTTACTATACTGAAGAAGGAGAAGTTGTACATCAACTCAAAGAAATGCCATTTTATGGCTGACCACTTGGTGTTCTTGGGTTTCGTTGTAAGTGCTGAAGGCATTCATGTTGATGAAAAAAAGGTAAAAGCTATTAAGGAATGGCCTATACCCAGAAGTGTATTAGAAGTTAGAAGCTTCCATGGTCTGGCGACATTCTATCGGAGGTTTGTCAAAAACTTTAGTTCCATTATGGCACCAATAACTGAATGTTTGAAGCAACGCAAGTTCTCCTGGACTCAAGAAGCTAATAGATGCTTCGAGTTGATTAAGGAGAAGTTATCTACTGCACCTATTTTGGCATTGCCTAGCTTCGAGAAGTTATTTGAGGTAGATTGTGATGCTTCGTACATAGGCATTGGAGCCATTCTATCCCAGGAAGGAAGACCAGTAGCTTTCTATAGTGAAAAGTTGAGTGAAGCTCGAAAGAAGTGGTCAACATATGAGCTGAAATTTTATGCTGTTGTACAAGCAATTCGTCATTGGAAGCACTATCTAATTCAACGAGAGTTCATTCTATATACTGACCACCAAGCTTTGAAATTCATTGATAGCCAGAAGGACTTGAATCGCATGCATGGTCGATGGTCGTCATTCTTACAGCAATACACCTATGTTTTGAAACACAAATCTGGACAAAAAAATAAGGTGGCAGATGCTTTGAGCCGTAGGGCAGCCTTGATGGTAACTATAAGCAACGAAGTTGAAGGGTTTGATTATTTGAAGGAATTGTTTGCTGAAGATGAAGATTTTAAAGAGGGGTATAGAAAGTGCCAAGCAGGACAAAGAAGTGATTTATATCTCCATGAAGGATTTCTCTTTAAGGGTTCTCGTCTTTGCATTCCAAGGTGCTCCTTGAGAGAGAAAATGTGGTGAAAGAGTTGCATAGCAGTGGCTTAGCAGGACATCTTGGGCTTGACAAGAGCATTGCACTAGTTGAAGAGCGCTACTACTGGCCACAACTTAAAAGGGATGTTGGTCGCTTTGTACAAAGATGCTATGTATGCCAAACAGCCAAAGGAAGCTCTCAAAATACTGGCCTTTATACCCCATTGCCTGTGCCAAATGCCCCATGGGAGGATCTATCGATGGATTTTGTTTTGGGCCTCCCCAGGACTCAACGAGGCTTAGATTCAGTATTTGTTGTTGTCGACAGATTTTCCAAGATGGCACACTTCATTCCATGCAAGAAAATAGCAGATGCAATAAGGGTGGCTAATCTATTCTTTCAAGAGATTGTAAGGCTCCATGGAGTGCCAAAGACTATCACTTCTGATCGTGACACAAAATTTCTAAGTCACTTTTGAAAGATATTGTGGAAGCAATTTGATACGTCTCTACAATTTAGTTGTGCTTATCATCCACAAACAGATGGACAAACTGAAGTGGTGAATCGAACACTTGTAAACATCATTCGGTGTCTTGCAAGAGACAAACCAAAGCAGTGGGACTATGCACTTGTACAAGTTGAATTTGCTTTCAATAACATGAAGAACAGGTCCATGGGAAAATCGTCATTTGAAATTGTCAATGGAAGAATACCAAAACACCCGTTGGATTTGGTGGTGTTGCTAAAATTACCAGGAACAAGCATAGCTGCAGACAATATGGCGGAGAGAATTATTGAAGTGCATACTGAGGTAAAGAAGAAATTAGAAAAATCCAATGCCCAATACAAAATTAAAGCGGACATTCATAAGCGTTCAAAGAGTTTCAAGAAGGAGATCTGGTGATGGTGCATTTAAGGAAGGAACGGTTTTCAGCTGGAACTTACAACAAACTGAAACAGAAGAAAATTGGGCCACTGAAGATACTCAGAAAGATAAACAACAATGCTTATGTCATCGACCTCCCGAAGGATTTGGGGATCTCAAACACTTTCAATATTCAAGATTTGTTTGACTACTATGCACCTGAAGACTGCACATTACGACAAAGTAACTCGAGGACGAGTTCTTTACAAGAAGGGGACACTGATGTAGGACACTCAAAGGAAGTTCAAGAATATCAAAAGAAGCTAATTCAGAAGTCAAGGGGCCATGACAAATGATTTGATTCACTCTTCTATTTAAACTTAGGATTTACCTTACTTAGTATCTTTCTATATTTAAAATTCTCTTCATTATGATGTCTTAGGTCTTATTCTCGAATTTCACCAATCCAAGACCTAAAAAGATATCCAATTTCATCCAAATTTCTAGTAGAGGTAAGTAGAGAAGATGTTCGGGAGTCAAATATGCTATCAACATATTTTAAAGAGAAAAGGGATTACTAAGTGGAGTAGAGTGGTTTTTTTTTTATGGCTGATATAAGGCCTAATTTTATCAATTAGGTCTCATATGCTCTTGTTATCAATATAGGCAACAATTTTCTAGCTCTTTAATTATGTAGAGAAACTGTTAAAGTTGAAATTTTTTTTAAAGTTTACAAACAAAATTTAAAAAATAATATAAATTTGTATTTGATATAAAAAGTACAAATTTTTAAGGAGCTTTATCCTTTTAAAGTATGTACAAAATACATATATGGACCAATTCAAAAACTCTGTAGCCTTAAAATATTCAAACCTAAAATTAATTTTTGAATATAATAATAAATAAATAGAAATGTAAGAAGAATCGATCCTTTCTCCAAAATATTCTTATTTTTATTTTTACTACACAAAAGTTGATGTAGATGGCATGACAAGATAATTGAATAAAAAAATTGATGGGAGAGCGAGAGGACGAATAGAATCTCATATATATATGTGTCTTTTTAAAAATTTAAGTTTTTCTAACACAAAATCTTACGTCTCTATAAAAATTTTCTTAATATGACCAACTTGAAAATGAGTAAAAGGAATAAGGCTCAATATTGAATCCAAAAATAATCCAAATTAATTTATATAGGAAAATATCATAAGGGATTAATTATAATATAATTACCCAAGATTTGGAACACAGTACAAGCAAGCTCTCAATAGCACAAGCCAAATTGGCATTTGAAATGGAAAGTATCAGGCCTTACTAAAAGCGTCTAATGAAATTAACTGAAAAGAGGTTTGCGTGGATCTAGATACACATGCGATCATGACTTCAATGCATTCAGGACCACGTCTTAAATATGATTATTTTAATCAGCTCAGTTAAATAAAATTTAGAAATTACAATTAACGACAGACATCCTAATTTAGCTTATTAATCAGCCAAAAAATTTCTTCAAAATTTGGTGATTTTATTCCAAAATTAAACATTTTAATCAACCAACTCAGCGGGCTCAGCGGTGCATATTTATATCATAAATTGTTTCCTACTCTCATGTATTCCTAATGATTCAGTTTGGTAATGTATTAAAATTAATTAATTAGTGTAACTAAGTGTAGTGATTGGTTTTCTTTTAAAGTTGAGAAATAGTCCAAGAACAGAACTAAAGCCGTCCGTTCCCCTTACGGCAAGAAACCCCTCAACCAGGCGCCACGTACCCGATTCAATGTTTGCTACTTTCCTCCGCGTCGTTGGGACCGAAATAACCAATTGAACCGAACTGAAATCAGGGTTTGGCTTGGTTTAACTAATTAGGACCGGTTTGGTTAATTTACGAAAAAATTTTGTGCACTTTTCTAGATAATCCAGTTCAGTTTCTTATTTTTCAGAGATTTCCGTTCTGATTCTCAGGAACTCGTGGGACTTCATTTCGTGGAAGAAGAAGAAGAAGAAGAATAAGGCCAGGTTTCGTTTCGATTCAGCACTTCGGTTTATTTTCTCGAACCCAGAAGTTCGGTTCTGTTGAACCCAACTGATATGAAGCCGACCGAGAGAGATTCGCGCTCTTTGGTATGTGAGAAGGCTCCTCTTGGTTGACGAAGAGAAGCCAAAAGCCGCCGAGAAAGATTCGCGCCCTTCGGTATGTGAGAAGACTTATCTTGGTCGACGAAGAGAAGCCAAAAGCCGCTTATTCCACTTGCTATATAAAGAAATCCATCTCTCTCTTTTCTTGGGCGCCAAGAAACCCTCTGGTTCGTCTTCTTCTTTCAAAGAATTTTTAGTTTTAGACAAGTTTAGAGTATCAGCCGATGCTGATAAGTATCCATCGCCTCCTACCGACCCTTGGTTTTCATCAAGCTTTTT
This sequence comes from Trichopus zeylanicus subsp. travancoricus, assembly GCA_005019695.1. Classification (NCBI taxonomy): domain Eukaryota; kingdom Viridiplantae; phylum Streptophyta; class Magnoliopsida; order Dioscoreales; family Dioscoreaceae; genus Trichopus; species Trichopus zeylanicus. Next base: position 109,688 of record RXID01010947.1, read on the forward strand.
CATCGCTCATGCCTCTTGGTTTGAGTGGAGATTGGTTTCCGAACGGCTAGTTTTTATCACCGATCGGCCACTTAGTTATTTTAGTATTTCTCTCTTTCTCTTCCTCTTTATGTTTAGTAAGATTTGAAGTATCAGCCGATACTGATGTAATATTAGATTTGGTTTCAAAGCACGCTTTCATTTCTGCTGCAAAAAGTAGTCTCTATTGCTCCCGAAGCAGTTAACCTTGGTAGATGTGTGTCATTCCTTGCTTCTGCAACAGGAATATGAGGAAGTCATTTGACTGCTAGTTGCTGTTCTTCATGGATTTGAACAATTATTTGGGCAATGACCAATACTTACATTGCAGGTTTCTTCAACATGGGAAATCTTCACCTTCTGATGCTTCTATTCCTTCTCGTGATCTGGTGCCCAAAAAGCTTTGCCTTTTCATGGCCATTCTCTTCTGCATCATCTTCTGCACATCAACCGAACCACGGCGCGGCCTTATATGAGTTGAATGGCAGGGTCGCTGAGTTCTCCATAGAGAGCTCCAACGATCCCAGAGGCATCAAGCTCCTGGAGAACGCGAAGCAGAAGATGTTGGCCCCCAACAGTTGCTGGCAAAATGCATATCGAAATCTGTTTGCTGGCTGTTCAGATATTGTTGCTGACAAGAACAAGCAATCGCGGCTAGCATGGCATCTCAGCGACTGCTTTCAAAGAGAATCCGGTCGCTCTGCGCTCCCATCCTGCGATTCCGGAGTCCAGATGGTGAAGTGCCTCAAAAAACTCGACGACGTTGAGCACAAGATTTACCTTGAATTCTTCCTTGAAACCAACTCTATCTGTCACCAATTGCAGTTAAGTTTCGAGATTGCGAATTATAACAGAAATATGAACATAAACATGTGTTGTTTCTGATGTGCTTCAAATTGTTTGTGTGCAGGACGAGTGCATTCAAGCATGATACAGAGAGGCTTGTCAATGAACTAACAAAGTCTGCAAGATTTGCTGAGACTAAACTTGATATAATTGAAGATAAAACGGAGCATTTGCTGCAAGATTCCAACAAGATTCATGATTCGTTGAGCTCCATAGAATTGCAAACACAGCAAATGACACAGGTGTCAATTGATGTCAAGGCGAAGATTCACGATGTATTGAAGCACTCGGAGGCCATCTTTGAGCAGTCGAAAGGGATATCAGCTTCGCAGTCGGAGTTGAAGGAGGGGCAGGGGGAGATGAAGGAGAGGTTGGAGTCAGGAATGGCTTTTTTGCGTGAATCTTATAAGGATTTGAGTGAAGGAGTGGAGAAGTTGAGGACGGAGACAATGCAGGTCGAGAAGGAGATCATGGAAGTAGGTGATACCATGGCTTCCAAGATGCAGGATCTTCAAAGCACAGCAAAAGATATCGGGAACGTCACGGGGATTTCGTTGGAGAAGCAAAAGCGGCTTCTCGATGGACAGGCCACAGCTCTTGAAGGCCTTGATTTCCTCACTAAGTTTCAATCTCAAGCTCTTCAAGAAAGCAGGTGCAGGTCTTTAATTCCTATCAAATTTGCAGTCTCAATGCGCACTGATTTGGTATCTTAAGCTTTTTGGTGCAGGGATGCATTGCAGAAATTAGCAGAGTTCGGCGAAAAACAACAAGCAGAGCTACTACTTCGGCAAGAACAAATACAGTGGGCTCACGATCGCCTAATGGAGAATTCGCAATCTATATTGGCTGCTCAAGTTATATATTGTTTTTTCTTAATCTTATGTCATGCTGCCTGCTCTTGCAATTTCCAATTTAATCGATTTCAAGTTTTCACAGGAAGAGTTCGAATCGAAGCAAGCAAACATCTTTGCTGCCCTAGACAAGCTCTTCACACTGCACAATGCGCTCCTGGTGGAGTCCCGCTTCATCAAGTCTTTCTTCTTCTATGCTTCTGTGATATTTCTCCTCTACATGCTCACTAGCACAAAACAAACCTTTGGCATCAGAGCGCGCCTTTATATCGGTATGGATTTTGCCTCTTACTGTGATCAATCAGATCAATGCACAAGTGTTTGATGGACTCCAGTGTCTGTATTTCTAGGACTTTGCGTTGCGTTTGTGCTTGAACTCGCCATTATTAGGCTTGGAGAGGATGATTTGTTTCGTCAACCATGGATTACATCGAAAATATATGTTGCTAGATCATCATTTCTAACTCTTGCTTCTATTCAGATCCTCTATGCAATTTTCACTTATAGGTTCGTTAATCTTTTATCGATCGCTAGATCAATTCATGAAACTGTATGTTTATAAAAAAAAATTAAAAATAACAGGATGATGCACAATTTTGGGTTTCTGAATTGCAGAGATTACGAAATATTGAACCATCAGCTTCTGCAGACGCTGATGGACAAGGTTAACATCATGGAGCAGAACACAGGTTTGGTTGAATTTGCTGTCTGTCTGTGTAATTTCGAGATTTTGCGTGTATATAAACTCATTTCTTCTTCTTCTTCGTCTTCTTCTTCTTCTTCTTCTTTTTCTGATCCATGGAGTTGGTCCTATTATGCAGGGAAGAAGTTGACGACAGCAAGCACGGAAAGCGATTCGAGTAGCGATTTGAGGAATTATTCATGGATCGAAGAGGAGTTGCTTGATGATGTGGATAGCAAGATTGATCCCGATTATGTTTTGCAAGAGGAAGTTGGGGAAAATTCTATTACTACATCTTCAAGAAAATACGAACTCCGGCCTCGTAGGCGAGCTCTGAAATATTATTAGGTCTTCGTTTGTTCTGAGCTTACATTAGTGATAACATAGATGCAAAATTTTTTGCTGGGGCTGAACGGAGAATTCCTCTAGAGTGCAAATAAAGGAATTTGACTGTGGCGAGACTTCGAGGTCTTGGTGCAGCCTATATATTATATTAAATTAATTAATTCAAATATGCTCAATTTTATTAAATGAATTAAAATTTTAAATTTAAATTTAATTTTTTAAATTTGAGATTGTGTAAATTTTATCGGATCAATATAATTGAGTTGAGTAAAATAATTCTTGATTAAAAATTATGGGTTCAAGTGTGATGAATTAATTTTACACCAAATAATTATAAAGTTATATCCTATAAGGTGATTATATAGTGAAAATATTTATATCCTAAAAGATTAATTTTTATAATAATTTAATGTCTGAACACTTTGTTGATTTGGTTTAATACTCTTAAACTCTCCCAACAAATGACTTAAGAGCTTCAAGTTTGAGCCTATGTAAACTCTTTAAGATTATATTTATCGAGACAATACAACTGAGTCGAGTTTTCTAAAGTATTAAAAATTAATGTGATCAACTTTTACCTGAAGGGGAATATTGTTATAATGTCAAATGTGAGTTAGTTTCACTTTAAATAATTAAATAAATAAAGTCTGATATATATAGTGGAAAGTCCTATTATATCCTATCAGTTTTAGATTTGGGATAATTTGGTATATGACTGACCCACTATATTAATCCAATTTGATACTCTCTGACTCTCTCGATAAATAATATTATAGCTTCAAATATGTATAATCAAATCACACTTTAATAGAAGGTCGATCGACTGCAAGGAGATGACAAAAACATATCAGCCATTTAAAACAAGTTCTTGAAGAAAATATCACAAGATACAAGTCAAGCATGAAAAACAAGAATTGAAACCCAAACAACTCACTTTGAGAAGGCTAAAACGTCCTTGATCTTGTTCAAGAACTATGGGCTAATTATTCAGGTTATACTCAGATGTCACCAATCAAGACCTCAAATATGCAATCTTAGCCTCAAGCTGCCCCCAAAAAAGCATCATTGTACTCTCCACGGGTGGCTTAGGATCGAGGTAAACCACCACTCACCATTCATCAACAATAATGTTCACTATTGCCATCATTCCCCCCTGCTGCCCGAAGTGAGGTCACAAAAATCGAGAAGGAATATATAGGGAAGGAGCATTAACTATCTCTCTTCCCCATATGCACACATCCCCATGCCCACATATGACCAAGAAAAAAATTTCAGATTAATCATGGTGTTTTCATTAGAGGACATCAACAAGGGAAGAGAAAGATGACCTAAATACCAAGTTAGATAGCCTTCAATCTCAAGGATGAACCTTTGCAGGAAAAAAAGAGTAACAATGCCCAAAAATTATACTAAGTTTATTCCAAGGAGTCTACAATATTCATTAATGCCAAAACATTTGGGCCCCATTCGTGGTACGAAAGAAAGAGGGGAAGGAATCACCACTGCAGGGCCTATCATCCTCATGCATCGGTGAATTAGATACGCAATAAAGTTGCAACTTCCCACAAGAACGAGTTCATTTTGAACTCCCTTGAAGGTTAATGGAGAGTTAACTGAAGTTGGAATAAAATTGACTTGGTCTTTATAGACAATATCAAAGAAGCACCTCCACCACTTTTGAGTACACTTATTTGAAATATTCCTTGTAATAGGAAAATAATGTGCAAGCAATAGTTGAAGAAACCCATAACTTCCAAAAAAGGATTTGCCATATATGGCAGAGTTAAGGACTTTGATTAAGTAGGCTCAGTCAAGGAACGACCAAAGTGAAGGAGGCCCCTAACAATAGTATTGGCATCAAGATTACTTAGAGTGCCTCTGTTATTCAGAAAGAGAAATAATTCAAAAAATATGAGGGTGACACCACGCATACCTCAATGGCACAACTTATTAGAATATAAGAGGGGTTGACTTTTTAACCATATTTGCTGAAGAAGAAGCTCTTCACCATTATTGCAAAGAGTGGGAATATCCTCTTTCTTCACACGACACTCAAGAAAAATGGTAGTAAGGATGTTTTGCTCAAGAATGATACTGCTTCCATCAAGAAAAGTAAAATTTTCTGAATCCTCAAAACTCATTGACTCACTTCCTCTAGGATCAGAAACATCTCCCCAAGAGAAAAGAAAAATGTGTGGTTGGCAAGATTCCAATGTTCTGTTGCAGTACCAAAGAGAGCCCAATCCAACTACATATGCTCTAAGTCATTCAACAATGAGAAGTTCACATAGGTGACAGGAATTTGCAGAAAGTTGGAAAGTGTTTCAAGAATTTCTTGATCCAAAAAGAATGATTGACATAATGCTTATTGAAAATATTGAGAATCACCTACAAGAATTCAAAATTAAGGTGAGCTAAGAAAAAAGAAAGAAAAGAAAAGAGTTTACCTTAGTGTAGTAAAACAATTAGTGATGTGTGCTGATTGGCTCTCAAATGAGATATCAAGATCAGGGAATAGCTCTATATTCATTATTGATAGCAACCAAGAAGACTACAAAGAAAGCTAGAAATACCTTTCAATAAATAGAAGGGATCTTAAATTCAAAAGGAAAAGTGTAACAAAATCATGCAAAAAATGAATCTATAGAATCAACACCAATTTGAAAGCAGAAATTAGGTCAAATATTTTGAAGTTTTCTGGACATTTGGGTGCTAAAAATTTGGCATCCAAATTTAGAGGCAAGAATTGAGAGGTCAGTGTGCAAAAAAAAAAAAATTCTAGGTGCTAGGAACTTGGAGCTCGAAAGTAAAGATGCACTCTAGATCCTTGGCACACAAAAAAAGAAACAAAAAACGTGTGCCAATAACTTGCAGCCCAAAATTCAAAATGAGCTCCGACTCTATAGTGTACATAAAAAAAAAATCTTTTTTTTGTGGGATCTTCAACCACGTTCTAGTATATATGGCTTCATTAGTTAGAAATTGGCACCAACTTAGGATATCTTTTTAAAAAATCTCAACTTGAGAAAGATCAAAATGGTCTACAACTCCCTTTATAAGGACACCTTTGCTAACTAGTAGTTGACAATCTTTTTCTTTTGCATCCAAAATTTTGCATTCCCTAAAGCCATCATCGCATTTGCATTACCTCAGCATGCATGCATGCTCTCTATTACACCCTTGATGCTTGTTTGAGGTGATTTTTACCAAAATCAGATTCGATAAGAATTTGATTGAAGTAAAAGATTAGGTGCAATTGAATTATAGTCCAAATGTGGGTTCAGTTGAGCTTGAATTATAATTAAATTTGATAAAAAATTAAGTTAGATTTGAATCAAAATTACTAGAAAATTTTGGTTGAAATTAAATTTAGCCCAAGTGGACTGAGTGAGTTAAGTATTTGAAACAAAATTGAATCCAAATTTATCAAAATATAAAATCTCTATAAATAAGTCTTTAGATTAAATAAATATTTACAAATGGATTTTTGACTAAATTTTTTTACAAATAAACCACTGAAATGAAAATTTTTGTAAAAAAATCCTTAAAAACATTTCAAGAAAATCCTTAAATAATATTTTTTGCAAAATTTAGGGTTTATATGTCAACCTCTCAAAAAAATTTATATTTATAAAAGACCATGTAGGATCTCTACTTTTCACAAATAAATCCCTTACAAATTTTATTTATGAATAAATTTAAATTTTGTTATTTTTAAAATAAAAACTTAAAAAACAACTTTGAAAATTCTAAATTTTAAAAACAAGACTTTTTTACACAAAGGCACCTAAATCTTTCAAACTTATAATCTCAAAAATAAAATTTTACAAAATACTCTCTCAAATTTGTCATATTACGAATAAGTACAAATCTCTACCAAATTTTGGATTAAAAAATAACCAAGTTTTATCTTCTATGATTTAAAATTTGATTCACAATCTATTCAAACTTATCACTCCCATGATGCTTATAGAAAGCCTGAAAATCTTGCAAACAAAAAAGAAAGAAAACATAAAATTAGACCAGAAAACAAGAACCAAACCAAAAAGGAAGAAAAAACATGAGTTCTTATCTCCCTTTTTTTTTTTTTTCTTTGTTGTCTCTTCTCTTTCATTCTGTCCTCTCGGCCTAGTTTTTGTTTGTGAGGATCTCATCGCCATCAAACCCGCGACCCCCCTCCCCCGGTGTGCTGGCCCTTCTCTGCACCCATGGTCACCCGTAGCCTTGCTCGCCTCCACCCGAACCGTGTTACAAGTTCCTCTTCCTCGTATTGTCAAATCTGCACCCAAGCCCATGGCATCCACTGCTGCCTTAGACAAGCCTTGATCGTGAAGCTCGGGAGCAATGAGGATCCCTTGAGTAATGTGTGCCGGGGTGCAAGCGGTGGTGAAGACAAAGCCAACTTGCCTCTGTGAAGCTATGGACACCACCAAATCCATGGACGTCAAGGTCAGTACCACCCGCGCCTCCAAGTTACCAAGCAACTGCAAGATCCAGGGGCCTTTTATGGTTGCAAGGCATTCGGTCTAGCTCCAGCACCACGCATACTAGCGTTGGCACCAACGAAGCCATCGTCAATGTCTTCTATGCTGCCTTTGCCCCTCCCGCGTCCGTGCTTGCATTGCCACACATGCCTCATGTGTCTCCGGCTGGATCCAACTACAAGGCACAGAAAAAAATAAAAAGAAGCTTGGAGAAAAGGAAGAGGTCCGCCATTGGTGCAATGAAGAGGACGTAGGGGAGAAGCAAATTTTGAAGAAAAAAAATAGAAAGAACAAGATGAACAGAAGAAGGGTAAAATAGAAAAAGGGCAAAAAAGGGAATGTTGGATGTGGAGGGCAGCTGTGGGAGTAAAAAAAAAAAGGTGAAAATTTACTGTAGAAAATAAGTTAAAAAAATGAAGAACAGGAAGGCCCACATGGGAGGGCTTCTGGAAGAGAAAAAATTGTTAGAGTTTTTTTTTTTTGGCTAAAATAAAGTTGTTGCAACTGGTAAAAAAAAAGAAAAAAATATCAAAGAAAAAAAATTGCTGAGAAAATTTTTATCGATTTACCTATTTTCAACTTCACTTAGGGTCACTTTGCGAGTTTATTTGAAAGTTAATTTTAACTTAAAATTAGTCAACAAACTTGTCTGAAATCAATCAAAATCAAAGTTAATTTTAACTTAGAACTAACCCGCAATTCGGTCAAAGTCAATCCGCTTAGGGTGAAATTAAGTTCAAATCAAATCTTAATTAGATTAAATCATGTTTGAACTAAGTTTAAACTGAACCTAAATTGTACTAAACTAGGTCGAATCTAAATCAAAATTAGGTCAAATTTAAATTAGAACTAAGTCAAACCTAAATCAAAAGAAGGTCAAATATAAATCAAAATAGGGTCAAATTAGAATTAGAACCAAGTTAAACGCAAACCAAAATCAACTTGAACTTTAATCTAAGTCTATTAATGTTTGAACTCAAAGCCAATAAAGATCCAACATGGGTCGAATTCTAACCCATTAACGTGTTGAATTTAATAAGAATCTATTAAGGGTCGGATACAAGATTCATTAAGAATCCAATAAGAATCTGACATGGGTTGGATCAAGATTCAGGATTGGATGCAAGATCTACTAATGATCTAATAAAAACCCAATCAGGATTCAATCTAAGATCATTAAAGATCCATCAAAAGCTTATTAAGAGTTGGAATCAAGATCCATTAGGGGTCGTTTGGAACGGGGTCAAGGCTAGGCTGACCCTGTCCTGACCAGATTATCTTCCAAATACCAAAATTTTGACCGCACTAACATTATTTAATTTATTTAAATTATAATAATGTTTTGACTAAAATGCCCTCACTTGATCTGAACCGTCGGATCTCGATCCAACGACTCAGATCTGAATCGTCCGAAACCCTAAATATATATTCTGTGCCCGCCCCCCACCGCCGCCGCCCAACACGCAGCAGAGCTCCTTCCCCGCCGACGACGCAACAGATGCCGCCCTCCTTCCCCGTCGTTGACGCAGCAGACGCCACACGAGTCTCCCCCTTCCCTGTCGACGACGCAGCAGTCGGCGCATGAGTCTGCTCCTTCCCCACCAACGACGGACGAGTATCCTCCTTCCCCGCCGAGGACGCAGCAGACGTCGCATGAGTGTCCCCCTTCCCCGCCAACGACGCAGCAGTCGCCGCACGAGTGTCCCCCTTCCCCGCCAACGACACAGCAGTCGCCGCACGAGTCTCCTCCTTCCCCGCCGACGACGCAGCAGATGTCGCACGAGTGTCCCCCTTCTCCGCCGATGACACAGCAATCGCTGCACGAGTCTCCTCCTTCCCAGCTGACGACACAGCAGACGCCGCAAGAGTCCCCTCCTTCCCCACCGACGATGCAGCAGACGCCGCACGAGTATCATCCTTCCCCGCCGATGATGCATCAGACGCCGCACGAGTCTCCTCCTTCCCCGCCGACGATGCAACAATCGCCGCACGAGTCTCCCCCTTCCCCGCCGACGACATATCAAATGCCGCACGAGTCCCCTCCTTCCCCGCCGACGACGCAGCAGACGCCGCATAAGTCTCCTCCTTCCCCGCTGACGACGCAGCAGACGTGGCACAAGCATCCTCCTTCCCCGCCGATGACGCAGTGGACTCCACACAAGTCTCCTCCTTCCCCACCGACGACGCAGCAGTCGCCGCACGAGTGTCCTCCTTCCCCGCCGACGACGCAGCAGTCGTCGTACGAGTGTCCTCCTTCACCGCTGACAACACAGCAGACGCCACACGAGTCTCCTCCTTCCCTGCCGACGACGTAGTGGACGCCGCAGGAGTCCCCTCCTTCCCCACCGACGACATATAATTAATTAAGTGGTTCTTCTCAATCTTTTTGTCTTTCATATGGATCATGCTTATTCCAATAATTTCGTCATGTATGTAGGAGCCTAAAATCTACAGCATTAGGAGAAAAAAACATTTTAAATTTATAGTTTCTTATTAACTTGCATTCGATCAAGTGATTTTCATAACAATAGCAACAAGCTGATTTTCACAGACTCATACTGCCTCACTAGCATCTAATGGAAATGGAAAACAACCAGAGCTGGTACAACCTATTCTATCTTCATGATAAGACATTTAAGAATAATATCTTGTTTATTATGACTATTCCTTGACTTTTTATTTTTGTCTATTGTTTGATCAAACCAGAAGAAGAATGTAGCTTAGACCAAAATGGAACACAAGGACTGGTGGTAATGTAAGTACTGTATGTGCATCATGTTCGCCAAATCTCATTAGGTTATGTTTCTCCTTCTCCTAAGTTGAAACTGCAACATTTGGGTCTAACATATGCCCTTTTTGGCAAAGGAAGCATGTATCGTGTAATCTGGAGACTGTAGTGAAGTTTGTTGCTGCTTCACAGCTTCTGCAGCTAACCTCTCATTTTGATGACAATGGACACAATATAATGGGGCCTTGTCATTTCTCTTTAGAACCAGCATTGTGAGCTAGGTTGTGGATTTTTCTGAGTTTTGGTTGATGTAGCAAACTGTTGTGAAGGGCTTTTACGCATGCAAAGATACGACTATAACAACTATCATTAACTTAATCTATGGGTGAATACTTGACTAAATGTGGAATCTGCTTATATAAAGGTTGTTTTAGGTTTTCTTGCAAATCACTGTTAAACATGCTTTCATGTTCCGCATATTTACTTGTTCAGATTTTACTACAGTAATGGATGCTCACAATCCATCAGTTCGGCGAAGTCCTCGAACACAAGGAAAGGGAAAATCAACTCAGCAAGCTGGTCAGTCTTCTAACGAGGCTGGACGCGCCCCAAATTGGACTACTGATGAGGACACTTTACTTGTTCGGTTGCTACTGGAGGAACACGTTTATGGAAGGAACAATGGTGGTAATTTCAGAAAGCAATCTTGGAATAAAGTTGTGCAGAAATTAAATGAATTATCTATCGTGGTACGAGATGCAGAGCAATTGAGGTACAGATGGAAGAGAATGAAAGAAAAGTATAATGAATTTCAGTTTATGAAGAACAAGAGCGGATGGATGTGGGATTATGGCATGCATAGGCCAACAGTTGGAGATCCGGGAGTAATGAGAGATTTCTTTATGGTATGTTTTACATTTTACATTGTAACTTTCGGAATACAAACCCTAATTTTATGTCTAACACATTTTTCTTTTTGGCAGCACAACCCACAATACGAAAATGCTTGGATCATTGGGTTTCCTCAGTTTTTTGATGCAGAACTAATGGTGAAGAGCTCAATTACGACAGGAAGGTAGATGCTATCATCGAGAAGTGCACCTTTAGAGCCACCTACAGCAGAAGAGGGATCCGATTCGACCGCCTCACCAGCGATGCAAAACAACACTGAGGCTGACGACGATCCATACAGTCATCTCGCTCGAAGGTTGTTTCCTGATGAGAACCCTATTTCTGTGACACGTGGGAAACGCTCCTTTGAAGGATTTGATCGTAGCAGTGGAAGAAATAACAGGAGACTTAGTGGAGAGTTCCTGAAAAGTACTGCGAGCAATTCTTGCCAAACTGCGACTCCGGAGTCGTTGGACAAGTGGATGCAGGTTATGGACAAAAAGTATAGTGAAAGAGTTGCTGCAAGTGAGACGTTTAAAAAGTGCATGGCCAAGTTGTTCAGCCTTACTTTTATTAACACTGCAGACAGGTTTAAATGTGCTGAATGTCTGAAAGAAACACATAATTAGGAATATTTTTTGCTAGAGGAGGATCCGTTTGGGTTGAAATTATGGGCTGAGAGGTGAGTAGAAGAATATGATATAAAACAGAGAAAGGCATAGTTACGTAAATCTCGTCTGTCGTGCCCTCAAATCTCGGATAACTCCGAATAGGCTGTCATATGATGGGATAATGTACGAGTAGGTCCTAATTGCAATTTTCTGCAAATGAACTTTTAATTTGAGCTGCATTATTCGTTTCTGTCTTGTATAAGCTTCGTTTCTAAGTTTTTTATTGTTTATAGGTGAAGAGGAAGAAAGGAAATGCAGTAGCAAAGGCAAGCAAGGCTGGTGCTAATCAAGGGAAGGACAAGAAGAAAAGGAAGGTCTCGACAAAAGCATAACCCTCCGTAGGAAGTATGCATTGCTGCAGCCAGTTTCAGGATCAAATTCCATGGAGTCCATGATCCAGGTCAAGGAGCTGTGTGCTTCCCAATTTTGAAGATGACATTATGTCATTTGTGACTGAGGGTGTGCTTCTGTGATTAATTGTAATAGAGGTGAAACTATGCTTGTCTAATTTGTGACTGTGAAACATGGGTTTTGGTATTATATCACATGCTGATATCACATGGGTTTGTGTAGTATATCACATGCTGTACAATTTAATTAACATAATTTATGCTAGCTGATGCTTAGGTTGTATTAATTTTTGATGGTACGTGCTCTACCAACAATCAAATGGGATTGTGAATATGTTTCTGATGTTCATCATCAGCTCATGAGTAATTATATTTTTGTTTTAGAAGGGGATACATGCAATGAAAAAATTTAGGGGAATGTTTTTGCAGTTAAGCAATCTTACAAGGGGTATATTTGCCGCAGATTTCTTCATTATAATCTCAACTAACCTTTATTTAATTCTTGTGGCGGACATTGACTACAAGGGACTTACATCGTACATCTAAAGAAATTTTAAATTTTCAAAGCCGGCGAGGAGACTAAAATTGGAGGGTGTTCTTTCTTGCTTGCAGACAAAGTTTACGTTGAGCTGGCACCAAGTTCGAAATGCCGTGGGAGGTAAGTATCACTCTGACGTCAACAGTTTATCTCTGTAACATCAAGACGACACGTCCTATCAATCAGACACGACGTATCACTCTGACGTCAATAGTTCATCTCCGTAACATCAGGATGACAAGTCCTATCAATCAGACATGATTTATCACTCTGACGTCAATAGTTCACCTCTATAACATCTCCATGATTCGTCCTATCAATTAGACATGATTTATTACTCTGACGTCAATAGTTCATCTCCGTAACATCAGAACAACATATCCTATCAATCAGACAAGATTTATTACTCTGACGTCAACAGTTTATCTCTGTGACGTCAGGATGACACGTCCGATCAATCGGACAAGATTTATCACTCTGACGTCAACAGTTCATTTCTGTAATATCAGGATGACACATCAGATCAATTGGATAAGATTTATCACTCTGACGACTCAGGTCGATCTCTATATATAGAGCGACCTTATTGCCGATGCTATAACACAACTTCATTCTTCTTTATAACACCAATATGTCTAATTACGACGACATTTTTGATGAACATGAGGAAGAAGTAGAGTTGCAATTCGAAGATGACATTTCCACTTATTTTGAAGACTCCTCAACCTCAGCGAGAAGACCACCCTGTCCACTAAATAATCGAGCGTTTACTGGGATGGAGTTTATGTACGACTTACTAGGTAATGAAGCTCGTTTTTTCCGGACCTTTAGACTTGTGCCGCAAGTGTTTCTACTGCTCACTAGAATACTTGTTGAGCGGGAAAGTATCGTGCCTATAGCCCATGTATCAGCTGAATTACAAGTCGAGATTTTTCTTTACTCCATTGCTCGTGGAGCATCTAACAGAGACTTGTAGCTAACATTCCAACACTTTGCAGAGACTATAAGCAAGTACTTCCATAAAGTCTTGGAAGGTATTATGTCTCTAAAAAATGATTACATATAATTGCCACCTCATGATACTCCAGTCCATCCCGCAATTCTTAATCGAGGAGGAGAATATTCCTTTTTCAAGATGAGATAAATTTCTACAATATTCTCTAAGTAATGTCAACATATATTCTAACATATTATGTGTTTCTTTGTAGGATACACTCGGGGCTATAGATGGCACACATATACCAGCGATTGTGAGTTGAGAAATACAACTTCCATTTCAAGACCCCATGGGTTGCTTACGCAAAATGTTATGGCGGTTGTCTCTTTTGATATGAAATTTTTGTTCGTTTGTAGCGGTTGGGAGGGATATGCGGCAGACGCACGAATCTTACGAGATTGTTTAAGCCGAGGCGATTTCTTCGTCTCCGAAGGTGAAACTCATAATTTTACTTTTCTTTAAATACTAATGATAATGTTCGTAATGATAATCATAGTTTATTTTAGGTAAATACTATTTGGTGGATGCCGGGTATGCCAATACTAACAAATTTTTGGCACCATTTCGAAATGAGCAGTACCACATTGGACAGTTTGGTCAAGATCGAGTCCGATATCAGAATCCGAGGGACAAATTTAATAACATGCACGTCAGTTTTAGAAATTGTGTGGAGAGGACATTTGGCGTATTTAAGCAACGGTTTCAAATATTACGCAAAATGCAACCATATCCTTATGAAACACAATATGCTATAGTTGTGGCTTGTGCTGTGTTACATAATTTTATACGTAGGAATTACGATAAGGACCAGCTGTTTCACGACTGCAGGCCTAACGAAGGGGTTCATGATAGCACTGAATAATTTCTGAGAGTACACAATAAAATCTAAACCCAACATCTGTATATCGCAACATGAAGTGCGATATAGGAAAATACTTCGGAACGAAATAACTGCAGCTCTGTGGGAAGCGTAAGTGATAGTTTACTTTTTTCGATATAAAAGTGTAAGTATAATTTATATAATTTTCTAACATCATGTTAATAATTTTTTCACATTTTATTTACTTGCAGAGAATAATGTTGTATTTTTGCACCGCGAAGCAGTCGCACGTGTAGCCAAAGAAGTACTCGCTGATGCTTTATTTTCAACCCATAATTTTTTTAGATAGTATTCGCTGTTTCCGGTGTATTTCAAAATTATTATATATATCTGACAATAATGTATATTATGTATTTTTCAGACAATACTCACTATTTCCTGTTAATTAGCGCCGTTAATTATTGTTGTAGTGTTTGGAGTCTCCTTTTCACTAATGTATAAGTTGTTGTGCTGTGAAATGCAAGAGACACTATCACTTACAAGAGGTTTTTTGCCATGAAATCTTCCAAGCAAAAGTTTAGCATGCTAAATGGCATATACAAAAGATGGTATTTTACATAAATGGTCTAATTGAAGTTACAATACTTTTATCATATTTGAATACGCATTTTCCATAGGAAGCACCATCAACTGCAACTTGCATTAGGTAAGTGCAATATAATACGATAAATAAAATACAAACATTAATGCAAATTAATACAGAGATTATGCAGGACAAACCCACTGCAAAGGTCAGGAATCTAAATCAAAAAATGAAACCTACTCCTTTCCCAATTTCTGCTGGAATTGCGAAATTGGTACACGCTTAATACAACGAAATCCCAACTTTGGGGATATCACAAAGTATGAAAATTTTCTCCTTCACCGCAGTCGACGCTGACGTCCTGCACTCGACCCACCACCTCCCGCTCTCCATCATCTTCGCAATCACAGCCGTCCTTCTCCTCCGAGATCTCCTCAAATCTCGCCAACTGTTCATCTTCTCCTCGCCATGCAGCAGACGCCGTCTCCGCCATCACCGCCCCATCCTCTTCTAGCAGACGTCGTCTCCGCCATCACTGCCCGCGCAAGCTCGGCCGGCGAGCTCCGCTGGCGAGCTTCGCATTTGAGCTCGGCCGCCGAACTCCGCGCGCGAGCTCGGCCGGCGAGCTCCGCGCTCGAGCTCGGCCGGCGAGCTCCGCGCTCGAGCTCGGCCGTCGAGCTCCGCGCTCAAGCTGCTCGTGCAAGCTCGGCCGGCTAGCTCCGTGCTCGAGCTCAGCATGTGAGCTCCGCGCGGGCTCGGCCGACAACGTCTTTTACGCGTGAAGAAGATGAACAGTACTGTGTGTACAGTTGGCGACGCCGGAGGGCATTTTTGTCCACAAAAAATTTTAACCATCTGCTAGCCAGATCAGTAACCAAACAGGATTTACTTGACCATTTTAACGTTTTACATTTTACCGCTTCCTTTAACCTTGACCTTGACCTTGACCCCGTTCCAAACGGGCCCTTAAGGATCCAAATAAGAACCCAATCACAGTTTAATCCAATCCATTAAGGATCCATCAAGAACCCATTAAGGGTCAGATCTAAGATCTATTGAGGATCCAATAAGAATATATTAGGGTTGGATCTAAGATTAATTAAGGATCCAATAAGAACTTGTCAATGGTTGAATTTAAGGTTCATTAAGGATCCATCAAGAACCTAATCAAGATTAGGTCCCAGATCAATTTGGGATCCAATAAGAACCCAATTAGGGTTGGATGATCCACTTAGGATCCAATAAAAATTCATTAAGTATTGGATCGAAGATCCATTAAGAATTTATCAAGAACCCATCAAGGGTTGGATTTAAGATCCATGAAGGATCTAATATAAACCTGATTAGGGTTGGATTTAAAATCCACTAAGTATCCATCATGAACCCAATAAGAAATTCAACATAAGATCAAACATGACATGAATCAAATCAAACCAAACCTAAATCAAGTTTTGAACATCAAATTGAATCAAATTATACTCAATCCAAATTGAGTTTTGAATATCAAATTAAATCAAATCAGACTTAAATTAAAATTAGGTTCTAAATATTGAACTGAATTAGATTAGACTTAAATCAAATCAGACTTAGATTAAAATTAAGTTCTAGATATTGAACTGAATTAGATTAGAATTAAACGAAAACCAAGTCTGAATTTTAAAATGAACTGAATCAAACTTGAATTAAAGCCACATTTAGGTCAAGTCAAATTCAAATCAATTGGGGATAGCGGATAACAAATTGAAAACCTTTGGCAACACCTCAAAACCTAATTGATATAAGCCAAGAAAAGCCATCGATTATAAAATTAAGGACAATTAGCATAAGCTTATGTTGAAGTCAATTTTGATTAAAAATCAAATTTAATCAAAATTCAGTCAAAATATCAATTTGAACATCATTAAATTGTGATCCAAATGTGGACCTTAATTTGACTAAAATCGCAATTAAATTTGGTCAAAGATTGAGTTTAATTTGGATTTCAATTGTTGAAAAATTTGGGCTTAATATAAAGGGAGCCAATTGGGACACATATTTGGATCAAAATTAGGCCTAAAATTTATCAAATATCTGGAACATAATGAAAATTATAAAATCTTTGCAAATATGTCATTGACCAAATTTTTCCTATGATAAAAATTTTACCAAAAAATTCTTGAACGTTATAAAATTTCAAATCAATCCTCGTAAATATATAAGATTTGTGAATAAACCCCTTAAAATTTTATATTTATAAATAAATTCTTCAAATTTCTGATTTTTGCAAATAAATCTCTGAAATTTTTAATTTTTACAAATAAGTCTTTCAAAAAATTTTATTTACAAACAAGTTCAAATTTTATCAAAAAAGAATCCTAAAAATGTTAGAATTTTATAAATATATTCTTTTTATAGAAAGATCTTTGAAACTTATGAAATTATATTTTAATTTAAATTTTTTAGGAAAAATTTACAAATAACCCCCCGAAAATTCAACATCCAAAAATAGTACATATTTTAAATATCCCCGTTAGGAATACAAATCCCAATTAATAGATTACATATCATTCGAAAAGATGAAAATACAATTCATCATAGATGACAATTTCCAAAATAAGCCAATCATAAAATTTTGGAATTTCAATTAAATACAATCTCATTACAAATGGGAATTGAAATTGGGCTAATAAAAAATTTGATTTCAATTTTCTTCAAACCTATAAAAAGGATAAAAAAAATATGAAAGAGAGAGAGAGGAGAATCAACCAACCATTGTAAAAGAAAAAAAAGGGCAAATCAATCAGAAAACAATAAGTAAGGTTTGGAATTTGGACTTAGTTTTTTTTTTTTTTTTTCTCCCCCTCTTTCTTCTGCCTTAGGTTTTCTCTTCTATCCATGTAGCTACCCCGAACTCAACCCCACACGCCATGCAGGAGCTGCCCGCCACAGCCTGTGTTCGCGGCCCTCCAATGTCGTCCACCCAAGCCACTAGCATGACCGGCGCATAGAAGACCCGCTTCTACACTTACCGGCCTTGGCATCTACGCCCGCCATCCCAAACCGCACCCTCATCCTAAAGGCCCAAGTCCCACCCATTGCCAGTTTCCTTCTCGTCAGCCTACGCCCATGCGGGTTCCCTCCCGGTTGGCCTGAGTCCCAACCGTCTACTTCACCTCGAATACACAACCACCTCGCTGGTTACCTAACACAGCCGCCGTCTCCTCTATCATGCCTGCGCCGCACTCCACCTCCTCTCCATCTCCGCCCGTGCTAGTGGTGCTCTCAGGCCCATTGGTCATCGTATGCAACTGGATCCGGCCAAGTTCTGGCAGAATCCAGCCCGGATTCAAGGGACCAAGGCTTGGCCTTGGTCCGGTGAAGATCAAGCTCAAAGAAGCTCGGTTCAAAGTAGAAGGAGACCGGCCCGGTTGAGAGAAATAGAGCATAGGCAAAAAGGGGGAAAAGGTTTTGAGAGAGAAGGAGGAAAAGATTTTGAGGAAGAAGGAAGGGAAGTGAGAAAATACATATATAACTTCTGCAACCCATGTGACGAGGAGGAATGCATGGGCTTGAGGAGAAAGTGGAAGAAAAGGAAGAAAAAAAATTTTAAAAATAGTTTTTTCTTCCAAAACAAAAATCAGCCAGCAAGATCTTGCCTCGACTTTTTTTGTGCCAACACTATCATGACCACCTATGATTTTTTGGCGTGTCAACAAACTCTACTAACATTATGATCATTTGTAGTCTCTCGAAAATGGTGAATCTTTGACATTGTTATGACCATCATATCCAGTCGAAGATAGCAGATCTTTATTGCACTCAACTAATCTTTAGACTCATATTCAGCTAGTATTCGGGTTCGTACTTAGACAACCTTCAGACTCACATTAGTTAGTCTTCGGACTTGCACTTGGCTAACCTTCGAGTTCACACTTAGTCAGTCTTCATGATCTTTCTTAGCTAGCCATCTAGCTTATATTTATCAAGCTTTTGAGCTCATATCTTAGCCAGTTTTTGAGTTTGCATTTACCTAACCTTCAGGCTTGCATCTAAGTCATTCTTTAGGTTCACACTTAAGTAGCTTTCAAGTTCGCATCTAAACCAACATTCAGGCTAACATCTAAGTCAACCTTCGAGCTTGCACTCAGTCAGGCTTTGGGTTTGCATCTAAACCAGTATTTGAGCTCATACTCAGCCAACCTTCAAGCTTGCACTTAGGTAGCCTTCGGGCTCGCATCCAACTAGTCATTGAACTTGCACTCAGTCAGTCTTCGGGCTCATACTTAGCCAACTTTCAGGCTCACACCTCAGCTAGCCTTTAGGCTTGCACTTAGCCAGCATTTGTGCTTGCACTTAACTAGCATTCGAGCTCAAACTCTACTAGCCTTCGGGCTTGAATCCAAACTAGCCTTTGAGCTCGTACTTAGTCAACCTTCGGGCTTGTACTTAACTAGCCTTAGGCTCACTCTCAGCTAGTCTTTGGGTTGGCATCCAAGCCAGCTTTTGGACTCTCACTCAGTCAGCCTTCAGGCTTAGTTCTAGCCAGCCTTCAAGTTCGCATCTAGGCCAGTTTTTAGACTCACATTCAGTTAGCCCTCGAACTTGCACCTCTAAGCCAGCTTTTGAGCTCGTAAATTAAGCCAGCCCTCGAGTTTGAATATTTAAGGTCAGGTCACGAGTCAGCTTAAAATTATTTTAAATAGTGAAGAACCCTCAAATAAATTACTTAACATGAAGTAACTCAATCACATTGAAATAAAACTCAGCTGAAAGAAATAGACAAAGGCTAAGTTGACCAAATAGATCTAAATTGATCAAATAAATGGACTAAAATCCAAATTGAGCCGAACTCCAAAAAAAGAAAAATGCAAATTTGGTTAATTTAGACCAAATAAACTCAGACTTAACCTTGATTAGACTCGAGAACGGTTAATTTCAAATCAAGTCGAGTTCAAATCAAATCCAATCTAGATTGAAATAAGCTCAAATCGAACCCTGATTGGATTAAATTAAGTTCAAATAAAAAAGACAAACTTAAAGTTAAACTAGAACCAAGTTAGGTTGAACCTGAAGTAAAATCAAGTTAAACTAAAATGGCTTGAACTTGAACCAAAGATGTAAACCAAAACTCAATAGAGGTTCAATGCAAGGTCAACTTAACTTGAGCCAAGTGAAATCAAACTCAAATAAAAATCGAGTCCTAAATATTAAACTAAGTTAGATCAACCTCAAATCAAAATCAGCACTACTCCAATTAGAGTCAATGATTAGTGTCTAACAAATGTTCTTCCGAAGATCAATGCTAAGCTTGGTGAATTGAATTCATTACTGAACATTCATTGACTTTGATAATTCACATAATTCCCTTGGTCAAGCTATAAAGCATTAGTGCGAACCCAATCACCAAGGTTCTGAAACAAATTACTATCTTCCAAGAAGAAGCTAGTGAATTATAATTCAATCAAGTTTTAATATCAAGGTGAATCAATTTCAGACTCAAATTGAAGTTAAGTATTAAACTAATTTTGAACCAAGCTCGGACTCAAACTATATTAGTCTCGACGAAAGTAAATAGGGTCAACCTAAGTCTCGCTAGGTGTGTTGAACCCTTAGCAATACTCCAAGGTTATGAACAAAGGTTGATATTACCATCCTAACTCAAACAAAAATTAGTTCAAATGAAACTAACTAAGATCAAGTTGAGTCTCACTAAGTGTGCTACAGAATCTGTCAGCCATACTTCAAAGCTAAAAATGATGATAAAGATTAAGCGTATGGACTATTATTGGCTTATGATGGTAAGAGATTGTATTGAATATGCGAGAAGATGTTACCTATGCCAAATTCATAGTGATTTCATCTATTAACACCCAAATACTCTATATCCAATAGTATCCTCAGGGTCATTCAAGGTATAAGGTATAGATATCATCAGCCCAATTGAACCATCCTCTTTAGAGGCCATTGCTTCATACTAGTAGCAATTGATTATTTCTCTTATTTGGCTGAAACAATTCCATTGAAAGAAGTAAAAGCGGATATTATTATTTATTTCTTTCACGAAAATATTTTGTATTGATTTGATGTTTCTCAAAGAAACATTTCTAATAATAGATCATTCTTTAGAAGTTCGAAGATAGGATGATTCGTGCATTATCATAAGATATATTGAAGATATTCATTTAACTACAACGTGAGAGCCAATGGGCTTACTAGGCCATTTAACAAGATGCTCTCCAAGTTCTCGAAAAAGTTATTGCAAAAAATAAGAAAGACTGATACCAAAAGCTTGTTAAGGCACTATGAGTCTATCACACCACATATCAAATTCCTATCCAATGCATAGTGCATTGGTATTTAGAACTGAGACAATCTTGCCATTAAAGTGTAAATCCTCTCTGTAAGGATTGTCTTACAAGAAGAAATCACAAGAGAAGACAATGTTTATCTTCACCTTAATGAGCTAGACTCCTTGGATGAAATAAGGCTCACAACCCAACAAAACTCGAAAGTGTATCAAGCATAAATGTCTAGGGCCTACAACAAGATGGCTTGGTTTAGGTCCTTCCAGAAGGAAGAAATGATCTTAGTTCTAAGAAAACCCTAATTCTAAACCAAAATAAGAAAGACAAGTTCGAACATAATTATGAAGGCCCTTATATTGTCGAAAGGATATTCGAAGGAAGATCCTACCAATTGATTAATAATAAGGGAAAAAAATTATATGTCACCAATCAACGGCTGATTCCTCAAAAGGTACTATATTTAAGCCCCAGGACAACAACAATAATAACTAGAAGTGTATATTTTATCTATGACAGAACGTCTCACTTTCTCAAAAGAAAATATTGGATCAAGTATGTATTCCAAGTTTCTTGAGGTAAAATATGGACAAAAAACTCCATCTATTTTGAGGTGGCAAACCAAATTTTATATGATAGATCAAGTCCATTTTCATGTGCCAATATAACTCCATTTCCACATGGCAACATAAATCCACTTCTACATGCCAACTTAAGTCTACTCCTACATGCCAACTTAAATTCACTTATATATGGTAACCTAAATTCACTCCTACATGGCAGCTTGAGTCGATTTTATGCAGCAATTAAGCCCATATTTGAGTGGCAACTCAAACCAATCCTTGTGACAACTCAAATCCACTCTCTGCGACGATTTAAGGCCACTCTGCATGGCAATTCAAACTCTTGGGACATTGATGCAAAGGGTGAGCACTTGAGAACTATTTGCATCCACTCCCTTTGCTGAAATACTCGTGAAGTGGATGCGAAAAGGGCATTTGTTTGAGTCAATTTTGACCGAAAATCAAATTTAATCAAAATTAAGTGAAAATATTGAATTGAATGTCATTGAATTGTAATCCAAAGGTGGATCTCAATTAGATTGAATTCGCGATCAATTTGACTGAAGATTGGGTTTAATTTGGATTTGAATTGCTGGGGAATTTAGGCTTTAATTAAAGAGAGTCAATTAAGCTAGATATTTAGATCAAAATCAAATCAAAGATTCATAAAATATTTGGGTCAGAATAAAAATTATAAAATCTTTACAAATAGGTCCCTGACCAAAATGTTCCTATATCTAAGTTCTTAAGATAAAAATTTTATAAAAAAGTCCTTTCATAAATAAACCACTGAAATTTTTGACTTTTATAAATAAGCCCCTCAAATATTTTTATTTACAAATGAGTCCAAATTTTATTCAAAAAGAATCCTAAAAATTTTAAAATTTTATAAATATAATTTTTTTTATAAAACTCATGAAATTATATTTTGGTCCAAATTTTTCGAAAAAATTTTGTGAATAATCCCCCTGAAAATTCAACATTCAGAAATATTAAATACTTTGAATACATTATTAAGAAAATAAATCTCAATTAATAGATTACATGCTATTTGCAAAGACTGAAATAAAATTCATCACAAATCACAATATTTCAAAATAAATCAATCACAAGATTTTGAAAATTCAATCAAATACAATCTCATTACAAATTAGAATTTAACATTATTTCAAATTGGAAGTTGATTTTGATACTCTTCAAAGTCTATAAAAAAGATCAAAAACCTATATAGATATAGAAAGAGAAAGAGAATGAGAGAGAAGGATTAGTAAACCTTCGCTAAAGAAGAGAAAAGAAAATCAACCAAAAGACAATAAGTAAGGTCACGAGTTTGGACTTAGCTTTTTCTTTTCTTTTCTTTTACTCTCCCTCTCTTCTTTGCCTTGGATTTTCTCTTGTATCCATGTTGTTCCCCTGAACTCAACCCCATATGCTGTGCTAGAGCTGCCCGCCACAGCCTACATTCGCAGCCCTCCAACATTGTCCACCCAAGCCACTAGCCCGACCAGTGCACGGAAGACCCACTTCTGCACTCCTGGGCCGTGGCCTCTGCGCCCGCTGCCCCAAACCACACCCGTATCCTCATGGCCTGAGTCCCAATCACCACCAGTTTCCTCCTCACCGGCCTACACCCATGCGGGTTCCCTCCTACTTGGCCAGAGTCCCAACCATCTGCTTCACCTCGAGCACACAACCACCTTACTGGTGACCAAGCATAGCTGCCCCAACACAGCTGCAGTCTCCTCTATCACACCTACACTACGCTCCACCTCTTCTCCTGCTCTGCTTGTGCTAGTGGCCCTCTCAGGCCCATCCGTCACCGTATGCAGTTGGATCTAGCCAAGTTCCGATTGGATTGGGCTAGGACTCGAGGGAGCAAGGATCAGCCTTACTCCGGTGAAGATCAAGCTCGAAGAAGCCTGGTTCAAGGGAGAAGGGAACCGGCCCGGTTGAGAGAAGTAGAGCATGGGCAAAAAGGGGGAAAACGTTTTGAGAGAGGAGGAGGAGGAGGAAAAGGTTTTGAGGAAGAAGAAATGGAAGTATATATATATATATATATATATATATATAATATTTTGCAGCCCATGTGAGGAGGAGGAAGGTTTGGCTTGAGGAGAAAGGAGATAAAAAGGAAGAAAAAAAATTTAAAACGTTTTCTCTTTCAAAAAAAAAAAATAAATAAATAAATAAATATATATAGATATATATATATTATATATATATATATATATATATATCTATATATATATATAATATATAGATAGCTCATGTGAGGAGGAGGAAGGCTGGGCTTGAGGAGAAAGGAGAAGAAAAGGAAGAAAAAAAAAAATTAAAAAAAGTTTCTTCTTTCAAAAAATAGAAAAATTTAGCCAACAATATCTTACCTTGACCTTTTTTTGCGCTGACAATACTGTGTCTACCCATGGTCCTTTGGCGTGTCAACAAACACCACCAACACCATGGCTACTGTTTACAACGGGTGTGACAGCTACCATAGCCCCTCAAAGATGGTGAGCCTTTGACACTGTTGTAGTCACTTGTGGCCATTTGAAGATGGTGGATCCTTATCGCATTCAGCCAACATTCAAGCTCGCATGTAGCCAATCTTCAGGCTCACACTTACTTAATCTTTAGACTTACATTTAACCAATCTTTGGACTCACACTTAGCTAGCTTCTAACTTCACACTCAGCGAGCCTTTAGGCTCATATCTTGGCCAGCCTTTGGGCTCGCATCTAGCTAACATTCGAGCTCACATTTAGCCAATCTTCGAACTCACCCTCAATTAGTCTTTGATCTCGTGTCCAAACTACCCTTTGAGCTTATACCCACTTAGTCTTTGGCCTCGCACTCAAGCCAACCTTCGAGCTTGTGTCTAGTCAATCTTCTGGTTCACATCTAGGCTAGTCTTTAGATTCACACTCAGTCAGCCCTCATGCTTGCACCTCTAAGCTAGCTTTCAAACTTATAAACTAAGTCAGTCTTCAGATTCACATATTTTAAGTCAGACCATAAGTCAGCTTAAAATTATCATAAATAAGTAATGACCCTAAAATCAAACTACATAATATGAAGTCATTCAATCGCATTAAAATTAAACTAAGCCAAAACAAATAGACAAAGGCCAAGTTGACTTGATGGACATAAATTGATCAAATAAATAGATTAAAATCTAAATTGAGTTGGACCCCAAAAAAATCCAAATTGTGTTAACGTAGACCAAATAAACTCAAACTCAACCTAATTAGACTGAAAATGAGTTAGTTTAATATCAAGTTGAGTTCAAATCAAATCCAATATGGATTGAATTAAGCTCAAATCAAACTTTAATTGGATTAGATCAAGTCTATACTAAAAGGGCAAACTCAAAGTCAAACCAAAACCAAGCCAGGTTGAACCTAAATTAAAATCAAGTTGAACTTGATTGACTTAAACTTAAACCAAAGATGCAAACCAAAACTCAATAGAGGTTAAATACAAGGCTAAACTCAACCAGAACCAAGTGAAATCAAACTCGAATCAAAATTGAGTCCTGAACATTGAACTAAGTTAGATTAGGCTCGAATCAAAATTAACATTGCTCCAACTAGAGTCAATGATCAGTGTCAGAAAAATATTCTTCTAAAGATCAATGCTAAACTTGGTGGATTGAATTCATTACTGAATATTTAGTGACTTTGATTATATAGTTTTCCTAGTCATGCTATAAAGCATCAATGCGAACCTAATCACCAAGAATCCAGAACACATTACTATCTTTCAAGAAGACGCTAGTGAATCACAATTCAATCAAGTTTTAATATCAAGTTGAATCAATTTTAGACTCAAATCAAAGTTAAATGTTGAACTGATTCTAAACTGAAAAACCCAAACTATATTAGTCTTGATGGAACTAAATAGGATCAAACTGAGTTGCACTAGGTGTGTTGAACCACTAGCAATGTTCCAAGACTATGAACAAAGGATGATATTACCATATTGACTTGAACCAAAATTAGTTTAAATGGAACTAAATAAGATCAAAGTGTGTCTCGCTAGGTGTGCTACAATAGCCATCAGTCATACTTCAAATCTAAACCAACCCAAAAGCATTAGTAATACTTCAATACAAACTGAATTAAGGTAGACTTGAACTTACTTAATAAATTAACCACAATTCTTTGTTCAAAATGAAGTCAATCAACAATATGCTCAAAATCATTGGGCACACTTCGAGCTAATCAACTCCATAAGTAATTGATGATGTAATACTCAAAACTAGTCAATCTCACAAGTAGTTGATGATATAGCCTTCGAGCTAGCCAAACTTAGAAACGGTAAGTAAAGCACTCCTCCAAGCTAATAAACCCCAGAAATAGTTGATGATGCACCCCTTAAGCTAGCAACACTAGAAGTAGTTGATAGCGCATCCTTCAATCTAGTCAACCTTAGAAACAGTTGGCAATGCAACCCTCAAACTAGTCAATCCCAGAAGCTGTTAATGATGCACCATTTCAAGCTAACCAACCCTAGAAGTAGTTGACCATGCACCCTTCAACCTAGTCAATCCAGAAGCCATTGATGATGCACCCTTTCAAGCTAGTAAACCCGAAAGCAGATGGCGACACACCCTTCAAGATAGTCAAACCTTGAAGCAGTTGACAACGCGCCCTTTCAAGCAAGTCAACCCCATATGTAGTTGATGACGCTGCCCCTCAAGCTAGTCAACCCCAAAAGCCATTGATAATGCATCCTTTCAAGCTAATCAACTTCAGAAGTAGTTGACAATGTGTTCCCGAGATAGTCAACCCCAAAAGTAATTGGCAATACACCCTTTAAGCTAGCCAAGCCCAAAAGTAATTAGCAATGCATCTTTCAAGCTAGTCAACCACAGAAGTAGCTAACAATACACACTTCAAGCTAGTCAACCCAGAAGCAGTTAACAATGTGCTCCCACAAGCTAGTCAACTCTAGAAGCAATTGATGATGTGCTCTTCAAGTTAGTCAACCCAAAAGTAGTTGATAATACGATTTTCAAAACTATAACCAATCCTATAAGCTGTTGCTGATGCCATTAAATCAAATGAAGTTACCACCAATGCTCAAAATTATTAGAAACACTTTAAACTCCTCTCATTCTCTTCCACATCCTATCAGACAATGCCATCAACATTTGTCAGAGACCAAGTCAATCTAAGTCAGACGCCATGCGGTCTAGCATAGGGGAGCAGGGTAGTAGCACACATCAAAGCTTCTCCTCAACTCCTTCTTTCTCTTTTTCTTTCTTTATTTCTTTCATATTTTCTATAATTCTATGTTGAAATTTATTATAGAATGAGGGCATATTTTTATTTGAGCCATGTATCATTTCTTAAAAAATTAAATACTTTCTTCTTTTCTTTTTTGTGCCTTTTTTTTATTAGCTAGATTTCTCATTTTCGGATGTTTCTGATAATTGTTGGGGTAATTAACAATAAAGGATTGTATCTATTGAAAGTTAATATTTTCACAACACTAGATAGCGCACTTCAAATCAAAATAAATTTTGATTTGTGATTTGAGGCCACTCTCAGGGTCTCTGTTATCCTGGACTGTCAAAATCAATCCCACAACTCAAGCCATTAATTATTCTTTCAAATCAAACCAAACTAAGGTAGGTTTGAACTCATTTAGTCAGTTAGCAAAACACCTTATTTGAAGGAAGTCAACCAACAATAAATATAATGCCATCAATCAAACTTCAAGTTCAATCGACACAAGCTTAAAAATAGTTGATGATGCTTCAAAGTTAATCAACGACATGCCAAAAAGGCTATCAATTATTAAATCAAAAATGATCAACAGTAGTCAAGACCACTATCCATTTCAAACTAAATTAAAGGCAAATTTGAATTCGCTTAGTCAGTTAGCCAAATGTCTTGCTCAAAGAAAGTCAACTGACAATCAGTGTAAAGTCATTTGCCACACTCAAAGCTCATCTGACATTAGCTAAAAGCCATCGGTGATGCTTCGAACCTAATCAACAAAAAGTCAAGTGGTCATTGATTATCAAATTAAAAATGATTACCATAACATAAAGCCATAAATCATTCTCTTAAATTAAAGATTAAAAGAAGTCAACTAACAATAAGAAGAAAGCCATCGATGATACTTCAGATCTTAATAGGGTTAATTGACATAAGACAAAATAGTCAACTGCACCCTGAAACTAAGCAAGTTATTAGCATCCATCAAGGATCAAATCAAGGCCTATTCGAGTCAAGTTCCACTTAGTCAAATGCACGAAAGCAGAATAATGGCAAGCATCAAGCCCTTTTCATCCCTTTTCTTATTTTATATCATTCGTGATTATGAATTTAAATTTATTACATTATAAGTGAGGGTATGTTCTTGTTTTAGTCATGTAAATCTTTTTTTAAATCAATCGAATTATGTTTTTCTCTCTTCATGTCCCTATTTTATTAGTTAGGTTTCTTACTTTAAGATATTTCTAACAATCATCAAGATAATTAACAATAGAGGTTTACACTTATTGGAAATCATGTTCCCATAATAACTAATATTATATTAAAATAAATCCATTTTTTATTTGTTGTTTCAAGATTATTCCTTTGGGTCTCTAACTATTTGGGTTGGTTGATTTTGGCTCCATAATGCTTTAGTAAAAATTGAATCAAAATTTTTAAACCACTTGATCTGCTTGAATTTTGACTAGTTTAGCAACTTCAAAACTTGATATCCCTGTAGAAATAGTGGTAGTTTCTTGAACCATAAGAAGATATCATATTCTTGGCATATCTCCATCAACCCCCTATTTCTTTTTCTTATATGCGTGATAATTATAAGCAAGCTTATGGCCCTTGGATGAGTCTAAAACTCTCAAAATGTTAAATTCCTCTTCATTTCTTTTGAAGTCGATAAGTCAGTCAACAAGTCAATTAGTTCATCTTCAAAGGCGGCCATCAATTTACCCTTCACTTGCACTTTACTTTGGCATCTCACCAAGGGAGGGGGATTTGTAGATACCTGCCATTTTGGTTTTTTAAATCCTAGCCTTAAACTAGCTTGATTAATCAAACCCTACGATTTGAACCCTTACATGATCTTGTAGTTTTTGAGGACTTTACTTGCAAAGGTACCATGCCCGAATCAGCTCTTTCATATTTTCAAAAGTCTTAAGTTCGTATTTTTGAGAAAAATAGTGCTTTGATCTTTAAAATCAAACTCAATCATAATTTTTAAAATTTTAGAAACTTATTCTTAAAATTACACATTTCATGGATTTATCTATAAAATCTGTATTTTATGTTGCAAAATATCTTCAATCTAATGTTTTAAACAAATTCACTGTAAAATCACATTAAAAATGAACTTATCTATGAAAAATTGATTTTCAAAGGTTTATTTGTAAAATTACAGCATATTCAAAATTTGAACTTTTTTGCAAATATACATCAAGAGCATGGGCGATGAATTCAAGAGAAATGAGGTAAAAATGGGCTAGAATTTCAATTTTTGAATTTTTTAAAATTTAAGATTTTGGCCACAAAAATTTGGGGTGTCAGCTAGCTGGCCCTCTTTTTGGTCCAGGTGCTAGCTTCTAGATTTTTTTCATCCCAATTTTCTCTAGTTCAGGTTGATAACGTGACACAATCTCTGCAATCTGATTTTTGTACCCACCATACACAACTATTAATTAGAAAACACTTGAAATTGATAGCCAAAATTATTGGTCCTGGATTGGCAGCCTTTGAGGGGGGACGAAAGAGGTTTTGAAAAAATAAAAGTACTTTTGCAGAGATCTGAAACCCAATATAATTCAGTAAGATAAATACTCATGAAACTCAAGTAATTTTACACAAATTTCAATCAAAGCATAAGTGCTAAAAAATATAAGTAAAGATAAGAAACGAATATACTATAATTTTTATATAGTTCGAAAACCAATTGCTCCTTCTTCATGACTCTTGTCTCACTCTTGAGGACTTTAATCACTCTACTAGTGATGTCGCCTCTTGAGATGAGGCAAAACCTTTAAATCAAACTCCAAATTTTAGAGTGTCATTTTCTTCAGGTAAAGTCAAGTCTGTCACTTTCTTAGGGTGAATCCACGCCCATACAAATGATCTTGTTCCCACTAAGAAGATTTACTCCACATTGGAGATTTTGTATATTGACACTCCTAATACCTAAGAGTATTTATAAGTGGAAAAGTATAAAAGATGACACTTGAAACTCACTTCATAATCTCTCAAGATAGAGCACAAGAGCATTGAAGATTTACTTGAGATTGAAAAGTTTAGAGCATTCTTAAACTAGTAGTCTTGGGGGCTTTAATCTCTTCTCTAAGATAGATATGAAGTGTAAAACTTGTAAGAGAAATCCAATCATGTCTACTTATACTTTATGGGTCAAAACTAGCCATTGGAGTTGAAATCCTATGACTACCTTCATTCTAACGGTCAAAAAATTAGTCAATGTGGAGAAACTTAAACTAGACATTGGCTTGTGATAACCGAACATCTGCTTCATGTGAGCTAAAACTAGCAAATCCACACAGTTGATCATTCGGTTACTCAACTAGTCATTTGGTTGTGATAGAAGAACTTTGTTAAGGGCTTTCTAATGTGACAAAATGCTTTAAACAATTAATCTCAAAGATAAATTTTTGACTCGACTAAAATAAATAAAAATCTAAACCTATGAGTTTAGAGTCAATCTTGCATCTTGAACATTTTTGAACTCTCATCTTGATCTTTAAGCTTTATCTTTAAGTTATCATTTTCTTTATCTTTGAGTCATCATCTTCAAACTTTAATCTCGAGACTCAGTCCTTCACAAACTTGGATGATTATTAGAAATCCTAAAACTTATCAAAAACTTAAAAAAACTTGTTGAATAATAGTTTGATCATCATCAAAATTCAAAGGACAACAAAAATCTCTTGTAATAGCTCTTTTCTCAACTTATAAATAGATCCTAAATTAGATCTAAAAAAATTATTATTTGTGAAAAAATTCTTGGCCCTTTGATAGAGAAGGAAGATTTTTATAGTGACCACGAGATTGTTGAGATCCAAAGTCGAATTCCTCATCAATTTTGACTAAAGTTTTGATTGAAAAATTGGCAAATGACCACCATCTTCTACCAACCATATAGGCTATATCTCTCTACTTTTTTCTCCATATTTTTCACTTCATTTTATTTTATTTGATACATTTAGATTAAAACTTTAGCTTTTTTTATATTTAAAATTCAATCCTTGAAAAGAAAAAGGAGGTAGGGAGGGACCTTCAAGCCCTCTCCTATCGAGGTGGTAGGTGAGTTTTTAGGCTTATTTTCTTTTTATATTTTTATCTACTCTCATGAATTGGATGTTATAGTCAAGAAACTCACAAATTTGTTTTCTTTATTCTCTTTCATTTGCAGATAAAATTGAATGTAAAGACACTAGAGCAAGTATATCTCATGCCTAGTAAGGAGTTTTCCATAATCTTTTTGAGGATCTTGCATGTTTTGTAAGCTAGATATGTAAACCATTTAGACGCATGTAAGCAAAAAAAAGAAAATTCAGTCTAACCAAGTTCAGATATTGACTCATTACACAACTCAAAACTAAAACCAAACTATAACTGATTGGGGAGATTTACATCCATTCCTGAACCCTTTTTAAGTTTGTCCGAAAAATGGGAGACCTATATATAATAATTTGTTCTAGATTAAAGGCTCTAAGCTAGATTAAATGAAAGGAATAAAAAGGTATGATAGTGATGATGCAAAAAGACAAAAAAGAAAAGCGGAAGAGAAGGATCATATTGACGTGGCTCTCTGCTTCCCAAACTGAATAGGGAAAATTCAGTATTTTAAATTGGAAGTAAACAAAAACTTGTGACAAGAATTTGATCAAAAAATTATCAGAATTCGGTGCCAATTCTATCCTAAAATTCAATGAAATTTTGATACAAATATTCGTAAAAACTAGTGAGAGTTTCGGTGGAAAAGTTATTTAAAATTTGATGTCCAAAAACTCGAGAATCAATTAGTATTTATACCCAAGCTAATAGGATGCCACTTTGTAGAGAAGTCCAGTGGCCTAGGGTTCGGCCCTAGGCAGGGCTCGAGGGGCTAGCACCCACTTTTGAGCTGAGACACATGGGTGCCCACATGACATGCATCTAGGGATTGGCATCTACCGCTGGGCTCCATGCACATAGGGTGCAACCCACTAGCCTCTTAGTCGCATGGGTTCCGAATCCCAAAATAACCCACCGATTTATAAGAAGGAAACTTAGGGTGATAATGCCAAAAAGTCCAAAATTTTCAAAATTTCACATCGATTTAAAACTTCGATAACAGTAGAGATTTCCTTGAACTTATAGAATAGATCCTTTATTTTTCTACAAGGCAACTATCTTTAAATAAAACATTTAATCAAATCAAAAAATTTTGACAATCAGTTGTGATTTTATGAATAAAACTTTGAAATTTGAGATTTTACAAAGAAGTTCAGATCACATCCTTATTAAAATTCAAAAAGTGTTTTGGGCCTCAAATAATGGTAAAAAAAACATTAAAATCATTTTTTGCATATAAACCCCCAAAATAATAAAATTCATGAATAAATTCCTGAAAATTAATTTTTCTACAATTAGATCTCCAAAACATGCTTTCTAAATAAATGGAATGCACAAAATCACGTGAAAAATCATGATATTTCAAATACTCTCAAAAATCAAGGATTTATATATTAATCTAAATTACGAGAAATGGGTTGAGTGAGTTAGCTTTGGATTACGTGAGAAAACTTAGGGCACCGTTTGGTTCGGGATCAAAGTCAAGCTCAAACTCAATCAAAATTAAAATATAAAAAGATAGTCTGATCAAATTTTTTGTGTTTAAATGCTAGCCTGACTAGTGAATGGTTTAACTTTTTTTTGAACCTTTATGTCCTTCAATATATTATTTATCGAGATTTGAATGAATAAATATAAAGGTAGAATGATAATTTATTTTTTAAAGTAATGTAAAAATAGTCTAGTTATATTTTTATTATTTAAATAGTAGACTAATTAGAAAAGGATGATCTT
This sequence comes from Trichopus zeylanicus subsp. travancoricus, assembly GCA_005019695.1. Taxonomy (NCBI): domain Eukaryota; kingdom Viridiplantae; phylum Streptophyta; class Magnoliopsida; order Dioscoreales; family Dioscoreaceae; genus Trichopus; species Trichopus zeylanicus. The sequence continues at coordinate 142,402 of RXID01010947.1, forward strand.
GATCTTGATATATTATTTAGCATTTGGGTCGCTGGGTCAATTTTCAATATTGCTTTGCTTGGGATATATAGGAGAGCAACCATGACGGTTTGATTTTTTTACCTTTAAATTTACTTTGCTTCTCCCAATCACCATATTTGAGGAGGAAGATGAACTAAGTGCAAAATTATTATTGCGTTATGTTAATTTTTGTAAATTAATTAAGATGTTGCGAGTTATGGGATATGCTATGATATCCCTTTTTCATCAAGTTAGAGTAACACGAGGGACCTATAAGTAATATATTGATGATTTTGGGACATAAATGTGATTGTGAAAAGACTTGTATGTAATTAACCCAATATTAAACCAACCCTTTATATCTTTCATGTAGTGCTATTGTATTTTTAAGGTACAAATAAAATGGTAAAAAAATAAAGCAATTTACTATTTTACTATAAGAGTGACAAACTAAGAAGTGAGAGCTATATCTACACAAAAGTAATGACACATAAATATTCAACTTAGCATATCTTTATCTAATATTGTTGTAATTTTAAAATATAAAAAATTATTTGGAATAAAATAAAGAGATTTATGGTTAATCCATCCACATATTGATATACTTGGGCATGTCAACGGGCCCAGCTTGCACGGGCTTGAGAAGGCCCAAGATCAGCCTACACAGACTTGAAGTGGACTAAGTCTTGTTAAATCCCACTAATTTTTATACTAAGTCGTTTAAAATTCTGCCCATTAAATTTATACTACGTCCATTAAAGCTCATTAAGTCTTATTAGATTTGTTAAAACCCACTGATGGCTCTACCTTCTATATATGAAACCATATAGTGTCATATCAACCCTAAATAACCACACACATTGACCATCATTTTCTAATAACTCATGTTTAATCATGTTTTTCTACATCCATTGTTTCTAATAACATACTAATATAGTGACAAAAAGCAAATTAGTGAATACATTCACCCTATAATTATTGTGGCAATTAGATACCAAGATAACTCTAATATTAATTAACATTATCCTAAATAGGGGTATAATTAGACCCTATCAAGCCCAAGTCTAGAGTCCAAATCATAATACTCTAACCTGAATTTGAAATAGTGTAGTAGATTTTTCGAATTAAGCTCAAACTTGCAACCATGTTGATTCGTTTTTTATAAAATTTTTGGGCTTGTTCTCAACTCGAAACCCAAAAACCCAAGCTCGTACCCCAAAATTTCGGATTGGATCAGGCCAGGTTGGGCTAGACTTTTGGGCTATCAGAATTCATTGTAATCCTAAATCTAGTGTGTATTTGGGTCATGCTAGGCTTAGATACTACCAAGCCCAAGCCTGAATTTGAAACTCAAGCTTCTAACCTGAACATGAATTAATATACTAATTTTTTCAAACTCTTTAGAGCTACAAGTCAAGTCTATTTAATTTTATTAAATTTTGGGTCAAAATGTGATCCGAATCCCAAGAACACTAGGCTCAAACCCAAAAATTTTGGACTGGATCATACCAAACTTTTGACTGTTTGAGCCTATTGGCAATCTTGCCTAAGTCCCAAATACTAATGGATAATTATCTAATTCATCATTAGTTTGCATGGGGACTTCATTAATCAATTCAATAACAATATTAGTGAAGCCAATTATTCAAATTTAGAGTCAAATTCTTAAGTCAACAAAGCTAATATTAGTAGACAAATGTTAGCATTGGATAACGTTACAAAACAAAATACTAGTCTTAAATTCCTTCACTTGTAGATTATGTAATGTGACCAAACAAAATAGTTTTTATATTAAATTTCTTCAAAAAAAATTTTAAATAAAGTTAAAATCCAAAGGACCATCCCAATAAGTTCCATTGACAGTGCTAATGATACTATAAGCTAGATCCTAACAAAATAGCAAAGAAATGGTAGCAATTGGAAAACGTTTTCTACTACTTACCTATACTCAAAGCTTGAATGCATGCCAAACATATTTTGATTGTGTAAATTACAAAAATAAGTATATAAGAAACAAAAATTATCTTTATATATTGTAATTATAATTTTAACATAACATAATTTGGTCAAAAAAAAACTAAAGTGATTAACTATGTTTATGTTTTTAAACTTGAAAAGTTAAACAAGAATTCTATTTTTGTAAATGCATATAAAACAAAGCTTATTTATCAATATGATTCTAAAATATCTAAGAAATAGACAAAAGTTTTGCTATAGAAATTTTTATAGAACACCTATGCACTCTTCTTCACCTCTTTAATGATGGAAAATATTTGCCATATTAATATATATGTGTGTGTGAAAAACTAATTCATTATCATCTATGGGCTTTAGAGTAATGGCATCAATTTTTAATCAAGCCTCTTATTTTGACCTAACGAGGGTTAAATTTTGTGTCATTAGTGTAAATTTAGCCATAATTGATACTAGTGATCAATATCTATACTAAATAAATAAATTTTTCTGATATTTTATACTTATAAAATAAATGAGTTACCTAGTCAAAGATATTGTGTTTCATTTAGTTGTATTTTATCAATATTTTATTTTTATATATTCTAAATATTGATGATTTACTTTGTTTAAAACTCAATTTTGTAACTTATAGTATAAGTATGATTTCAACTACAAAATGGGTCATTGCCTTTTAAATGTAGATTTTACATTTGGTAGTGATGCTCAAGATGAGTAATACACTTTATTTTATTGGTCTAAAATTCAAGTTAGATTTTCTAATAGTTGGTCAAGGATTCAATCTTATTTTTTGTCAATCATTTCTCGATCTAAACTTTACAAGCTTTTGAGAACTCCTTTTAAGAGGTATTATGTCAATTTGGTGTGTTTTATGTAGTTTGTTAATTTAACACTATGTTTATTTAGACTGAATTTTTATGTTTATAGTTCAAATAATACGAGCATATTGCTTGACACCTAGTATGTCTTCAAGCTCAAGGTATGACAAAAGGTTCATAGAACATATTGTAAAAAGATATTCTTATAATTCTAAGAAATAAAGTTCAAATAAAGTAGCAAACTTGAAATAGAATAATATAATTCACCATCATAGTTAATTACAAAGTTTTCTGAATTATAGCCACTCAAAGAAAAGAAACAAAATAACATAGATGCAGTCTCCTTGCATTGCAGCTGCCTCTCATGAGGCTTCTATTAAGCTAGTCCCCTGTAATAGAAACAATGAAAGGAATGAGCAAAAAAATAGAATAAATAATAGAGATTTAACAGCAACATAATAGAACATTAATAAAAATCAACAATAATAATAATATCATTGATGATAACCACAACAAGGAATAATATTTGAGCAACTCAACAACAAGTAATGATAATCCCATGAATGGAAATTCAATGCCTTAGGATAGTGGGAAATAGACTACTCACAAATACCAACCTTATAAGTTTGGTTGGACTCCTCACCAAGTATACTAGTAATAGATTGCATTCATGACTACTGATGGAGCGGTGATCTCACCTAGTCACCTAATAAGTAAGGTCTCCTATCTCTTACGAGTTCGACTATTATTTTTATTACTAATCTTCTACCAATATTGATTGCAAAAAAGGACAAAACAATTACATGTCGATTGAAGTAGGGAATCATTGACAAGTATTGGGCCAATAAAGTCTACCAACACACTAACGATTGAAGCTATCAAATATTGTTGAGTGTAGATAATTAAAAAATTAAATAAGTAGATTTGACAAATTAAGTTAGGATATTCAAAGATAAAATCAACAATAAAGAAGTTATACTCACCAAATGGATCTAAATGAAAATTCGAGTGTAATTACTTCTGAATAATTAAAATTGGAGTTTGAACCGTTGGTTCATCTAATATTTTTTCTCTCCAACATTGTTAGATAAACTAGATTAAATTAATCAATTATTGAAGAATTTAATAGAAAATTTGACATGATTCCCCATAATTTCTTATTGTTAATTATTATTAATCATTATCAATTCCATAATATATGGTATAAAAATTATCATCTCCTCTACAATATAGATTATATTGATCTATTGGTAATATCTAACATATGCTCTAATACTTACAAATACAAATTTTTTTTATTATATTTAACATATTTTTCAAGAAATTGAGATATCAACATAAACAATATATATTAATCACTATTAACAAAAATATGTAATTGCAAAGACAAAAACACAAAATCGATCATTTTGCACTTGCCTTAAAATGGTGGTCCTCTGAAATCCCTCCACTGCCTTCTCATTTGCGCTTCTGCTCTATAATCTCGCCTTCAAAAAAAGCTTATAATAAGAGAAACTTAACAAAAATAATACTAACTTAGTATTCCCTTTGTGTATAACTAATTACTATACTTGAAGTCAAATGACCTATAATTGTATATCCCTTTCTACTAAGGATAGGTAACAATGTTAATGAATTAATAGCTAAGACCAAATGATAGTTATAAAAGTGAATGCTACTTATCAATACCCAAAGAGGGATTGCTGGTCAAGCCCATGATGAAAATATAAATGAGATCCACACAACATAGCAACAATATTTATATAACCCATCTTGTATATCTTTGATATTTGTAATATGTAACATACGAAATAAATTGTTACAATTCAAATCAAAATGGTTCACTACTTACCTATATGTGAAAGGCCCAATTTGAAATTGTGACCTAAATTTGCACAAAATAATGGAAAGAAATATGTTGTCACTTTTAAAACATAACAAACCAAAATATACTTACTCAAATGATTCTCCCATTGTTCCAAATCCACGAGGAAGAGTGGGTGACTACAATGCAAGTGTACAATTAAAAAATAGAATTAGTTATAAAATTCAATTTATTTAAGATAACTTATAAGATACACTACAATTATTTTTTTAAATTTTATTATGTTGGTGATTTTATTAATTCAATCATCACTACAAGTAAATTACAAGGTAAGATGTATAAAAAAAAGAAATCATTTACCAATTTAATCATTTAAAAATCAACCATATAATAACTGAAGTAGGGTCATGTTGACCATAAACACAAAAACTAATACATTTTAATTTAACAAAAATACAAAAGTAAAGTATTAATTTTGCAATTATTTAGTATTAATAAAAATAAAAAACAAAATTATTATAATGGTCCAATTTAATGCTCACCATAACAGTCAAGATATCATCAAGATTAGTCCCAGCTGTTGGCCTATTAGTCTCAACTATGTAATGTGAATGTTGTCCTCTTCCATAGTAGAATGGGTCATTTCCTTGTCTTACTGATAAATAACAAGTTAAAGATTTCGACAAAAAATTGACAAAGTAACTAAAAAATAACACAGAAAATAATAGATAATTATGTAGAATTGCTTACATCCCGACGAATTATGTATGTTTCCGCTGCAAAGAAAAAATATTTCTATCATTAATACAATGTTACAAATGACTTAAATAATATGAGGTCATCATATCATCCTGTTTATATTTTTTTTGCAAGTTAGTATTTAAAATCAAATAATAATTTATGTTGCATTAAATTATAAATCTTTTTATCATGAAGTCATCAGAAATGCCAAATCATATGCATGGTGAACAAATTTAATTTAAAAATATTTCTATAAGAGAAAATTTAGGACCCAAGTAGTATAGTACTAATACAAGATCATAATATAAATAATTTATAGAAAATACTTATGTTATTCCCACTTTAGAAGATCAAACATCATCACTAGCAATATAAACAAATAATAAAAACACACACACACACACACATATACAGTACTTGAAAAAATAATCAAGATGAGGAGCTCCGATTCTGACAGTGGTGAGGCCTCAACCACTATGAGATCTCTCACTGGGGGATCACCTTGATCCAATGAGGAAATGGGTCCCCGAGAGGAGAAGTCCTTGCAATCAACGCCCACTATAGTAGGAGAATGACCTCAACCCAAGAATATCAAGAAAAGCCCAACTCACGATGAGATCTCAAACCCAATACTTGGAGAGAAAAGGAAAGTTCCTCACCTGCTGTACTTCAAAGCATCTTTCAAAGACATGCTTCTTGCTAGGAGGGCGTGCAGATTGAAAATGCTTCACCAGAGAAGGCCGCTGATCAAGATCGAGGGCAAGAAAATTATGGTTCTCTCTTTCAACGCTTTTGATGTTTGGCTTAGGGACATAGAGCTATGGAGTGCCATAACCATATCATATGTCGGCTCTATGGAGGGATGGGGCATTGACCATAGAGTTGTAGGAGACAAAATCAAGCACGACCTGGAGTCCAGGGAAACTACGAAAGGATCTGGGAACATGGTGAATCCTCTCGAGACCAAGAAAAATCTTTGATATCCTAATAGATTCTAAAATTAGGAATTATGCGATGATCAAGATCACCCAAGGGAATCCCTCTGCGAGCAACATACAAGATTTTTGTGTGACAAGATGGCCAAAAGTTTGGGAAAAGCATGAAAGAGCAACTAAACCTTGGCAATTTTCTATTTCAATTTTCCACTATGACTAGATTGGAAGATGTTGCAGTAATCAAAGAATTCCAAGGTGATAATTGATTTTTTGAAGTTTTCCAATCAAAGCCAACACCAGAGGAGGACAAGAAGAAGATTTGAAAAAGATCCAAATTGAAGATTTTCTTCTTTGAGACAAAATAATCTTGGATAAAGCTTTGGGGGATATCAAAAATATTATATGGATGGATCATACTCTGGAAACAATAGAAGATGTGAAGGTAGTGAACGCATGGAGGGGCCGTAATGGTATTGGGTTTAGCACAGGAAGTTACCAAAGTTGGTATATAAGCCCACCACGCTGAGAGATTCTGATCTTAAAAGTTATGAAAACTTCCATGCCTTTTGAAAGTTAAGATCTTTGCATGGTTGGTTTTCCATGAAAATATTCTGACTATGAAAGATCTAGTGGAGAGAGATTGAAAAGGTGATGTGCACTCATGCTCATTGTGTGATAGTTACTCAGAAAATACCGAACACTTCTTCTGTTCAAGCAATTTCACTTGTGCCATATGGAAGCCAATCCTAACATATTTTCAAATTCCAAAAGGTCCTGCTTCCATCCAAGATCTGTAATTGGACTAGAGAGATAAAATACCTAAAAAAGAGAGGAAAGGAATTGATTTAACAATGCTTACCTTGATATGGAGAATCTAGTTAGAAAAGAATAACAGTGTTTTTCATAACAAGAAAAAATTTGACATAGAAACCCTCCACTCTATTCTCTTTTAATCTAAAATGTTAGTTGTCTTTTTGCACTATTAAAAACAAAGATAAATTGAAAAGGTTGTTATACTTTATTAAGAAATATTGGCTCTTGCCTTTTCTCACAATTGTGCAGTGGAACTAATCTCCAAAAAAAGTTGATCAAACATTGCTAGACATAATTAGGAAGCTGGTTTCAACAACTATAGTTTTATTCTATTTTTTCTTTATTTCCTAACATTAGGGTTATGCTTTTTGGGCTGTTTTGGAGAATTTACTACTTTAAAATTGACAATTGTATCCTTTTTGTTTCTTGCTTTAACAAAGTTATAAGATGGTAAATCCCATATTTGCTCAAAAAAATTGTAACACAAAAAATATAATTTATTCAATGACATTTCGATATGCAAGAATTAAATGTACTTTGGATTTTAAAATAATATATTAGATAGTTAAGAAAATTAAATACATTATATTCAAGATGTGACTATTTTTCTCAATATTATAAAATAAAAAAAATTTACCACTTAAGTAAAAATATTTCTAACAAGAAAACTATAAATTGGAACAAATTTATGTTTGTTTACAAAACATGTATATTGCTTTTCAATACATTCTACCTCTTTGAAAGAATTGAGTCATACCTCTTCTTAAAATATCCTTCTATAAACCTAGTTTAGTATGTGATCAACCCAAATTAAAAAAATACTAATAAAAGATAATGATTCTTTCGAACTTATTCTTGAAAATAAATTTTATTACCAATGCTATAAGATCATATGTCAATTCATACAAAACTATATAATGAAAGAAACTTCTCATCAATCATAAAAATTTGAGTAAAAGTCAATAATTTAAAAGTAATTTTTCAAAGAACAATATATCTAAATAAACTTACTTAATCGATCCTTCCATAGATGTATATGCACCGGGATGAGTGGGTGACTACAATATAACATAGAATTAGATGACATTTATGTATTATTGCGGAACATGACTAGTAATAAAACAAATTAGGAAGTCTAATTTAATGCTTACCATGACAGTCAATATAGATTCAAGAGCATCTGCAGTATAAGAGGGGTTCACTATAGTTGATGGAGGTGAATGATATCCTCTCGCATAAAGCCATCTACCATTTTCCACTCGTCGACAAATGGGACACCGCATTAAGTTTATAGCATTAAATGTTGATCCAATACAATCTGATAAAACATAAAAGTATGGAGATTGTTACATACACATGACAACTCTCAAAATTGAGCTAAATTGTAATAAAAATACTTCATCATGCAATGTGAATTATGTCAGACTTTCATAATCTATGAACTCAAGATAATATCATAATTATATATTATGATAATTTATTAAAATTAGTTTTATAATTTTAGATGAACAATATCATTATAACTAATAACACATTTATAACATATGATTTTTGAACTTCACCCTACAAAAAGAAAAGATAAATTGTGTTAACCATGTTAGAAAACCTTAATTCACATGATCTATTAAAACATTATCAAGATGAGAAGCATCACAAAAAGAATTTAAATTCTTTTAAATTGCATATAATATAAAATTTTAATAAATTGTATGGCTATATATTGAATTTTAATCCACTGTATCAGTTAAAAAATAAAATTTATGATGATACACTATACCAAAGAGCGGTGATCAGCAAACTAAAATTCGGTTGGTAGGTCAAACTACCTACCGAGGCTATTGAGGTCACAACATTGAAGGCTAGGTAAAGGCACCAAAGCATGGAAGGCTAGGTGAGTTGGTGGCCTATACTTAGGTCATTCAATGAATGATTATCTCAAGGCAAGTAGGAGGTTTGGTGATTTCAACTCATGAATAAAAGTGATTAAGTATTCATAAAAACAAATCGATAGTAATTTTTAGAGATCAATTCCAAGAAATTTGGGATTTGTGGTACTTAATTATAAGGAGTCTGTTGGGATTAGAATTAAATCACGGAGGCATGAATACACCCAATTGCCTCCTTACCCTATAAATAGTGCCATGTTCATAAAAATAAGGGACTAATACCCAATTTTATTCTCCACTATATACATTACAATCTCTGCTAACTTAAGTGTTGGAATGGCCACATCTAGAGAGTTTTTAGTGATATTATTTACAATTTCTTTTTCTTTTAGATTGATAGAAAGGACGACTTAACGAATCGTGATCTCGAGGAACTTATCTGACCAAAATTGGTAGTAAATGGGGCTCTATTAACAATAATGCTTTCATTAAAATATGTTTTGCCTCTCTTCTCCACCATTGATCTTTCGACCATGCCTCCAAGAGCAACAAGACTATCATCATCTAGAAACCAACTTGGGAGGAAAATGACCCCAACATTGGGGAGTTGCACAACTCCTCTAGGACATTGGTTGAGCTGACTCAACCAGTTTTCTTGTTGGCTCACTCACCAACACAATAGCAACCCTAGGGAGTTTCTTTATTAGGGATTCCTAAAAGATCTTCCCATGTAGTGGGCCAATTGGAGTTTCAGACCATGGCCGTTGCTGTCTAGCAAATGACTTAGATGCTAGAAGCTCAAACACAAGCTATGTAGAATTTTTAGGCCCAATAGCTACAGAGTCAAGCTTAAATGATGCAGGATCTTTAAGCTCACTATGGTTAGGCCCAAATGTACGCTCAAGGCATTGAGCTGCAACCACATATAGTGAGCCAAACACATCCCAACAGACAATAACATCCAATTCACCATGGTATCTTGGCAAGGATTTCGCTTTGGTATTGGCCTTAAGGGATTTTGAAGGTGTGATTACACCTATGATCTACCAATAAGGCCACACACTACATCTATACTTGCCAAGCCTCAGTTAGGGCTAGAGAAGAAGGCTAGAAAGAAGCTATACCACAGGCAGCTTATGAGAGGTCTAGGGTGCCAGCACATCCGAACCCAACAACTTATGACACCCCCTAATTCTAGAGATAGCCTACTCTCTAGTGCAATAGAAGTTCAGGCAACCATCCTATGAAGTATATAATGGCTTAAAGGACCAAATGGACCATGTTAGTATCTTTAGAAATGCAATGATCTTGCAAGGTGCATAGGACTCAATCATGTACAAGGCATTCTCGATGAGACAGCATGATCTAGCCTAATCTTAGTATTTCTATCTCCTAAAGTATTTCATTACCTACTTTGATGACCTAGCTGACAAGTTTGTGAAATAATTCATTTCACTAGTACCTTGACAGAAGGATCCCTCCACACTTCTTACTCTAAAGTAGAAAAAGAAAGAGCTTGCAAGAGTATCTAGCTTGATTCAATAAAGTCACCAAGCTGGATACCTTAATTATTCTCGCTGCAACAATCAGTGGGATATAGCAAGCCCATATGGCTTATAGATGGCTCACTAACCTCCTAAAAGTGCAGTAAGATTCATCCAACAAGGTTAGGAATACATCGATGTTGAAGAGGTGATCTCAACTAGAAGAGAGTTGGAAGAAAGCAATAAACTCCTGAGCGAAAGAAGCAAATAAACGAGCAAAGGGAGCATAGAACTAATTTTCAAATATACACACCCTTGAATAATTCAAAGACTGAGGTATTGGCCAAGATCAAGCATCAGGATTTCTTAAAGAGGACTTTGCCTATTTGCGCCAAAAGGCGAAAGCTGGATAATTTGAGGAATTATCATTTCCACCAGAACTATGGTCATGACATTGATGAAAACAAACACCTCAAAAATGAGATTGAGAGACTTATCCAAGTAGGTCATCTCAGACAGTTCATCAAACAGAGCAAGCAAAAGAAACTTGGGCATAGGAGGCAAACCAACAAAGGCCCCTTCAGAGGAATCCTACCCCAAGACTTGATAACCGTCTAATTAAGGGACACATTAATATGATCTTTATAAGCCCATTGAGTCAAAGTGAAGCTCCAACATTAATTAAAAAATGTCGAATAATCATTGAGGGGCAAGAGTAGGTGAAGAGGCAACACCATGAGCTAGAATTTGGGGATATAGTTTTTTTCTATAAAAGACTCAAAAAGAATCTTGGCACCCCATAATAATATGTTGGTGATTTTGGTGATCCTAGACAACTATGTCATACAATGCATCATAGTTGATATAGGGAGCTTGGTGAATATTCTATTCACCAGAGCCCATGACCAGATGAAAATGGAACAAAAGCTAGAGCCATACATCGAGAAGCTCACCAAGATCATGGGAGATTTAGTTTACTCCTCAAGGTACGAGAGAACCCCAAAAATGCCACCATCAAGTCTAAGTTCATGGTAATCCAAACTCAATATGCCTACAATGTGATCTTGGGTTATCCAGCAATTAATCAACTCCAAATAGTAATCTTAATCTTTTTATTTAGTCATGAGGTTTTCAGCTAAAAATAGCATAAGTGAAACATAGGGGATCAAAGTCTCACCAAGAAGTGCAAGGCAACTTACTAGTAAATTGGCCATGACTAAAAGGGCAAAGATACAATGGTTGCAAAAGTCAATGAGTTTACCACCAAACTAAAAATAATGCACATTGAGCCCATGGAGTAGCTTGTTAACTTGGTTCTTGATAAAGACTCAAGGAAAACATGGAAGCTTGGGGCCAACTTTCAGAGCCCTTATGCACCGAACTCAAGGAATTCTCATGAAAGAGCCAAGATTTCTTAGCTTGATCCCTAAAAGATCTACTTGACATAGATTCCTTAATGGCACAACACGAGTTTATTGTGGCTGAGAACTTCAAGCTGGTCAAGCAAAAAAGAGGCATTTCACCTCTGAACGTTAAAAGGCCATATTGGAAGAGCTAAACAAATTTCTTGATGAATGGGTTCATCAAAGAAATCCATTACTCTGAGTGACTAGCCAATGTGGTGATGATGAAGAAGTCTAATGGTAAGTGAAGAATGTGTATTAACTTTACTAACTTGAACAAGATTTACCTAAAGGATAGCTACCCACTACTAAAGATAGACCAACTAGTCGACTCTACCTCAGGGCATCAACTCCTCAGCTTCCTAGATGTGTTTTCAAGCTATTATCAAATTTGGATGCACCCCAAAGATAAGGAAAAAAAAATAATATTTATCACTTATTAAAGTGCTTCTATTATGTCACAATGCCTTTTGGACTAAAATATACAGGGACAGCATACCAAAGGATGGTGAATTAGGTTTTCAAATCTCAACTCAAAAGGAATGTGGAGGCCTATGTTATTGACATGCTAGTAAAAAGCCTTCAGGCTGATGGACATCATGAGGATTTGTGAGAAACTTATGGTATGATCTAAAATTTTAAAGTGAAGCTAAACCTGAAGAAGTACAACTTCATGGTAGGTTCAGCTAAATTTCTCAAGTACCTTATTTTAGAGTGAGGAATAGAAATAAACCTCGAAAAGATTATAGTGGTCTTATAGATGAAGCTGCCAAGCTATACTAAGGAGATGCAATAGCTTACGGGTCAGCTCACAGTCTTGAACCACTTCTTATCTAGATCATGGATGGAATGCCTCCTTATTTTCAAGGCACTCAAGTAGAGCTTTGGGTTTGAGTAGACAACAAACTATGATAGAGCCTTTGAAGCTCTCAAGAAGTACCTTGCTGAGCCTCCCTTATTAGTAAGACCAAGCCAAACGAGATATTATCCTTTATGTTGTAGCTTCAAACTAGGCAGTTAGTTCAATATTGATAAGTAACCAAGGAGGAAGATAATACCCTATATATTATGTAAGCCATGTTTTCACCAGAGTGGAGATCCAATATTTTCCCTTGGAGAAGTTAGCATATGTAGTGGTACAAGTGACTCAAAAGCTTCGGTCGTATTTTTAAGCACACTCGGTTATAATACTTACAAGCCTTCCCCTTCAACAAATGTTACAGAAGCCTAAGATCTCAGGAAGATTACTTAAATGGTCTATTAAGTTAAGCTAGTTTAATATTACTTTTAAAGCTCAAAAAACCTTCAAAACCCAAGTCTTGGTAGATTTTTTGGTAGAAACCACCTCATATGCTACTAGACCATAATCCAAACCATAGAAAGCTTGGGTCAATGGCACATCTTGTGAGTTGAGGATGGGATCGGCACTGTATTGCTTAGCTCGAATGGGAGATACTTAGTCAGTTAGAGTTTAACACATCCAATAACATCATGAAATATGATGCTTTTCTCCTTAGTCTACAGGTGGCATTAGCAAAGGTATTTAATGACTCCCAACTAGTGTACTTGCAGGTCAATAGGGAGTACGAGACAAAGGATACAACAATGATTTAGTACCTGGCTAAGCACAAAGGCTTATGGGAAAGATGGATCAGGTAGAGATTTGCCAAGTACTCCAAGATAGAAATATAGGAGTGAATGTCCTCACACGATGACCCTCAACTTCCTCAAACCTAGAACCAAGGCAAGTCTTCATAGAAACTCTCCAACAACTAAGCTACTCTATATCTTCTGAGGTGAACATTGTAAAAGCAAAACCATGATGGATGGATCCTATAATTAGCTACTTTCAAGAAGGATAGCTCCTTGAGGACCCAAAAGAGGCTTGGAGAATTAAAAAACTGGCACCAAACTTCATCTTAGAAGATGAAATTTTATACAAAAGGTTATTCACATGACTACTTCTTCACTGCCTAAGGCCTAAAGAGGTCAAATATGCTCTCTGTGAAGTGCATGAATGGATATACAGGAGCCGCTAGGGAGGACAAGCTTTGGTGCATAAGCTTCTTAGGTAAGGGTATTATTGGTTCAATATGGCCTTTGAGATAGTTGAGTTTATTTTTAAATATGAACAATGTCAAAAACATGCCTCAGTATATCAAAACCTAGTCATTTAGTTTCAACAAACACAAGCTGCATGGCCCTTTGATTAATGGGAGATGGACATACTCGGTCCATTTCTATTGACCTTAGGGTAGAGAAAGTTCCTGGTGGTTGTGATTGACTACTTCACCAAGTAGGTGAAAGCCAAATATGTTGCCACAATCATTGAGAAGATCCAAGAGTTTCTCTAGCAAAGAATTATCTATCGATTTAGATTACCATGGGTTCTAGTCACAAATAATAGATAGAATTTGAGGGCTCAAAGTTCAAGGAGTACTACAGTAACCTCAATATCAAACAGAGGTTTACCTTGGTGGTATATCTTCAGTCCAACAAGTTAGCTAAGGTAATAAACTGAACTCTACTCTCAAGGATAAAGAAATGTCGAGAGAGGGTAAAAAGCACCTTGGTTAAAGAGTTGCCATATGTCCCTAGTCAAGCAACTAGTGAGTCACCCTTCATTCTCACTTATAGAGTTGAAGTAGTATGATGACTTATTTCACCCCCCGAGTTGAAAGCTACAATCCCAAGGTGAATGAATCAAACATTCGAGTCAAAAGATACCTTGCCTTAAAAATTTTGGGAGAAGGCTCACACAAGGATCATTAAGTACTAGCAACGAGTAGCTTAATACTACATTGCTTGAGTATGAAGTAAAGAGCTACAACCAAGTGTTTGGGTTCTTTGTCATGCCAATCTCAATAATTGGGCCTCAAGAAAGCTATCTTCAAATTGAGAAGGCCCATACAAGGTCACTCAAATTGTGTGACAAGGAGCATTCAAACTTGAGATCCCAAATGGTAAAATACTTTCAAGAACTTAGTATGTTGATAATCTTAGAAGGTTTTATATTTAAATAAAGTTATGACTACTTGAAAATTTGTTAAAAATAGGGCCAAAAACCAATTTGAAAGGAAAACTTGGCTTTGCAAAGTACCCAACTAAATGCCTTGGCTTTTCAATTATGTGTTGGCTCTTCAACACCCCAAAACTTTAGGTCTAAGTACCCAACCAAGTGCTTCAACTCTTCAACTAGGTGTTGGCTCTTCAGCCCCAAAACCTAGCTCGGGGCCCAAGTACCCATCCAGGTGCCTTAACTCTTCAATCAGGTATTAGCTCTTCAACCACCCAAAAACTAGCTCTGGGCCCAAATACCTAACTAGGTGTCTCAACTCTTCAACCAAGTATCGACTCTTCAGCCACCAACAACCTAGCTCTTGGCCCAAGTACCAAATCAAGTGCCTCAATTCTTTAACTAGATATCGGCTCTTCAGCCACCCAAAACCTCCTTTAGGCCCAGTACCTAACCAATTGTCTTTGATCTTCAGCCAAATATTGGCTCTTCAACCACCCAAAACTTGGCTTTGGGCCCAAGTATCCAATAAGATGTCTCAACTCTTTAGTTAGGTATCAACTCTTTAGCCCCCCAAAACCTGCCTTTGGCCCCAAGTACCCAATCAATTACCTTTGCACTTTTAGCTAGATATTAACTCTTTAGTCCCCTCAAAACTTAGCTCTAGGCTTGAGTACCCAACCAAGTGCATTGGCTAAATCATGCATGGCCTGGAGGGTCTTCTCAACCTCCTTTGCATTCTTCCTTCTCTCCTCCATGTCAAGCTAGAGGGACTTGAGTTACAAGCAAAGGAGGTCAGTACCCCCAAGTAATTCCAAAGAGTCATGGTGATTGGAAGTATGCATTGAGTCATCAAGACCGAGGTAAATATGTACACAAAATCCATGCATTGGTGCTTAGAGTTGGGAGGCACTAATGATATACTAAACCAAAGAGCACGGATTAGCAAATCAAAACTCAGTTGGTAGGCCAAACCCCCCACTGAGGCCATCAAGGTCACAACATCGAAGTTGAGGCATCAAAGCATGGAAGGCTAGGTGAGTCAGCACCCTAGGCTTGGGTCATCTAATGATTAATTATCCCAAGGCAAGTAGGGGGCTTGACAATCTAGACCTATGGATGAAAGTGACCTAGTATTTATGGAAACCAACAAATAGCCATCTTCAAAGATCAATTCAGGAAATTTTGAGATTTGTGACAATTAATTTCAGGGATTAGGACTAAAATCATGGAGTCCTAGATACATCCAATCACCTCCTCATCCTATAAATAGCGCTATCTTCACAAAGGTAAGAGACTAATGTTTAGTTTTACTCTCTACTATATATATTGTGATTTCTACTAACTTGAGTGTCGGAGCAATAACTATCAGAGAGTTTTTGATATCTTTTTTATAATTTTTTTCCTTTTGTAGATTTAGAAAAATAACCTAACAGATTATGATCTTGAGGAGACTCTCAAATCAAGGTCAATAGAAAATTAGACTTTATTAATAATTTGTAAGGGTGTTGTCATTAAGCATATAGATAGTAGAGATGTGATTTTGCTACCTCCTTGAAGTTGTCATCCATCCTATGGTAAAACTTAGAGTGTGAGTCACTTAACTTCAACCATCAAACTTGTGACCACTTCTTCCAATAGAGCTCTTATCCCCTTAGCAAATCCATTAAAAGAAAACAATTTGCAAGAGATCTTTGTGTAAGAAGGTCTTGCTCAAAGGCAATTTCAATGGCCTCCCTATACATGAGGGTCGCAAGTCCTCTCTCACAATTTTTAATGTGATAAGACATATGTCCCAATACTCTATTCTTGCTCCATTTCACTTGCACTTTAAATAAATGCTGAAATTTCGAGATTTTCATTGGAAGGTCGGTGAGACAAGCATTGGAATGCAAAATGTTTGTTGAATAATTTGAGACAGGTCTTGGCAATCAAACCAGTGCCACTCAAATCTAAATATACCCTTGTGGCTATTAGGATTATAAACGAGTAGATCTAACTCGGCTCAGTTCGGCTCACCTAAACCTTGGCACAAATTTGGTTTAGTTGAGTTTGAGCAGCTCAAACTGATCAAGCTTGAGCCAAATTCAAATCAATCGGATCTCAACTCAACTTGAATTTATAATTTTAAAATTAAGTTAATAATTATTTTCAATTAATTTATATTAAAATAATTTTTAAAACTTTAATATGAAAATAATAAATTAATATGATAACATCTAAATATAAAAAATTATATCAACTACAATATCACAATTATATGTTATAAATATATTTTAAAAAATATTTTTTTATATATTAAAAAATAAATAAGTTCTCGAGCTGGAATCAAATGAGCCAAGTTTTTGAGCTTGAGCTTAGCTTGTTTGGTAAACAAGCCGAGTTGTTGAGCTCAAGCTTGGCTCTAAACATTAGAAAGTCATGTCAGGTGGTGCAAGTCAAAACTTATGAGGGACCCTATTTATAGGATGTATTGGTCACATTGTGTCTTTCCTATTTGGATGAATAACCCATCTATATTAAGGAGGAAAAGATGATGAAGAAGAAGAATCCATCCCCAAACCATAATTTCCATCTTTTCACCCTTCTCCCTTACTGATTCATATGATACCCTGATGACTGAGTTCTTGATGTCTTCTTCTCTAGTGCATACACTTTGACACCCGCATCCCAAAATCATAATTTCTATATCTTCACCCTTCTCTTTTGCTGATTTGTGTGAATCCCCCAATGAATGAGCTCCTAATGTCTACTTCTCCAATGTATGCACTTCTTCAATGCCTACCCACCAAACCGTAATTTTCATCTCTTTGCCCTTCTCTCTCATTGATTCTTGTGACACCCCAAAAATCGAGGTCCTAATGTCTTCGTCTCCACCGTATGCCCTTCTCTGTACCCACACTTAAACCATAATTTCCATCTCTTTGCTCTTCTCCCTCATTGATTCCTTTGACACCTCCCCTGAGCTCCTAACATCTTCTTCTCTAGTTCATGGTCTTCTTCGATGCCATCTCTACCCTAACTCCTTCTCCAACTATGTCTCTTCTCGATGCCATCTTTACCCCAATGTCACCTCTTCTCCAAATTCTCTTATGCAATGCCTACGTCGACACCTCTTCTCCCTTTCCTCCAATTGTTCTTCTTTAAGTTATTTCTCAAGCACCCTATTTTTTATTTCTCTAGAGATTTTTTTTTCTAAATCATTGCAATTTTTGGTTTGAAACGAATCGATTTTTTTGGTTCAATTCATTTCTAACATTCTACTTGGTTTGGTTCAACTTTGTCCTTCTAGAGCCCAAAAACATAGGTTCAGTTTGAAAAATGATTTGGTTGACCAAACCAACTTCATTCTCAACCCCATGTTTGAGCATGAAATTATCAACTATATCAAGTCGAGTCAAATTGCCACAATCCTAGGCCCAATTTTTTATGAGATTGGACTTGTCCCAACCATTGACATTCCAATCAGATAACCAATAATTGGTGTATTCAATTAGAATGCTTTAGAAGTTATACTAGATCATTGATAGTTGATGTTATCCCCAAATTTCCTATGGGGCTAAACCACCAAATCAAAGGTATCACTTATTAGATGGATTAAAAGACAAATTTGCTTTTCCACTTGTGTGATTTCTTCATTTCAGCTCCCAATGGTCACAACAAAGGATAATCTAGGGTTCCAAGAAAAAGCATGCATGATGAGGATGAAGGTTTTAAAATTAAATTTATTATTGTGAGAGTATAATTGAGAAATGATTGGAACAAATTTTCTAGATAATTCTTAGAAATGATCATAAAATCAAGAAAATTAACACAAAACAAAGAAAGAAGCAGAAAGTAAAAAAATTATAAAAAGAATTACCTAAATGAAAAATATGCCAACATGGGAGAATCCCAATCCCTCGAGAACCACCGATGTATAGTTGGTCAAGGCAAATAGCGCACATTGGATCCATCTACTTTCACAATGAAAGTTCCTTCTCGAAGACTCTTCTATTTTCTTCTTCTATGCCCAAAGAGATTATTGTATTATATTTAATGAGAGTGAGTATATGTAAAACTAAAAAGGAATAAATAATGAAGATGTTTGGACAAGTGTTTATAATGTTTTAATATTTTATTTTTTTTCTAATTTTGGCTTGCCCAAAAAAGTAAAAAACAATAAATGTGACAATTAAATACTAAGCAAGTCATTATGAAGTACATTTATTGTTGCCACATGTATCGATGAGAGTAGGTTAGGTCATGCATTAATAGTAGTACAATCTCAACCACACCATCTGAAAATCCTTATCTCTAGAAAATTTTTTAATTCCCAATTAATCAAGATAATATCTTTTTTTAGATAAAATTCTACAAATATTCTATCTCTTTTCAAGATTTAAATGTAATTTGTCACTGGTTGTATCTTTACTCTTAAGTTGTTTCAAGATTCTAAATCTCAAGAAATCTCAAATTAGGCAAATAGAGCACATTGGATCCATCTACTTTCACAATGAAAGTTCCTTCTCGAAGACTCTTCTATTTTCTTCTTCTATGCCCAAAGAGATGATTGTATTATATTTAATGTGAGTGAGTATATGTAAAACTAAAAAGGAATAAATAATGAAAATGTTTGGACAAGTGTTTATAATGTTTTAATATTTTATTTTTTTTCTAATTTTGGCTTGCCCAAAAAAGTAAAAAGCAATAAATGTGACAATTAAATACTAAGCAAGTCATTATGAAGTACATTTATTGTTGCCACATGTATCGATGAGAGTAGGTTATGTCATGCATTAATAGTAGTACAATCTCAACCACACCATCTGAAAATCCTTATCTCTAGAAAATTTTTTAATTCCCAATTAATCAAGATAATATCTTTTTTTAGATAAAATTTTACAAATATTCTATCTCTTTTCAAGATTTAAATGTAATTTGTCACTGGTTTTATCTTTACTCTTAAGTTGTTTCAAGATTCTAAATCTCAAGAAATCTCAAATTAGGCAAATAGAGCACATTGGATCCATCTACTTTCACAATGAAAGTTCCTTCCCGAAGACTTCTATTTTCTTCTTCTATGCCCAAAGAGATGATTGTATTATATTTAATGTGAGTGAGTTTATGTAAAACTAAAAAGGAATAAATAATGAAGATGTTTGGACAAATGTTTATAATATTTTAATATTTTCTTTTTTTCTAATTTTGGCTTGCCAAAAAAAGTAAAAAGCAATAAATGTGATAATTAAATACTAAGCAAGTCATTATGAAGTACATTTATTGTTGCCACATGCATCGATGAGAGTAGATTAGGTCATGCATTAATAGTAGTACAATCTCAACCACACCATCTAAAAATCCTTATCTCTAGAAAATTTTTGAATTCCCAATTAATCAAGATAATATCTTTTTTTAGATAAAATTCTACAAATATTCTCTCTTTTCAAGATTTAAATGTAATTTGTCACTGGTTTTATCTTTACTCTTGAGTTGTTTCAAGATTCTAAATCTCAAGAAATCTCAAATTATTAGTTTCACACCAACTTATTGTGTTTGGAGTGCACTGAACTACTCACAACTTGTCTACCTTCAGTGTTTAAACACATGTAGCAACCATTGCATGATTTTTTGAAACCTATCCCCTACCCCTCTTCTCCCCCACCCTTATAATATCAACTACCACTTCCTCTTGCTCTTCTTCTTCTTTTTCTTCTTCTTCTTCTTCTTCCTCTTCTTCTTAGATTCCAATAGTTGGAAGTATAATGGTCTTCTTCTTCTTAGATTCAAATGACTAGAGGAATAATGGTTTTGTTCTTAGATTCAAATAATGGTCTTCTTCTTAGATTCAAATTATTGGAATCATAATGATCTTTTTGCGTAAAATTAATTATTAAAAATTATATAAAATAGGGAATGTGGTTTCCCCTAAATTGATCATAATGCAAGTGATTTTTTTAAAAAACTCTTATTTTAATATATATATATATATATATATATATATATATATATATATAAGGGGTTTTTTGTATGCTTCTCTCCATAATGTAGATTCCTCCCTTTCAATATACATTAAACACTCTTACATGATCCAAAACTAAACCCAAGTGTACGGAGGCTATTGGAGTCCAATAGGTTTCAGATAACAACTTTAATGGAATTTTGGTATTAGTGGGTATGTAAACCTTGAAAATTAAGGTCTAAAGGCATCCTATGTTTAAAACTAAGTTGAAAGTAGTCAATCAAATTACAAGAATAAGGTGGAAAGGGAAGATTGTTCAAAATGGGTTCCAAAGGAAGACATCACATCAAGGAGAAGGTGAAAAAAAATAGGCCAATTAGCTCACCATTGACATTCTAAGATAAAACCACTCTAAAAGCTTGAGCAAGTTTGATCAAGGAAGAAACCATAATTAAAAAAAAAGAGTAACTTATATAGTCATTTTTAATAATAAAAATTGTCATTTCATTCTATATGAAAAAATTTTTGTTAAACCATCCTTTTATTGGAAGCAATGCACGAAAGAGTAGATACATCAATTGTGGTAACAAGAGAAGATCTGACACTCGAACTAGATCATGAATGGTGATGGCAAGAAAAATGAGAAGATGATGCTTGTAGAGCACCCTGATGCCTACTAAGTACGCCATAGATGTGACAACTCTCATTAGGACTGACATGACAAGTGATCAAATATTTCTTAGTAAAGACTAAGCGTGCACATAGGTCCTCCATCTCAGTGTTAATTTACAAGGAGAACTAGGATCATTGTAATGTACATGAAGAGCACATAAGGACACAACAATCTCTCATCAACACAATCTAGGCACACAGACTCTTGGCCTTTGAAGGATCAATAGCCTAGGAAGTAGAAACTCAGAAAGTAGCATGCTCCTATTGATATAAGAAAAAAATAAATTAAAACAAAACTTGGGTGCCAAAACCTTGGCACCCACAATCAAAGGAGCGGTAGCTACCTAATGCTTCTCTTCGGACACATGGGCCCCATAGCTATAGGGTGGGGGTTGCCAAGTTCCTAGCACCCCCAACAAGTTGGGCCTGGTCCTCTCCTCTCTCTCTTGGGTTAGTTCATGAAAAATAAAATGAAAAAGAGGGTGAGAAATACTTAGGAGAAAAGCCTAGCCCTTCTCCTTATCTCCCTACCTAAGGTATAAAGACCTTACCTTTAGATTACTCACTTACCTGAGGTACAAAAACCTCAGTTCAAGATCATACACCTACCTGAGACATAAAAATCTTGACTCTAGATTACACATCTACATGAGACACAAACATATTGGCTCTAGGTTACACACCTACTTGAGACACAAAAACCTTGACTCTAGGTTACTTCCCTATTCGAGATACAAAGACTCCAACTCTAGATTATGCATCTACATAAAGCATAAAGGCCCTGACTTTAGGTTACTCACCTACTTGAAGCACAAATGCCTTAGCTATAGGTTATGTAGCTACCCGAGCTACGAAGACCTTGATACCAAGACATATGCCCACCCAAGGTACAAAGTAAGCCAGTCGAATGCTAGAATATTTGGTAAATAACACTTCCCTCAAAATCCTTCATGATGGATGTAATTTCTTTAAGATATTTGAGGTTGAATATGAATTGAACTATTGATTGTCCTCCGGTAAAACTTGGAAAATTATCATTGAAGAGCTCAAATGATACAACTCATATTAGTTTTTAATCAAGTGGATTATTTACTTGAGGTGAGACTCTGAAAATTTTTCCGGATAAAATCATTTGATTGGTTTTATACCAATTTGAAGTTTTTTCAAAAAAATTTGGATTGGTTCATTGTGGTAAAGGATGACACTGAATTAAATTTTTATGATATGTTGTTATTACAACAAAGCCATATCATCAAAGTAAAATTTGTGTTAAACTATTGTTATATCAGTTAAGAAGCAAAGCCACATCAAAACATGAGAATTCCATCTAAATCAAAATTTTGCAAAAAAAGAGAGATCTTTCATTAATATTACTGCTAGAACAAAGCTTTCAATTTGAAACAAAAGAGTTACAAAAAAGGGCATTAGTTCTTCAACTCCGAAGCTTTGATTTCATGATCTTAATCATTGAGCGAGAAATCTAAGATGAAGTCTTCCTCGACATCCTCGCCCTCCTCTATGAGGGGGTTATTCGAAATCAACTCCTCATACTCTTTGAGGTAAATAACTTGTTGTTCATTGTACAACTCGATGTGAAGCTCGATAGGCTCAAAGCTCGACTCTTTATGGGTCCGGACTACTATGTCTTGGTAGCACAAATACCCTTCATCAAATAAGTCCATTAAAAGCTACACTTGGAACCATAAATTCTCCTTGCTAACTTGAAACTTAGCCACTACCATGTTCCTCACCTATTGAAGGAGTTGTGTGAACTCCTGGCCTTAGAGGTACACTGCCACTACCTCCTCTAGAGACTTCATCAACTTAGAGTCACACTGGGATTGGAGTTGGTCTAGCTTCTACAAAGTGTTGTCATGTTCAATTTATAAAGCTTTCTTCTCATCCTCAACCTTTATCTTCTCCCACTCAATATTTAGCCAAAGGCTCTCAAGCTAGGATTAGAGGAGGGAGAGCTCTAGCTTAACGATGGTAGTCTTTAGCTTCTGGATGATCTCTAACTTCTTCATATCATAGTGTCTCTTGTCTACTAGATGAAAGAACTCCATTGCCTACAATAGACCTAAAAGTTAGACAAAATTTTTTAGAAGAATACTTGCAAAAGAAGGTCAAGAGGGTGATTCACATCTATGCAGGCTTGGACCCCTTACAAAAAGAGGACATCATCTTGAAGTTGAGCTATCCTAGAGTTTGGATGTACTCTAACATCAGAGTTAAAGCTTCTACACTTAGGTCGAAAAGGTTTTTTTACCGACTTGGTGCCCCATAGGAGTTTGACCTGGGGTACCTCACTAAGTTGATGGAGAAGGCATGGAGGAAAGGTCTATCAATGCTTTAAGGTAGGGTAGTAGTTGGCTAAATGGAAGCTCCAACTAGCAAATCGAATTTGGGTCATTGAATCTCTTTTTGTTCGGAAGAGGCTCAGATGGGGTTCAATAATTGCCAAGCAACCACCCACTTCTCTTCCTCTTGCCACAGGCCTCAACTTAGCCATTGCTCAAAGCCTTGACTGTAGGAGTAGGCTTACTCTCTCGTTTGGTTGCCTTTTTCCTCCTCAGAGGCTATGACAAAGTGACTCAAGGACACTAGATTTTTTTCTTCAAGTTCTGGTTCATGAAAAAGATTTGGCTAAGTCTCAAGTTAAAAAACTATAGGTTAGGCTGAGTCAAGACTTAAGGAACATTAAATGGGAAAGGTCAATTACATATCAACTGACCGAGCTACAAACAAGTCACGTTGTAGCAATTAAGCCTCGTTGGACCATGTGGGCATAGATCTAATGGTTTCAACCTCGTTCGCCCAATTTATAAGGGCTTGGTGCACTTTGGTAGGGTTTCTGGTTGACTCAATATTTTGAACAATTACCTCACTCACAAAGAAGTTTCTAATAAGTTTGGGACCAAATTTTAATGGGATGGTCTTTTCAATAACGTATTGAAGAAGGGTTAGAAATAAATAATCTACACCCTCCTCTTCGGACAAAATACCATCAACCTTCGGTGTTGAAGCCTTGACATTCCTTAAAAATGCCCCTAAACATCTTTATAGTCGGGAAGAAAATTTTGGGTTTGGTTAGGATTCAGAAAGCTATGATAAATTTTATGGCATTGGAGACTATTTGGTTCGGAGTTAAGTCTAAGTCGCTCAACACCTCTTGAGTAAAACTATCTATGAGGTATTTGAGACCACTCTCAAATATCCCCCCAAAAGTTGTAAACTCAAAACCAAACTCCTTCTTCAGTTTTCTGCTATCTACTTTTGACCCCCATAGGTCCAATTCAGTACTATCTTGAAAGCCAAAAATTTTGACCAAGAGGTCAATGTGTTTTTCTCTAAGGGTGGACTCGGTGATCCAGACCCCTTACTTCAAGGACACTTATCAAATATAATAGGTCCAGTTAATTTTTGGTTCAGACAAAAGGCCACCCTAAGAACCAATTTCCCTAGCCAAACTAAAGCTTGCTAAATTATTGCTAGATTGATGAAGCTACCTTGTGCACCTACCAATGTGCAACCAAAATAAGCCTATAATTCTTCTAGAATTGACATGTTTTTTATCCTAAGGTTCATACGGCAAGTTGAAAATTCAAACTAAAGTCTCATGTCAAGTTAAAGTACAAGGAAGAATGTTCACCAAATCGAAAGAAGTGATTCGGAGACATACCCAAAGTTGAAGCAATGGGGCGATTATGGAGCTTTAGCTAGTCCTTGTGAAATGATGGTGGCTATTTTAGAACTCAAATTGATGGCACCCTACACAATTTTGGGGGTGGCTACAGAGCCCAATCGAGTAGTGCATGGGTGCCAAGAGTTAGAACCTCTCACACGGGGGTGATAATGGAAGTAGCAGCCCCTCTAGATGTTGGAGCATCATTATTAGTAGTTGAAGAAGCAGTTGGAGAGGGCATGGATGGTGAAATCAATTGCAAGGAGAAGGAATTTGCAAAGAAAAGAGAGCACAACAATTAGAGTGGACAAAAATGGGGGATGGAGATGAAGGGATCCTTGCCAAGCCATCGGATGCTCTCCACATGATTTGATTCAAGCTGCTGAAACTCAAAGGGCAAGATTTTGAATTTATTGCTCGACTCATTAGAAACATGTGTCATGCATCCAAGCTTAATCGCCAAAGGTGGTTTGAGGAGACAATCATGAGGAACATGTTTCAACCTTAGGCAATGTTTGGATGGTTAGACGAATGGCTCAAAGCTATTACCTCAAAAACATATGAACTCTAATGATTTCATGTGATTCAACAAGGTGGTAGCTCAATTTCCAAGGAACACAATGGCTGGCAGTTTGTATTGTGTTGAGCACAAAGCCGAGTTAATTCTATGTGTTGAATCAAGAGAGATCAATACTTGGAGTTGGGTGACATTAATGATACACCGAATCAAATTTGCTGAACCAAAAAGTTGAAGCTACACCCTTGAGTTGAATTGCCAACAAGGCAAATCGAGGGCTTGACTTGAGCTTGCCTCCAAGGTGATTACAACTTAGTGGATTCTACGAAGAGTCATGCTAAGGTAAGTTATTAGACTCGAGAATCTAAATTTATAAACAATTAGGTCAGGATAATCAAAGATCTAACAAATATTTTATGGCTCATAACATGATTTCAAGAAGTTTGGGATTCATAGCAGCACAATTATGAAAAATCCGGCGAGTATCTCAACTGAGATCAAGGAATCTCAAATACACTGAATCTCCTAAATTCATTATAAATAGATAAGCATCCACGGAAATAAGGACAAATGGATAAATATCCAAATTCTTTCATCTTCCACTTAAATTCTATTGCAACTTATTTGAGCGTCAAAGTGACCACTACCAAAGAATTTCTAGTATCTTGATAGTGTTTTCTCTTGCAGATCGATACTGGATAAGCCTAATGAATCAAGATTTCCATGAATTTCCTAGCTGAAGTTGGTGATCGACTATTTTCAATATTTATAATTACCCACACTATGGTTTACAAACTTTACCAAATTGTTTGCACTGAACTAAATAATGTGTTCAGAATTTGCGATGCAAAGACAAACAATGTATAAACAAAACAGCTGCCATTGGGTGGTGTGTAAAACATTCCGTTCGAACAACTACATCTAGAACTATTGCTAAGGGATCAAGTTGTGGAAAGTCTAAGTATAATGCAAAAGCTGGAAGGATTAGAAGTTAATTCAAGCAACACCATGTGCCTAAATGGACAAAGATTTAGTCTCTGATGACAGTATTAGGCATCTTTCAGTTGTGTCTAGATTTCCTGCACTTACAACACTTCAACAGGTGCACATCACACACTTGTAACTCAATTCTGTCATTTCGGTCTGCTAGGCCTCTTCTTTATTATTAGTGGACAGATTTTCAGCTTATGATCATCACTTTGGGCGATTATTGTCTAACACGAGCATAATGGAGTGAGAGGAAAGCACTACGATAATAATGGATATCACTTGCGCTTTTGATCTGTCACTTGAGAAAGTACCGGCAGAAGGATTCCTATACTGAAGCTTCTCAAAGTGCCATTAATTAGTGACACTTTATTAAAAAAATATAATTAATTATTGGTATTTACTAAAAAATTACTAACAATTATAGGAGCTTTTTAGTAAACACTGATAGTTATCATCACTTTCTAAAAAAGCATTCGTAATTGTTTTACTTAAACTCAACCCAGCAAGCCCAATGAACTATAGTTTTCACTCTTCAATTCTGAAAAAAAACTCTAAATTTAACAACCCCAGATGCACTCCAACAATCCTTGGTGGACTCTGGTGAACTCGATGCTCTATAACTCTGCCTCCGATGCTAGCTCTTCTCTCATGAGTCCAAATGCAACCTTACGAGATTTATGTTGAATTTCCCTCTCTTTTTCTTTTGCATTTCCATTCTGATTCTGATATTGGATTCAAATTATAGAGTGAAGTTCATTTTATTCTCAAACAACAATAGAAAATTAGCCTAGCATTATGTATGTATTTTTTTTGCTTATGGATGCATAGTTTGAGTTTGACTAGACATGTATTTTGAGAGGTATTTGTATATTAAGAATTTACTAATTAATATATATTCAAGTTTTGGGTGTTTGGCGGATGCCTCTTAGGTGTTTGATGAAATGGTGAGTAAAGATGTAGTTTGGTGGAATAGTTTGAATTCAGGGTATAATGCAAATAGAGAGTGGGAGAAGGTTGTGAAGTTGTTTAGGGAGAAAGGACAAATCATATATTCAAACTAGGGTTGTCCTTTTTTCTGAAAATTTTTGTATATGATGAATATGTGTTTAAATACATAATTGGGTCGATCTTTAATAAATTTAATTATTAGATATGAATTAGAGAATAATAATAATGGTTGTTGAATTTAACCATTGGTCCACCTCAATTCTAATTTTCCTTAAAACCAATTATATTTGAAACTTATATTTGATAATATGTTAAATTTGGATACGAAAAGGATACGAGAACAAAAATACTGAAAGGACACATGAGTGGGAGCATGAAAAGGACACATGAGTAAAAATATAGAAACGGCATGAGGGTGGAAATACGGAACGACATAAGGGTGAGAATACGGGGAGATAATAATGTAGAGATACTAATAAAATACAAGAGTGGGAACATAAAAAAAAGTAAGAGGGTGAGGAGAAGGACATGATCAATATTCATGATCTTCAGTGCATATATAACCCTCCTGTTGGAGAAGATAGATATTTGTTTGCACTTTTCATGTGTCCGCAGCTTTGGGTTTTTCGAATAGTTGCCAGTAAATATAAAATTTGATTGAAAGTTAATATAATTTTTTATTATTCTATTTTTTTTTTTTATGAAACTGTAAACCTTATAGCTAATTTAGATTTCTACAAGAAGAATATACATGAGAATGACCTTTCTTTATTAGACTAATATTTTCTTTTTTATACTTTTTTCTTTCTTTCTTTCTCTTTTTTTTTTCCTTATGTACCCGCTGAGTTTTAAATGATAGATATGTATGATAATTAGATACATTTGAGCTTATCTGACTAGATACTATGGTTGCATTTGGATGGCGACTAGGAAATGTGATCACCACGATTAGAGCGCTAATTGGGCTAATTGCAAAAATTAAATTTTTTGATTGCAATCCAAATGCATCCTATGTGATTCAAGTTCATATCTCGAGGCTCGTTGTTTTGGTGCCATGATGCAGGTATCTTGAACTATATAGATTTATACCATTCTCTGGACATTCTCTAACGTCTGATTTTTAGGTGTATTTCCTGGACGGCGAGTCCATCTTAGAGATGGGTCTTAGCTGCAAACAGTGGCTTAGGCCAAGGAAGTGCCCGCCAACTGCTACAGATTTTCCATGCTGGAATGACACACTGCTGTCCGCAATTGTCTTGATGAGAATCTTTAATGTTGTACATGTCACCCCAAGTAGTCTGTCAGTTAATCCCTCCTCAGAAATTTGCCGTATGCCGATTCTCCTGTTTTTTATTGTTCAACCACGCTTGATCTTGTATGTTGGTTCTTGAAATTTTCTTGTGGATTTTGCGCTCAATCTGATGCACCGTACCTTCGTTAACAGCCCGATGGGCTACGTGTGGCTCCCGTCTTCACAAAAAATCCAGAAATAAATTCGACAAAAAAATCCAACTCCGTAATAATCACTCACGACCAGCTGCTGCTAGAGGCGCAGAAATACCACCATACTCTTCTGACAAACACCACCATACTCTTCTGTTAGAACCTGAATTAATTTTAAAATAAAGTAATTAATAAAATATTACATAAAACAAAATATTTAATTACGTACCTAAATTTTGAACCTTATTATTTCTCACAGACAAACATTGTAATCAACAAACCAATCTTATATTACGTAAGAAATTATATATATATATTAAGTTTTTCGGAGTCAGGTAAGATACTTCAAAAAAATAATAAAAAACAGAAATATAATATCGAATATGCTTGTTTTTCTTAAAAAAATATAGAATATATATAGAGTACTCCGTGGAATTTAGTCAGGTAGGATTTGATAGCCAAATCCCGATTACTAAGTTACTTTGTTTGATCTAAAATAATTAAAAAAATATGAAGCGGGAATTTAAATCCTCCTCCCGCGCTCCTCCTCTCCGCCTCGCGGCGATCTCCCCCCAACCCCCGATTCGCCGCCGGCCGAGGTCGTCTCTCTTCTGCACCGCCCAATCCTCCGTCGCTGGATCATCTCTGGATCGCGACAAGTTGTTCGACCGAATCCCCTCTTATCCTTTTCATTTTCTTGTTTAGTTTAATACAGAACTTCGTGAGCTCCCAGGAGGGCGATCCCGGACATCGCGACGCTTCTGCGGATTCTGGAAGATGGCGGCGCCATACTGGTCCAAGCGAGGCTACGGCTTGCTTCCGTGTTCGCTCTCACCTAGGAGACGACTGGGATTATCGCTGCATTTAACTTTCTGGGGCGTAATTTTTATGATGCGCTTGCTAGTGATTGATTTTGTGAGCATATTGCTGCTCTGTTGTAGGTATTGCTCTCCTATAGTTTCTTTAATCAGCTACATGTGTTTCCGTGAATAACCTGATTAACCTGATTATGTTGGTACTGTTTTAGTGCGGGTTTGCTCCTTTTCTTTTATCTTGTTGGAAAGCTTTTTCTTCACTGAACTATGATTTGCTAGCAATATTGCACATTGGAGTGTTGCAAGTCATGGCGTGTAACTCCATTATCACACAATTTTCTTGACCTGTGATGAACTAAAAATTGTAGTCTAATTTTTGTCTGGATTTTAGGTTATTTATGACTTCTGCAGGTTTTTGTCCTGAGGGATTATGCTAAAGAACCTCTTTCGTTACCATGGCGATCTTAGGTGACACGATACTAAATGGACCGATATCTGGAGAATCACACAATTTACCGGATTCAGTCCCAGTCTATCATTGATGACCCCGATCAGCGGATTGTGGATGACCTCAGTTCTTTTACTCGAGCAGCACTGGCTTTCTCTTTGACACTTTCCAATGCAGCTGTGGACTAAATATCATTCAGCAACATTCTCTGTGGGATTGATCCACCGTTGTTTATTGTGCTTCTTCTTTACTCCCTTTGCGGAATGGCTATTATTGTGGTACTTGGAAAGGTGATTCTGACTTTCTTGCAAAGTTCCATCTGGTGAGCTTTTCATTTTTTTTCTGCCAAAGAATTGAATGTCCATGTTTCCGGATCTAGTCACATTGAACTTCATGCAAGACAAAAAAAGAAGCGGATGTCCATTATGGACATGTTCGTCTTCGCGAGAATGCTGAGTCAATTGCCTTTTATCGTGGAGAAGAAAGTGAACTGCAGCTTTTGCTGGAACGGTTTAAAAGAGCCTTTGAAAATTTAACTGTATGTTGATGACCTTATCATTTTTTATTAAAAAATCCACTCTTAGTGCTTTAAGAATTTGGGATAATGCATTCGCCAACTGAGCTCATTATTATCATATGTCTAGGTGTTCATATTTACACTTGGATGTGTCAGCTAAGCTTATATATCATATAGGTTGATGCTCTATTAGGTTAACTGAAGTAACATGCTCTCCTTCTCCAAGTCTTTCAAGAATTTTTCTGCAATATACATAACTTCTCATAGATTGGCTATGCTAAAGTTGTAGCACCGCCAACCTATTGATAACGCTAAGATAATAGCGCTGCCAATAATTGAAATTTGACAGTGCTAAAATAATAGTCCTACCAATAATTGAATTTTGGCGGCACTAAAATAATAGAGCTACCAATAATTATCATATTGGCGGTGTTAACACATTAGCATTGTCAATATTGGACTAATAGGGACGCTTTTCTTTA
This sequence comes from Trichopus zeylanicus subsp. travancoricus, assembly GCA_005019695.1. Lineage (NCBI taxonomy): Eukaryota > Viridiplantae > Streptophyta > Magnoliopsida > Dioscoreales > Dioscoreaceae > Trichopus > Trichopus zeylanicus. Next base: position 173,755 of record RXID01010947.1, read on the forward strand.
GCGTCGGTAATATGTCCTAAAAACACAAAAAGCCAATCCGATCTTTGTCTCTGATCCTATACTGCTCTAAGAGATAGCCACCCCACTTGCAACTACCCACCATCGCTGGAATGTGAGCTAGCCCACAGCCACCCACTGTTGTCAGAGCTCAAATTCGTTTGTTGTCGTCCGCCATCTCTAGGCCGCCTGTTGGTGTGTTGTCCTTTCGCAAGCTTGATACAGCGGAGGGAAAGACACGAGAAATAAGGAGAAAATCATTATTTTCTGACCATAATATATCCTTAAATTCACAAGAAAGATATAAATAAAACAAATCCAAAATAAAGAAATATTATTAATAGAAAAGATTTTTTTCCTTTGTTACAATTTTCAACTGTATATATATCCCTCTAATAAACTTAGAGTCCTATTTGATGTAAACTAAAAATAAAACTTAGACTCCAGTAAAATTCTACTTAATATATTTTAAATAAAAATATCTAAATCCTATTTCTTATTGGAGTATGACTATTATTAACTCGAACTGATAAATAAACCCTAATTTTGATCAATACAGAATCCGAATTATCAAAAATAGTAAATAAGAAAATTGTAGGAATCAATCTCAGCTTTCGAACGGATAGTTATTTATTAGATTTGAATGAATAATTTAGGCGATATGGCTTTCGGACTGTAACTGTATGAATTCTAATGGATCCTAATTGAAGTTGAAATTCAACTTAGATTGGATCTCTAATTGTACTATAAAAAGGATATAGTTGTCCTACATCAGACCCCTCCACTTGTAAAAGGCTTGTCCTCAAGTAAAATCTTAAACTTTTTGTTGTTGCAGTTATATTCTCTTCAAATATTTTCCAACATAGAATTTGATGATATAAACCAATAAGATTTCTTCGAATAACGTTTCCAGTACTTTGACCTCCTATTTTGTTTCGACACAACCACTTTAACTTTTGCAGAGTTTCTTTCGACCTTATTTGAAATAAAATTTTTGTACACACTAATTGTGATTTGTTGTAATGGAATAAAATTATTCTTCACAAATTTGTCGACAATTACTATAATAATCTGAATATGTCATTGTAAATTTTGCATCTTGCATTAGTGATAACTCATATAGGAATTTCCTCCAATTGTTCTAGAGAATTAACTTTTGATAAATTCAAAGAATAATCTTGAGTAACACAGTCAATATTTTTACAAGTAGAAAACTCTTTCATATAGTTTTCAAGATTGCTAACTGATTAATATGAATTCTCATCGATAGTCTTTTAAAAATTTTTTGTAACATCCAAAGCTACTTTTATATGATCTTCTAATTCATCAAAGAAAGAATCTTTGGGACCTTCAATAAATTTTTCACTAGTTTGTTTGTCTTCCATACGATCTACAACATTTTCTTTGACTTGATAATTCAAAACTAGAAGAAAGTTATTAAGATGTGAAATTAATATCTCGTGGTTTCCTCTATTGATTTCAATTCCAGAAATCTTTAGATAAGATATCTATCTTACTTGATTTTGATTCCCTTTTGAAAATTTTATATTGAATAGTTTAAGTATCTTTAGTCATGAGCGAATTTTTGATTTGCTTTCACATATTTTTTGGATTTAAATTTGCTCCCATCAAGATGAAGTATAACCATTAAGCTTGTATTCAATAATTTTTACCTTCTTCTCTTTAGAAATCTTCATAATCTTAAAGAATTTCTCAATTTTATCGATCCAAATAAATAAATTCTCATAACCATAAAAGTATAGAATATTCACCTCATCAAGGTTTTGATTTTTCTGAGTAACTTCGTATGTTGATCTCCAAGACATCGTATCACAAGCCTCTTCAACGATTAATTGATGAACTTGATTCTTAGTTTCAATCCATTTCAAAGCTTCATACTTGCTAGTGATAGAAGCAAAAAAATTTTGTTTGATCAAATTTTGAATTTGATAATCTCCTACATTAGCGTCCATGAAGTTGTCACCATCAACTACAATCAATAAAGTTGAGCTCAGGAATAATCTTGTTCTGATACCACTTGATGCAACTGGGGGAAAGGCACGAGGATTAGAGAGAAAATCACCGTCTTTTTATCACGATATATTTTTGAATCCACAAGAAAGATGGAAAGAGAACAAACCCAAAATAAGAAAATATTATTGATAGAAAAGTTTTTTTTCTTTTGTTACCACCTTGGGCTGTATGTATAGCCCTCTAACAAATTTAGAGTCCTATTTGATGTAGATTAAAACTAGAACTTAGGCTCCACTAAGAATTCTATTTAACTTATCTTAAATAAAAGTATCTAAATCCTATTCATTATTGGATTAGAACTGTTATTAACTCAAATTGATAAATAAATCTAAATTTTGACTAATATAAAATTTGAATGATCGAAAATAGTGAATAAAAAAATTATAGGAATCGATCTCAGCTTTTCTGTGGATAGTTATTTGTTGGATTTGGATGAATATCTTATGAGATATAGCTTTCGAACTGTAACTATACAAATTCTAATGGATCATAATTGGAGTTGAAATTCAACTTGGACTTAATCTCTAATTTTACTGTAGAAAAATGTACCTGTTCTACATCAGATCTCCTCCGGTGCTAGTAGCCACTTGCCGCCGCTGTAGTTGAGCCCGGCTATAACTACCCCTTCCTCTAGGTGCCTTTTAGCCTCTCAGGCCAACTATAGCTCGGCTACAGTTGCCCCATTCCTCCAGTCGCCTATAACTCTAGGGCCGTCCATGTACTCTTTTTTCTTTCTCTTTGAATAGAGATAAAGAGAAAAAGTAAAAAAAAAAAATCAAATAAACATTTGTATATATTTGAGATTGTTTTCATGATTTGATGGCATCATATTATACTAGCTAGGCGAGCGAGGAGCAGTTAATCCTGAGGATTTGATGGATCAATGGCTTATCTTGGGCTCTGGCTGAAGGTGAACTTGTTGAGTCTTATTTCATTTGTTTTTAGTTGATTTTTGTGAAAAAACACTTTTTTCTAGTAATATTGCTGACAGTAAATATATTAGGAGAAGGAAAGTAGTTAGTGAAATAATTTGAAAATTCATTGCAATCTGCTTGGGAAGAAATCCACTTTGGACACCGCACTTATCTGAAATTTCAAAGAAAGGATGTTGTAAGTTGTCAAAATCAATTTAATGGAATTGTAAAATTTATGCTATGCATCAAAAAACAAGGGTAGATTCCTTTCTTCATGTTCTTGAAATGTATGTCTTGACTGTTCCTTTTTAGTGCAATACCCATGATCTTTCAAAAAATATGCTTAATAAGGTATTGCTCTCTTACATATCATTTGACTACCAAGTGCATAGTGTTCTAGACAATAAGAAAGTTGATATCTGGTTCACAGAGTTGCTATCATTTCATTGCTAATCTCAATGCTTATTTGTTTTCAAACCAAAAATGTAAACCATTACTTGCGTGTATTCAAATTTATTTCCCATATCTCTCATACAAAACTAGTCTATTGTAGTTGCAATCAAGGAAAACCTCCATGAAAATTAATCTCAAATAGGATAGCTGATGATTAAAGTAGTTGAAAAATCACTCTATGCTACTTGTGATTCCTGAATGCATAAGATGTTAGATCTCCAATTAATAAAAGGAGCAATATTTTACTTGAGAGTTGACCTCTATGCTTTGACCTGAGTTTGAACTATTGGTGACCATCTTGTTGTACCTTTCAATTGTTGATCTGATACTACAACATGAAAAAACTAGACTGTATAAATCAATGGAATCTTTGTTACTATAATTGTAATATGTGATATCATGTTCTATTTTTGTGATATTCTATTTCTTCATATTCAGTAAAGATTAGGCATGCACAAGTTATTGTGATTTATTTTGGTGGAGGATCAAATGCTTAAAAGGAATATTTGATGCTAATATTTTTTGTACATACAGGAGCTCTCACTCATTCATCATAATCTTAAAGAAGATTATGATAAGGTTTCTAAAATCTTAATGAAGATAACTTTTGTATGCTATAAGGATCTTTGAAATAGTAAAAAATCGTGTAGCCAAAATCATTAAAGACATATTACTGCAGCAATGATAAGGTTGAAAGATCAGTTATTAGATCAGCTCCTTCGTACTGTGTCTTGGGCTACCCCATAATTCGAACTATGAATCAAAATTTTCTAATTTATAGTATGCAAGTAATATTTATTTATAATGCTAATACATGATTCTTATGAAAAATTATTAAGAATATTCTAGATGTAGCATCCCAACAGCAACACAATGCTGGTGGTAACTAGATTGACTTGAGGGAGACTCTTTCCACTTTCCAATCTTCTAACATACAAATGCATTAGGAAATTTATTACATATATTGAATATTTTTTATTTATGGATACGAGTAGAGGAAAGAGAATGAAGACTTAGGCGAGATGATGGTAACTGGGGCAAGGGAACATGTGATTTGGGTATTCTACTTGGACATAGGCATAGGTGGTTGGGGAGGAGGGGTGGTAGGACTTGTTAACAAACATATATTATTGTTTATTCAAATGCTTATACAGATTTTAAATTTTTATTTGCATTCACATAGTTCTATTCGAAGAGACCATCTACAAGCCAATAGCCGGAAGCATGAAAAGCACATAGAGGCATGGAATGATATTGTTTTTTCTTTTTTGGATGAGTTACGTTGTACAATAATTTTATCTTATATTGTTAAATTTCTAATTGAAAAAGTATAAATTGTATATTTTGATCATATTTATACTTGTATTTTCAAATATGTATTTATATTTTTTAAGTTACATTTTATATATTGATTATATTATTTACAAATAAAATTATATTTAAAATATATTTATATTATGTTTACAGGATTTGGATATAAGTGAGGGGGTGTATTTTGTTGTACTAGGGTATTTAGCGATTAGTGTGCTAAAGAAAAAAAAGTGCAATGCTACTAGTGCAACTAAGAGCTAGTGTCAGCACACCCAATGGATAACCCCTTGACAACGCTAGAGTCTAGCGCCACCAATGGACAACCTAGTTGGCGACGCTTATAATTTAGTGCCTGGAATGTTCTATTTCGTGATGCTAATTTTTTTTTAATGATGATATTTAAAGTAGCGCAGTTGTTGAGCATCAAAGTCTTTTGTTAACACTGTGAATATTCATGGTATTATTTAATACGATATTTAATTAATACTCCAAATTAACACTGTTAATAGTTTTTTAGTACTAATTTAAATTATAGAGGTACTAAATTAGTACCAGTAATACTCCAAAATATTATAGTATTATAATTAGATAATGCATACGAGACAACTAATTCACAATGTTCCCCGACTAAGCATCGTGAAGCTATTGCCTATGATGTGTTCTATGGGATCCGTTTTGTCCCAAGATCTCTGATTGAGGGAATCTCAATGAGTTGGAATTAACTTCTGTCACAATGATGAATTCCTTATTTGGGAAAGATGGTAATGCAATATTTATGCTATGGAGCTTGACTTGCAATTCATGATAATGCTCTGGAGACTGTTTTGAGAAGGTAGTGCACTTGTCACCGTCCCCACCTTGTCTGTCCCATCCGATGTAATCTGCCAGTTCCCAGGATTACTTGTTGGGCTGGATGAAGAAGTAATGCTGGTGGCAGATATAGGTTTTCGACAAAAGTGATTCCATTGGCTGGTAAACTCGATTATGGAGGCTAGGTTAGCTAGAGTATCAGCTAGGTTGCTTTTGTCCTTTAGGAACCTGAACGGGAACCACTTCATCAACAGTGATAAATGACTTATTCCTGTTTTTTATTTAAATCATTACCCATAATCTCTTTCTTTCAAACGCCTAAGGCATGATATGGTACACATGGTGCCCACTTGCATCTGAAGTTGATGATTTCCTAATTACTGTATGGTAACTTTTTTCAGCTAAATATCCATATCAGAATTAAATTACGTATCTTTTTCTTTTCTTTTCTTCGCCAATGGAATTCAGATTCTTCCTGCTGCTGTTGTTGCTCCAATGTACTTTTTCTGGAAAATTTGAATTCGGGGTGATTAAACCACTCAGCCTCCGCTTTCAATCATATCCTTAGTGACTTCCTCTCCCATTGTATACCGATTCCAGGCAATGAGTGCTTCCTCGGCTGTCATTGAACGACTAGGTGAAGCATTTTGTCTCTTTACTTCTGCTTCTTCAGATTGTCAACATTCATTTAGGAAGATGCTTGCTTTTGTCAATCCCTCGAGGTTGTGAATTCACATGTCCATAGGGTCATAATGTGATAAGCTAGAACCCCTCATATGGGAAAAGACCGGGCACGATTCTGGACAATGGTTTTCATTGAAGGTCCATCTCTTGGTGTTTAACTCAAGAAGAATGTTGTGTGAAAGGGATGCAATATACTACTTACTCTCAAATTGGACTGGATATATATTAGATATCACTATCTATTAGCTATGACGTGATATGCTTAATCTTTTGGTGTTGATTTGTATACAAAAAGAATTGCCGAAGCTGAATTGTGAAGACTTCTATTTCTTGAATGATGCCTTTTTTAAATTATTTCTGTAGCTACATTGTTTTCACACTTGGCTGGGCAGCAAACCCATTTTAATTGTTGTAGTTTACACAGGTTAAGACGAACCTTGCTTCATGACAAAGGGTGATTTTCACATTCATATTTATTTATAAGATATTCTGCTTAATCTACAGAGAATCTAGGCTGCATATGTAGTCCTAAATATTTTAATCAATTCAATAATTTATTTGTCAGTATTTGACCATGTTAAAGCCTTCTCATGTACGGGTGAATTTGATGATATTTTGGATGGCAGTCACCCTGTTTCTGACTACAAATCTGACAGCATGAAATCAATGGCTATTTTATGCAAACACTAGGCCAAGCCAATCTTACTTGCATTCGAATCGTTCTATTTCCCTGGATCAGTGTTAAAAGTTACTGGAAATTGAGAACTTGACTTCAGAAACACCAATAACAAACAATGTTCTCATAAAGAATTTATTTCCGGAGATCACTGACCAAGATCATTTATTGGTTAGTAGTTTCGTGCATCATTGCAACTTTTACCAAGTAGCATCTTTCATTTGAACGGAGTTCTTTTTTTATAGATATCAAATTCATTAACATGTTATGGGTCCTAGTGGAAGCGAGAAAACTTCCTTGCTTAGAGCCTTGACTGAGCTATGGACCAGTGGCAAGGGCATAAAAGACTCTGCAGAGCCTAGACAATGTGTTTCCTCAGAGGCAGCTTCTTTTGAACCAATTCAACCATCACAAGTAAATGGGCTTGAGAAGATGAAATTAAGAGTAGCCAGGGCATATTTTTCCTTCCGCAATGACCATAGATGGTCCTCGGGACTCTTCGCCAGCTATTGCTTTATCCAACATGGACTGATGAGTCATTCTTATACTACAGATAGCATTGGTGAGTAGTGCCCAATGATTACATGTCTTCTTTGTAAGGTAAACCCACAGGATTAGATTTCCTCTCTTCCCATGAGAAGGAACTTAGCATCAAAATGTTCAATGGCGATCACACATCTTCTTCTCTTCTCCAAAGAATTACAGTTCTTTCTCCTTACCATATCTTCTCAGTTGGCAAGTAAGATCACCAATGACGTTTATCCTTGGACATAGAAGTGTGGAACTAGTCCGCTCGCTAATATGAGTAGGATCTTAATTTTTTGCTCGGCTTTTTGCTGCTATTGATAACATGGTCATACTTTTAGCCCACATCATGGGCAGATGGCTTTTGTATTTTAGAAATTTTAGTGTGAAACTAACTGCAGGATGTCAAATTAAAATTGCTACTTTTTGAGGAATGGAAATTCATAATGAATCTATACCTTGTTGCTCCTTTAGTAACTATCAAACATGGAAGGGCCCTTTAGTTATTAGTGGATCCTGCTAAAGTTTGTATTTGTCAGGTGTAAGTGCTGAGCTTGTCTCAAGCATCAACTTCTGAACTCCAGAAACCTACGGATGGGGATCTGATCGGGGTCGTAGAAGATGTTCAGCTTGGTGATAGTTTGTCACGTCTCAATCGCTTGGATTCTGTACATCAGTGGTCTAGTGGTCTATCACTTGGTGGGCAACAATGGCTTGCGTTTGCACGCATGTTACTCTCAAAGCCAAAATCGGTTCTATTGGGTGAATCTAATGAGGTATATATGGAGATAATCGACTTCCCCTGAATATTTGTGAGCAGTTGGATTCGTTTATCAGACTTGAGTCATTTATGGGCATTGGTAGTACCTACTTCTGGACTGAATTATTTCTCCATACATATAAACTGACTTCACAGAAAATTTTCAACTTCCATTTCATAAGGGAATAAACTCATGGTGAAGACCAAGGCAGGATTGTAAGATGGAATTGCAAGTTAATAATCTTTTCAGTGTGCTATCGACACTTGCTGACAAGAAAATTCGCTGTATTATTATATGACTAATTCCAAGTCTTCACATTATTTGTGATGTTATGTGGTATTTACAATCTGAAATTTGTTTAGTCAATTGAGTTCTTCATTGTAGCCATTTTCTCCTCAATATCGTGCCATTTTAATTGTGAGGGATGGCTCTTCTGACAGCTGCATCATTACATGGAGGCTCATTTATACAGGCATATTGAAGCTGCAGGAAGCACCTGCATTAGCATTGGACACGGAAGAATACTTTATGGGTACCATAACAGGGTCCTATATATATCCAAGTTCATGCAGACCGAAAGTAGCCAACAAAACTGTTGGCTTGAAGACACCAGCAAGCTCTCTGCTGCTGAACAAGCGAAGCTGGCTGTTGAGTTTTAGGTATCTCGAGTTCGAATTAGAGTTTGAATTAAAGTAGGAATCCAAAGTTGGATTTAGATTTATGATTGATTTATAATATTAGGAGTTATAATTAGAGTAAATCTGATACTCAATAAGGGTTTATATATATACTATAATACATAGGACTTAGGTGTGGCGAAGTATTGAGATTGAACTAGAGAGAAATAGATAGAGAGAAATAGAGAGAAGAGAAAGAGAGAGAGAGTATTGGCTCTCGTGTGTGGGTTTTTCTAATGCTTCTCGGTAGTCTCTCGTGGTGGTTTCTCGTAATACTCTCTTGGAGATTCTCTCTAAAAGTGGAGGCATTGCCGAGACTTAGTGAAAGAGTTTAGTTGAGTAAGAAAAACTAAAGTCTTTCTTATAAACTCTTGTAAAAGTCTTTTTTTTTTTTATAGTGGATTTCTCACTATCTTATCTTATTATTTTTTTATATTTTGTATTACTTCTCGTTTCTTATATTGTTTGAGAACAAGGTGATTCGTGAACTTTCCGCTGCGAATCCCAACAATTGATATCAGAGTTTAGGAACAAACAACCAAAATAGCAAGATCCTTACTCGAGGTGGAGAAGTTTGACGGCAAGATAAATTTTGTCTTATGGCTGAAAAAGATGAAAACGGTTCTTACTTTTCAATCTCTGCAAAAGATGTTAGAGGGAAAAGAAGAGAGGCCGACCAAGATAAGCGATGAAGAATGAGAGGAGATAGATAAAAAGGCATTGAATTTAATTATTCTAAGTTTGACTGATGAGATTTTATATAATGTCATTGACGAAGAGACGACGATGAATATCTGGACAAAACTCGAGAAGTTGTATTTGTCAAAAAATCTCACGAATAAGTTCTACCTGAAACAACAGTTGTACGGACTGCGTATAAGCGAATGTACAACTATATTACATCACCTGAATATCTTCAATAAGATTATCAATGATTTGCTGAAAGTTGATGTAAAGTTTGAAGAGGACGATAAGGCGCTGATTCTCCTGATGTCTCTTCCTACCTCGTACGATCACATTGTGACCATAATTCTTTATAGTAAAGAAACTCTTAAGATGGAAGATGTGATAACTAATCTTCTTTCTAATGAGAGAAAGAGAAACTCCAATATTAATATGGAGTTTAGTAAAGAATTGGTAGCTTACGAAAGAGGAAGATTAAGAGAACGTGGAGAAAACAAGCAACAGTCCAAATCAAAATTGAAGGCGAAAGTACAATATTATTCATGTAAGAAGTACGACCACATTAGACGGTATTGCCTTGAATGTGGAAAAATAAAGTCCTCCAATATAGCGATGGCAATAGCGGATGATACTTCTGAGAATAGTGCGGATGGATACATTCTTACAGTATCCACAGAAATCGGCACTTCTGGTAAGTGGATTTTAAATTCCGGTAGTTCTTATCATATTTGCTCCAGGAAGGATTGGTTTACTTCTTATGAGGAGAATAAGAAGAAAATTATTGTTTGGTTGGGCTATAATTCAGCTTGTGAGATCGCCGGTATGAGAACAGTCAAAATCTAGATGTTTGATGGAGCGATTCGTACTCTTACTGGGGTGAGGCATGTCCCCAAGATGCGAAGAAATCTAATTTCACTTGGTGTAGTGGACTCAAAAATCTGTAATTATTCAGCAAAAGATAAAGTCATGAAAGTGACACGTGGTATTAGAATTCTGATGAAAGGTGAGAAGTGCGGCAATGTTTATCGATTAATAGGAAACACCATTGCAGGTGGAGTTCCGATGGCTACAGTAGTGAAGAAGAAGCGTGATACTCGGAGTAATTTGATGGGAGATAAACATTCTCCTCGAATTACTTTTACTACAACAACAAACACAGGTCATCCGAAAAACTTTCAAAAGTACAAGATTGTAGGCATGAAAAGTAAATTCGAGATTGGCTCGACCTCGCATCTTGTGATTAGCTGAATAAGTTAGTAGCCCAGGAGCAGGGGCTAGATGAAAGATGACGGCTAAAGATTCATAATGGTGGCACACCCGAGTTCAAGCCAAGTTGGAGATTGTTGAGTTTTAGGTTTCTCGAACTCGAATTAGAATTTGAGTTAAAGTAGGAATCCAAAGTTGGATTTAGATTTATAATTGATTTGTAATATTAGGAGTTGTAATCAGAGTAAACCTCAAACTCAATAAGGGTCTATAAATATACTATAATACATAGGGTTTAGGTGTGACGAAGTATTGATATTGAATTAGAGAGAAATAGAGAGAAGAGAAAGAGAAAGAGTATTGGCTTTCGTGTGTGGGTCTTTCTAGTGCTTCTCGGTGGTCTCCGTGGTGGTTTCTCATGGTGCTCTCTTAAAAATTATCTCTGAAGGTGGAGGCGTTGTCGAAGCTTAGTGAAAGAGTTTAGTTCAGTAAAAAAGACTGAAGTCTTTCTTTTAAACTCTTGTAAAAGTCTTTTTTCTTTTTATAGTGGATCTCTCGTTGCCTTATCTTATTATTTTCTTATATCTTATATTACTTATCATTTCTTATGTTGTTTGAGAATAAGGTGATTCGTAAACCTTTCGCTGCGAATCCCAACAGCTGGTTGTATAGGAATCCTTCATACAAATATCACACAGCAAATGATCTGCTTGTAGAGTTATCCCCATGTGGTAAACTCTATTTTTCCTGAGCCATCCTTCGTCTTCAATATGTATGCCAGCAAGTGTGTACTCCATCAGTTTCTCAAATCCAGATTAGCCAAAGGGGAAAAGTATATCAGAATCCATGCCTCTGTGTATAAGGAAGTTGGCCAGCATCTTGTGGTTGATTTGCATACAATGATCAACTTTTACCATTCTGAACAGCAATGCAGTCATCCTTGATTGTGCTCCTATTTGTAATTGTTGCATTTGTAGACTTAGCTCTTGATGTTATTATTGTACACTTTCTGAGAGAAGCTTAACTGAACAACCTCAATGCTGTTTCTCCCGTAAGATTATTGATCTATAACACTTAGATGTTAAGCCAGGGAAACACCCTATGTTTCAAAATTGGAAACGCCATAATAAAACGATATTAGGACTAGGGAGCCGGTGTTCAAACAATTGGCACCAAGGCATGGTAAAATACGTGGTCCTGCTCATATATATCAAAACTATCAGCAAAAAGTTGAAAAAAATGGAAAGGGATCCCTGGATATATGGAGATCTGATCGTCAAATGAAAAACCATATCTATTTTAATTTTACTCAAAATGCCTTCTAATTTTCATAATTATAGTTATAAGTAACTCCGAATTTCTAACTTATTATAAAGATATCCATGTTGGAGGTAAAAATAGAGGATAAGTTATTTTAAAGAATACAATTTCATTGGCTTCATTTTTTTTATCAAAACACATAAAAATAAACTTTATATAAAATTTCAAGTGACTTTTTTCAAATACATACATCAAAAAAATTCAAAAGATGTCTCTTTTTAGATACATTCAACTTAACCTAAAAATATAAAATGAATCACATCATTTCGTAAACATCACATTACTTTTCAAACATCACATCACTTTATATAATATATTTTGGTTTAACTTCAATAAATTCTCCACTTAAACTAAAATTTCATTATCATGAAATGCTAAGAACTACAATATCATTTCTTTTGATGTGTGCCACTGGTTTATAATATTATTTAGCCACCAATCATGTTTTACAAACAATCTCAATCATGTGTACCATTGGCTTCTATACTCTATGATATTATTTCATTCTTCATTAAAATATAACCAGCTATTTTCTTACAAAAACTTTTCATTTGCTTGTGAACAAATATTGGGTGATGAAACTACAATACTCAACCTTGACGCTAGGTTTATAGGCTTCAAATGTGTAGCATTTTTGGGTTTAAAGTCATTCTTTAAAAGCTTTGACACAGTCACAACAGTTTGAATTCCATCAATTTTAGTAGGTATCTCTATGATTATCTTAGGAAATTCATCAGTAATAGTCTCATCTTAAAAAATGTGATTTTCATCATACCTTTCTAAAATTTACTTAAGTTTCTTTGAATTAGGATCTCTACCATCCTCATATGAAGACAAATTATCTTGATCATTTTTTGGACTATAAATTTTCTTAGGCTCTGTCATAACTTATTTTTACTTTTTTAACAAGTCTTGGTTATTTATTCACTTTATTTGATTGTGAATTTACACAAAGACTAACGCCTTTGTCATTCTTATTATATATTTAATTCAAATAATTTCACATCTTCTTTAAACTTTTCATTCCCATAATTTTATAAAAAAATACCCTCATCTCCTTTGTGATCTACTCCTTGTGCTGCAAATCCCTCAATCACTAATGTTGGCGACAATTATGGCCACTCTGATTACTGGCACAATGCCTTCTCCTCTGCCGTATCTCCGAAGCAACTGAGGAGTGACCATCAAAAGTGAAATTTTCTTTTAATTTTGTTATTTTTTATGTTATAATATTATGTGTGCATTTTTGTATGCATGAAAAGTGATGATACTTTTTGTATTGTTTATGGCAAATGCTATATCTTTTGACGGAAGGTTTTCAAATTTTGGTAAGAGTAGCTGAGGTGGACAATGCTGCCCTAATCATTCATGCCCAAGTTTTTGGCTTAGAATATTGGTTATAGCAGTGAGCATTGTATATAGTGACAAAAGAATGCTAATATTAGCCATGGTAGTCGTGATTATTATTGTTGCTATATGTTATAGTAACAGGTATAATAAATTAATTTCATATTAGATATTGAATAAATAAAATGTGATATATAGTAAAAAATTTTATTTCTCATCAATTTAAATTTTTGAAATTATTTAATAGTCAACCCACTATATTGACTCGATTTGACATTCTTGAACTCCTCTAACAAGTGAGTTTATGGGACAGTTTGATTTTTGGCCCATGAAGCTGATTTGCTTTGATATTCTTAGACATCACCAAAGATCGGTATGAGATCCAAAGCAAGCAATTAAAATGACAAAGTTTTTATTCAAGATAAATCTTGTATATTGCTATGCCTTTTTATTTTTTTTTATTCTATCTTATATTATTTTTTATTTTTTGATTTATTTATAAATAAGATGATTCGTGAACATTCTATTGTAAATCACAATAATTGGTATCATAGCACATTATCTCACCACCTTAAAATTTTGGGATATTTTTGTATCCAACCTATTAGGTTAACCTAGTTGTACACTCTTAAACTTGTCCAATAGTTATATGCATTTGGACGTTAATTGAACAAATGTAGACAACAAAACAAAAGTTAAGCTAGTACATTCAATATTTAAGGGAATTGATATTAGCCACTCAAGATTGCAGTTCGCAATAATATTGTCAATTCTCTTATAGCGTTTGTTGGATTTTCAATATTCTTTTTTAGCATACTCAACTTGGGTAGAATGGTGGCGGGACAACTAACAACCACCTAGTCTCAAACTGAGCCCATAGCAAATGAGTCTAAGCTTGAAAGCAACCATCCCTAATGTCACATGGCCAAACTTCTATCCTAAAATTTTGCCATGGGTGTGACACCTAACTTGTCAACCCACAACCTCTGCTGGGAGTATCAATTTTGCTCGTCCCTCACAAGCAACTCAAGCTTCACTCGAGGTTGGTGTGGTTCATTAGAAAATGAGCTGAGCTCGACTTGAAAAATGAGCCAAGCTTGAGTTGGACCCAAGTAACTAGATTCCAACTCAAAAACTCATTTATTTTTTTAATATATAAAATTATATCCGATAATATATAACATATAATATATATTTAATTATTTATTTATGATATTGTAGTTAATATTTTTTTATATTTAAATATTATTCTATTAATATAATTTTTTCAATATTCATAATTTTTTTAAGTTATATATATTATTAGCATGCCTATAAAATTTTTAAGTTTAATATTTTTTATTGTGAATTTATGTATTGTGATGTGTGATGTTGTGGTTGATTTTTTTTATAATTTTTTATAATTTTAAATATTATTTTAATGTAAATTAATGTAAATTAATTTTTGAAATTTATAGTTAAGTTAAGCTCAAGCTTGACTCGTTTGAGCTCATGAGCTTGGAAAGCTGAGCTCGAGCTTGATTTCCTGAGCTCAAGTCGCTATTTGTGGAGCTAAACCCTCAGCTCGACTCGGCTCAATTTGTTTACACTCCTAGCCTCTACCTAGACTACTTTGTAGGATGCGAGTTACATTTTGTTTTGAGTGATATTTGAAGCCATACTACTTGCCATCCATTTGAAGTTATTATGGTATTAGATATGATGAATTACTCTTATATTGGATAGTTGGATAAGTAGAGTATGATATATATAATGCAAAGTCTATATCCGATCGATTTAGATTTTTGATATAATTTGATGTTCGACACATTATATTAGTTTGATTTGACACTCTTGAATTCTCCCAATAAGTGGTATTAATATTTATCAAATTGTGATTTTGCGAATGGATTATCTTCCCCTTCATCTTTGATTTTGGAAGCATTAGAAGCTAATCAGGTACAGTCACTTTTTCTCAACTCTTAATTTTGGTTTTTGGTTCATTTTTGAGGCTATGCTACTCTAGATCACCATCTCCTAATGGTTTTATCATTTTTCCATTCATTTGGAACAATTCCTTTCTTTTCTCTACTATTTTCTTTTTTGATTTCCTTAATTTGGATAATTGTGGACACTCATCTCTCCAACTTAGAAATTAGAATGACTAGAATTCACTCTTTGTTAAAATCATGATGTCAAGGAATGAGAACTTGTTCTTGAAATGTTGTAGAGATATCTCTACATCAATAGCCAATATCCTTGAGATCAGCACAACTCTCTCTTAGTCTGCTAATTCTTATCTTCATTCCTTCCGTGTTCACTAATATCTTGCTATCATGATCTTTAAACCCTACATTACAAAATTCTACAATGTACTTGATTGGTTGATGAGAAGAAGATGAGACTTTTGATGTTCTTAGCTATCTGACCTAAGCTTTAACCAATTTTATAACTTGAATTTGTTAGTCCTCTGTTGTTATAGACGGTTTATTGATTTTTTTAAAAAAAATAAGTTTAATTGTGTAATTTAGGTTAGATATTTTGAAAATATAATGAGTGTTTCAAGTTTAACTATCTAATTGATATTTGTATAATAATGGATGATAATATAAACGGAGCCAAATTTTATATGTGTACTTACTTAGGTGTTCATAATGGGCCGGAACATTTTACAATATACCTAACATTTAGTCTCACCTTGAGGTTGCCTGGTTAGAGGAGAATAAATTTTCTAGAGCTGAATTTGATTAAGAATGTGAATTTAAATTGATTTATTTAAATTATTTAAAATTTGTACCTTTTTATAAATATTGGATTTTATTTCTAATTACCAAACTTTGTTTTATAATTATAATAAACTTGGGGGTCTTTTTACAAAAAGTCATATCTGAAGTCGGTTATAATTGACAACAAAACAGAGAATGATGATTTTTATTGTTCTCAAGCAGAATTTTTTTTTTTTTGAAATTTTTCCTCCTCTTTAATTTTTTTTCTATCAAAAAGTGGTAAAGACTCAAGGTAGATCACCTGGGAATTGTAGACAAAAATTTCAGAATTTTGTTTTAGGCTCTAAGGTATGTAAATTTATTTAATTCAGTTTTAAACTCATTTTTCTCGCGAGTCTTGTATCAGAAGATAAAATTAGAATCCACAATTAGTGTTAGAGTCAATTTTTGATAGTTGGTTCGTGAAAAATCGAGTTATAATTTATTTTTAACTAAAAATTATTTTGAATAGTCTATTAGTATCCACAATTCTATTGGTAGAGAAAAATTTGAGATTGACTTTCAAAATTTTGATTTATAATAAAATTTTCTCGAATCAATAAATTTTTGAAATTTTTTTGGTAAATTAAAATTTTAAGAAAGCTTTAATGCAAAATTGCAATTCAATTCAAATTGTATTGAATTGTAATTTGAATTCAATCTCAATACTGCTTACATTAATCAAGATTTAATCTTGATTAATTAAGCTAATGACTATTTGAGTTAATAAAAAATAAAATTTCATTATTATTTAATTATAGGTATATTTATAAGTTAAAATAGCCAAATATTCTCCAAAGGGTTTTGAGGTTATTTTAATTTATAAATATTACTATTTTGTGTTTATTTTTTTAACTCTGGTTAATTTGACCCAAAGGTTGAGTTAGTGTAGAGAAAAAATAAATATAGAATATTTTGAAAATTTATTTGTAATAATAAAAGGAAGTCAAAGTGAACTTTTATTGTTTATTGTAAATATTATGAATTTTATTGGTGGGATCTTGTGATTTGTATTATTCTCCCAATGAAGGTAGTATAAGATCATAATTTAATCCCAATTCTGATTTTACTAGTAATTTGTGGGATATCGTGGTTTGTGTTAATTTCCCAAAAGAGCTAATATAATATCACAATGATAATCCCTATTTAAATTAATAAAATTATAGATTATTTATTATTAAAATATATTTATTGTATATTAGCGCTATCTATTATAAAATTTGCAGTATGAAATCTAGTCGTCAGCTCTTCAAGGTCGAGATTTTGAATGGATCAAATTACTCGACTTGGAGAAGTGAACTAGAGGTTTATTTGGTATTTCAAGGTTTTGACATTGCTTTTGACACTTTTGAATTGATTATTGGGTTTAGCCAATTTGAAAGATCTTAGTTTGAAAAATGGCACAGAGCAGATAAATTAGCAAAATTGGTAATTAGAAGAATAGTTTTTGAAATAATTCATACCAATTTGCCATATGTGTTTCTACCAATGAATTGCTTCAGAGTATTCATAATAGATTTGTTGGGTCCTTTAAAGCCAAGAAATTGTCTTTAACTCGCAAACTCTACAACACAAAGTTAGCTGAGCATGGGAATATTTGAGAGCATATCTTGACAATATTTTCGGCTGCACATGAGTTGAAAAGTTTGGGTTTAAATCTTGATAATGAATATGTCACATACTGTATACTAGACTCGTCGCCTGCATCCTTTGAGAGTTTTATCATCAATTATAATACTCATGATCATCATTTGATGATAGATGCATTGCTGAATCAATGCGTCTCAGAGGATGAAAGAAGGAATGCTATTAAAGCTGAACTTGTTAAGATTGAATCCCAAATCTGATTGAGAAGAAATAAAAACTTAATTTTTAGTCTAGAAAGCCCTTCAAGAAGCAAACTTGAAACAAGAAATTTGTAAAGAACAAGGATGATGTGAAAGGAAAAGCATCTGCTTAGTTAAAAGAAAAGGTTTGTTTTTATTGCAGAAAGAAAAGACATTTTGTAAAAGACTATTACAAATTAAAGTTTCTATAGGAAAAGAAACAAGGGATTCCTAGACCTAAAGAAGCCAAATGATCAAGAGAAGTATATCTTCATGGGGAACAATAAGCGAGCTGGGGTCGTCGGTATTGGGACATATACTCTAATTCTCTATGGTGATCATACTGTTTTACTATCGAATACAGTTTTTGTACCAGCTATCAGGCATAACTTATTGTCGGTCTCTAGACTTACAGAAGTTAGTTACTATTTTTTTTTTGTCAAAGACTGTGTATCTCTGATATATGATAGTGTTATTGTTGCTTCTAGTACTGTATCTGATGATTTATATAAATTGCATGTGAAACTGAAACTTGACTCTGTAGCATAGTGTTATAATATTGATTCCAAATGTATA
This sequence comes from Trichopus zeylanicus subsp. travancoricus, assembly GCA_005019695.1. NCBI lineage: Eukaryota > Viridiplantae > Streptophyta > Magnoliopsida > Dioscoreales > Dioscoreaceae > Trichopus > Trichopus zeylanicus. The sequence goes on from RXID01010947.1 coordinate 192,300, forward strand.
TTTCCTTGTGATCTGAATGTACAGTTAGATAAGAATTCTTCTGATTTATGACATTGTTGTTTAGGTCATATTGGTAGAGATAGATGGGAGAGACTTTACCTAACAGAATTCTACATAATATAAATTTTGATGATTTTAGTGTCTGTGTGGATTATATTAAAGGTAAGATGACAAGAGCATCATTTTCAAAGGCATTAAGGTCTGATAATTTATTAGATTTGATCCATACAGATGTTTGTGATCTGAATGGGATAGCCACAAGGAACGGTTAGAGGTATTTTGTAACATTCATTGATGACTATTCACAATATGAATATGTATATCTGCTACACAAAAAGTCAAATAATTTTGAAATATTTAAAATGTATAAGACTGAAGTTAAAAATTAACAGGGCAGAAGATTAAAGCCATCAGGTTAGATAGAGGAGGTGAATATACTTCAGATGTTTTCTGAAACATCTTACAAGAGCATGGAATCTTTGCAAATACAACTATTCCAAAAAATACAGAGCAAAATAGAATCGCAAAAGGAGGAATAGGACTTTAATGGACATGGTATATTGTATGCTGATTTTTAGTGAATTATTGGACTCTTTGTGGGGTGAAGAACTGAAAATGGCTGCATACATCTTAAATAGAATACTATCCAAATTTATTCCTAAAACTCCCTTTGAGTTATGGCTTGGCAAAAAACCTAGTTTGAATCATCTTAGAATTTGGGGCTGTGATGCGGAAGCTAGAATTACTAAATCTAGTATGCCAAAAACTATAACTCGGAGTTTGAGTTGTAAGTTCATTGATTTTTCAAAAAAATATAAAGGTTACAAGTTATATAATTTTATTCAAGGTTTCATATTTGAAAGTAGAAATGTCAAATTTGTTGAGTAGGGCATATCTGTCACAGGAAGCAAGAGAAAAATAATTGAGTTTAAGGATGAGTCAAATGGAGCTAAACAAGATGAAGCTCCAATGGCTGTGCCAAGCCAGTCAAATGAAAGACTCAGAAGAATTCATAAATAAGGTATATTAGATAACTACGTTACATACTTAGAGGAAATTAAAAATATGCATATTCAGAGTTTAGACAATTTAGATGAAACATCTATGTCATTGATCACCGAAAATGATAATCCACTGAATTTTTTAGAAGCCATAAGCAGTAAGAATACAAAATTTTGGTTGAATGCAATGATTGAAAAATCGACTCAATGTAGAAAAATGAGGTTTGGTCATTAGTGCAAGCTCCTATAAACTGTAAACCAATTGGTTATAAATGGGTCTATAAGACTAAATTAAAAACCAATGGTGAAGTTGATAAGTATAAAACAAGGTTAGTTGTTAAAAGTTACACTCAAAGAAAAGGAATTGATTATGAGGAGATATTTTCTCCAATTTCTAGAAAAGATTCATTAAGAATATGTATGGCATTGGTTGCATACTATGACTATGAACTTATTCAAATAGATGTTAAAACAGCATTTCTGAATGAAATTATTGAAGAAGAAATTTATATGGTTCAGCCAGAAGGGTTTGTCAGGAAAGGTGATGAAATAAAAGTTTGTAGACTACATAAATCTATTTATGATTTAAAACAAGCATCTTGATAGTGGTATTTTAAATTTCATGATGCAATCACAAAATTTGGCCTTCGAAAGAACATAACTAGTAATTGTGTATACTTGAAGGTCAATAGGGGTAAAGTTCAAATATTGATGTTATATGTTAATGATATTTTATTGACTAGTAATGAACTGAATTCTCTCAAAGAGACTGAAAAAAATTGTCTACAGCCTTTGAAATGAAGAATTTTGGCAATGCTTCGTATGTCTTGTGCATTAAAATATACAAAGACAAAAAAATATTGATTACTTGAATTTTTTCAGGAGACATATATTGCTAAAATTCTTTAAAAATATAGTATGGATAACTGTAAAACTGGAGAATCACTTATAGTCAAAGGCGATAAGGTTAATCTTTAGTAATGTCCTCAGAATGAAATTGAAAAATGGGAGATGCAGAAAATTTTCTATGCTTCGCCATTGGCAGTTTGATGTACTTGATGATCTATACCCGTCCAGATATTGCTTTTATTGTGGAACCTCTTGACAGTTATTAGAGTAATTTAGGAATGACTCATTGAAGAGCAGTTAAGACGATTTTTCATTATTTAAAGAAAATCCAAAATTATGTGCTCTTACTATTAAATATTCTTAAATATACAGACTCTGATTGAAAAGAATATGAGAACAGTTTGACGTCAACATCTGGATATGTATTTACTTTCACAAAGGAGATTATCTAATGGCATAGTATGAAATAGACTACTACTGTTTTATCAACTATAGAGGTAGAGTATGTAGCTTGTTATGAAGCCAATAAATATGTTATGTGTTAAAATATTTTCTCTCTGACCTCCAAGAAGTTGATCATATTGATAGGCCAATGCAAATCATTTGTGATAATAATGCAATTATATCTCTCACTAAAGATACTAGATGTCATTCCAAAGCAAAACATATTGAGCTATAATTTCGTTATGTCTGTGAAAAAGTTCAAAAAATGATATTATTATTTCACATATCTCCTATGCAGATAATCTGACTGACCTAATGACTAAAAGTCTTACGGTGAAAATATTTAAAGAGTATGTCAATCGTATGGAAATAGTTTGTAAATATGATATCAAGTTTTGATTGTTACATGCATTCTATTTGTTTACAATCTATTTATAAATAAAATATTATTTTTTCTATTTGAAGTGATTCCATTGATGCGTTTTATTTTTAATTTTTAAGATAAAGTCTTTGGGAATGCCTTGGATCACTAGGTAGGTTAGTGATGACCATCTTTATAAGGACCTAGTGATCATGTGTAAGTAATTTCTGGAATACTTGAGGTGAAAGTATGACTTGACATCATATTCGTTTTATACATCTCACTTAGATGAAGTGCAATAGTATTTGTGGGATGTCCTCAAGAAAATTTGTATATTTAAGTGACGTGTTTCTTAGAGAAGCACGAAGTGAATAGACTGTTAGTTGAAAAGGTATGAGAATTCTCACTACTGTTATGTTTTATTGTATGCCTTATTCCACGAGCACATTATTTATGCTTATATTTGGTGTTATTCAACTCAACTGATATAATACTTTACTTATTTTGATATTAAAACAGTTGGTATATTATTAATATATATCCAGTAATGATTGGGCATGTATGGAGACTACTGAGAAAAAGTAGTATGATCCATTATTTCTGAATTGCATAGTTGGGATCTTATGTGAAAGTTAATTTCTCAAAAAATATTTTCAGTATACATCTATCTATATATGTATAAATAAATAAATCTGTAAGCTAAGTGGGAGATTATTAGTACTGTGACCTTATAAACTGTTTATTAATTTATTTTTTAAAAAAATGTTTGATTGTGCAATTCGGGTCATATAGTTTGGACATGTAGTGGGTGATTCAAGTTTAACTGTCTTATTGATATTTGTATGATAATGAATGACAGTATAGATAGAGCCAAATTTTATATGTGTGTTCATTTAGGTGTTCCGTGATGGGTCGAAACATTTTACAGTATACCCAACATCTAATCTCACCTTGAGATTGTCTGATTAGAGGAGGATAAATTTTTTGGAGCTAAATCCAATTAAAAATATAAATAAAAATTAATTTATTTGAACCACAAAGAATATGATGCCAAGTAAGATGATTATACTTCATCTAAGATTATACTTCAAAACACAACAAAGAACGATGATTTTTATTGTTCTCTTTGTTTCCGTTTCGTTCAAAGTAAAATTATTTTATTTAAAATTTTTTCTTCTCTTCTACTCTTTTCAACCAAAGAGTGACAAATACCTAAAGTAGATTAGGTGAAAATTGTAAATGAAGCTTTCAGAATTTTGTTTCATGCCCTAAGATATATAAATTTATTTAATTTAATTTTAAATTTATTTTTCTCGCGGGTTTTATATCAAAAGATAAAATTAAAATTCACAAAATTTATTTTTGTGTGTAATTTTCTTATTATTTTTGCTAGCGCTGGTGATTTGGCTTCCCCGCATTAATGGTTGAATCCATTTCTTCTTCCTACTTTGGGAGAGATGCATGTGGACTTTGGAGTCTGAGATTAGAGAGAATTCTTTTATTTGAATTGAGATAAAATAATTTTTATGTTAAAGGTTTAAAATAAGTAGCGATTTTCAAAACCAGGAGATCATATGGGATTCCAAAAAATATTTTAAGGACTTAAAGGTCGTAAAAATTTTGTGCGAACACATAGATAATTTTTCCATAAGCCTATGACATCGAGAAAGAGTCGGTGTATACACGAAATTAATAGGAATAGCAAAAAAATTCAATCCAAGGGACACATCACTAAGCTGTGTGAAATAAAATGGAGGAAACAATCAAATACGTTACCTTGTAAATATCCAAAAAGTGAATTTCTGCAAGCTTATAAACTTATAAGAATATGTGAATGAAGGCCAAGATTTCTCTATTACAAAATAAAGAAGCAACTTATAGAGTAAATATTTATTTATTTATTTCCCAATGAAGATTGAAACATATATTGACCACTATTTTGTGGGATTACAAATGATCTATCAAATGATGAGAGAAATAGGAAATAAGGTAAGCAAAATAAACATGTTTAGCTGACATCACCGTGATCATGTTACATTCTCATCATCTGATGTCTACATACATGGACCAATCTAGTCAATGGAAAAAAAAATTTTGCATCCTAGTAATCGGCCAGGACCATTAGAAATTTCATCTTTTTCTCATGACTGCTCATCTCAAGGAAATTAGCGAATGATACAGAGGTATCTCTAGGGCTTTTCAAGAACGTGTTCTTATTCCCTTGCAGCAAGGTTTTAAGAAGAGTTAATCATAGCCGTTCTAATTTCTATGTTCGAGAGAGGACAGCCCACAAACCTTAAAATTAAGGAAATTAAATAAGAAATATTAGAGAGATGTGTGAAGGGATACTATCAATCTAAACTCGAAAATCGAATCAGGCTGAAATGTGACGTGAGTCAAAGTCGAGCCCAACAAACACCAAATAGTTCAGCTTGCACGCCTCGACCAAGGAAGTCAACATGGATAGGGCCATCACAACTCAATACCTCTCACATCTTCGATTCGCGTGGTATCTAGCTCATGCGTTACCTACGGGATAAGCACATACAATGACTCCCTGCTCCACCTCCCATTCCACCTGTTGTTTCATCTTCCGCTATCCAATAAATCCCATTGGATCGTGGTATGAAGCACCATGGAAATTTTCTCAAGTATCTTGAATTAACTCATACAAGAATTATAATTGAGTTACCTTCAGAAGTAGATCAAATTACCTGCTCATTTAAAAGAAGAGCGCAAGAGTATTTAGATATTACTCTCTAATCTTTCTTCAGAGAATCTATTCTTTTGTACCCATCTTGTTCATGAAAAAAGGACTGGCAGAAAAATCAAATACCTCAAAAGTGATAATGGCGGAGAGTATAAATCAACAGAATTTCTCAAATTCTGTGAAGATGAAGGCATCAAACGCTACTTTACCATCCCTCACTGGTTATCTTTTCACTCTTTGTGGAGGACCTATTAGTTGGAGATATACCTTACAGTCAATTGTAGTATTATCTACAACAGAGTCTGAGTATATGGCAGCTACAGAAGCCGTCAAAGAAGCTCTATGGCTAAAAGGTTTGGCAAATGAAATTGGTTTTTCTCAATATGTTCTTCTTATTTTTTGCGACAGTCAGAGCGCCATATACCTTGCGAAGAACCAAATGTACCACGCCAGATCAAAGCATATAGATGTCCGATTTCATTTTATTCGGGATATTATTGAAGACGGCGAGATTTCTTTATAAAAGCTTCATACTTCAAGAAATCCTGCAAATATGTTGACGAAAGTGATTCCAATTGATAAGTTCAAACTCTGTTTAGACTTGATCAATATTCAAGATCGTTGATCGTATCCCAGGAGGTAATGGCAAATACATCTATTGAAGATTCAAATTCAGAGAATAAGATGATTCGAGCCAAGGTGAAGATTGTTGGCTTTATGATGTCTCGAATTCAGATTTTTCGGATAGTCTTAATTAGATTAGGAAGTTATTTAGTAGATCTAATCCTTATCTAGATTTATCTTCTACTAGAAGACTTAAATTAGTAGAAGTCTTATTTGAGTCATTCTTCTATTTTGACTCAAGCATCATTAGGCCACATCTATAAATACACCATTGATGTAAGGGTTTCTATATAGAGAGTGAGAGAGAGATATATAGATCAATACTCTCAAGACGTCTTGTGACAGTTAGGTTACTTAGTAATCTTCTCTTTCTCTTCTCATCAATACAATATTCTCTGGATCGTCTTCCCCACATATATCTCTTGTGTGTTATCTTCTCTCCTTTTCTGTTCTTCCTCTATATCGTGAATTATGGTGGACATTGATATTTTCCATAACAAGTTTACTCACCTAATGACAAAGATTCATGCCTTGGCTCAGTTTGTGAAGGGCCAATCTCAGACGATGTGGATGCACATGCCAATGTGCTAACACCAGCATGTTTATTGTAGCACAAAATATCGATATCCACCACAATTCAAGATGTAGAAGAAGAACAGAAAAGGAAAAAAGATAGCACACAAGAGATATATGTGTCGAAGATGATTCAGAGGATATTTTATTGATGAGAAAAAGAAGAGAAGATTACAACGATGGAGATGAAACTTCAATATCACCAACTCTCACAAAAAGACTAAATTGCCTAACCGTCACAAGACGTATTGAGAGTATTGATCTATATCTCTTTCTCTCACTCTATGTCAAAACCCTTACATCAATGGAGTATTTATAAATGTGGCCTAACTGTGTTTGAGTCAAAGTAGAAGACTGACTCAAATAAGACTTTTACTAATTTAAGTCTTTTAGTAGAAGATAAATCCAAATAAGGATTAGGCCCACTAAATTACTTCCTAATATAATTAAGACTCTCAGAAAAATCTAGATTCGAGACACCATTAAGCCAACAATTTCCATCTTAGCTCGAATCATCTTATTCTTTGAATTTGAATCTTCAATAGATGTCTTTGCCATTACCTCCTGGGGTAGGATCAATGACTTGAATATTGATCAAGATCAAACAGAGCTTAAACTTATCAATCGGAATCACCTTCGTCTCAAATATAGGCCGTGATTGTGATCTTGGAGATTCTGGCTTAGGAGGCATCAAAATCCGGGCTCTCGAGATTGGCACCGACCCCTAAGGCGGTTGCAGCTGCTGCTGCTGCGACAGCATCAGCACCTTCTCCTGCGCATGCCCATGCACCTGCGCCACCGCCAGCAAGCCGCCAAACCTGATGGTGAAATCAAGCTACCGGAAAGCTTCTTCGGCAAGAACTCTTGCCCCATGGCCAGCACAGCCGACGCCACCTCCAACTCCCTGGCTCCATCGGCGATGGCTCCACAAAACCAAATAACACAACCCTAATTCTTGACACCACAGCTAGGGAGCACGATCCTCGTTGAGAAAAACCCCTCTGTCGATCCCCATTGGAGAAGACGAACCCTAGATGAGAGGACACAGCTGAAATTTGGGATTTATTCGGGGCAATGAGGGAAAAGGGATTTAGAGCCGAACAACCAATTGCTCTTTTACCTTCTGGTAATTTCACCCGATCCCAAGTATGGTTCTTTTGAAGGAAATCTATCTTTTCATTCATAGCAGCTTGCCACTGAAAAGAATTCTTATCCTGCACTACTTCTTTATAGGAAGAAGGACCACCATTGTCAGTAACTAAAGCAAAAGCTATCATGTCTTCAAAATCATACATTTCAGATGGCTTTATGTTTCTTTGAGATCTTCAAAGTGGAGTCTTATTGGAAATTTGATTCTTAAAATTTTCTTAAGAGTTGGGCATACCCTAAATATCTTCTTTTGAATGAACTACATACTCCACCTCCACTTGCATTATATCATTGGAACCTTTCTTGAGAGATTTTAGCATAACACTTTCATCAAATACTATGTCTCTCTCAATAATTACATTTGAAATAGTAGGATCCCACAAACGATAGCCTTTGACACATTTGGCATAACCCAGAAAAATACACTTTTTGGAACATGCATCTAACTTATCCTTGACAACATGCACATAAGCAGGGCAACCAAAAATCTTTAAAGAAGAATAATTTGCAGGTTGACCAGTCCATACCTCTTCAGGAGTCTTGTAATTAATGGCTATTTGAGGAGAGTAATTCACAATGAAGCATGCTGTATTGAATGATTCTGCCCAAAAATCTTTATCAAGATTAGCTGTACTGAGTATACTATGTGTTTTCTCCAATAAGGTTCTGTTCATCCTTTCAGCCACACCATTTTGTTGAGGTTCTTCTGAAATAGTAAAGTGGCATTTGATGTCTTCATCTTCACAGAATTTGAGAAACTCTATTGATTTGTACTCTCCGCCATTATCACTTCTGAGGTATTTGATTTTTCTGTAGTCCTTTTTTCAACTGAAATTTTTCACTGTTTGAAAATAGAAAACACTTCGATTTTGTGATGCAAAAAATAAATCCACACTTTTCTGAAAAAATCATCAATAAAACTGACAAAATAATGAGCACCAGATTTTGATGGAATATGAGAGCACCGCACATCAGAATGAATATAATCAATTAAGCCTTTAGTGTAGTAAGTACTGGTGTTAAACTTTACCTTAGACTATTTGCCATAGAGACAATGCTTGCAGAAATCCAATTTGCATGAGTTGAGCCCTTTCAGTAATTTTCTTTTATTGATCTCACTTAAACCTTGCTCACTCATATGACCGAGACACATATGTCATAAGTGGGTCATATCAGAAGAAGAAGCCTGAGAAATTGGTTCTTTACCGTCAACGATTTTTCCCACTAACTCATACAAATTTATATGCTTTAGACCCTTCATTATTATTAATAAGCCTTTAGCAACCTTAAGAACTCTACCTTCAGCAGAATACTTGTAACCAGTAGAATCCAAAGCACCCAAAGAGATCAAATTCTTTTTCAAATCAAGAACATGTCTAACATCATTAAGAGTTCTAATAATATTATCAAACATCTTAATTTTGATTGTTCTAATTCTAACAATTTTGCATGGATTGTTATTACCCATCAAAACTAAACCACCATCATAGGACTTGTAGTCTTCAAACCAATCCTTATTAGGACACATGTGGTAAGAACAACCAGAATCAAGAATTCAAATATCATAGTAACGATCAAAATTAGAACTAATAGAGAGAACATTACCAAAATCATCATTAGAACTCCCTTCAATAACTGACACTTGTTCTTTGGCTTGCTCTTTAGATTGAAATTCTCTTTCTTTCTTTGCTTTGAGCTTCCAACACCTTTTAATTGCATATCCCATCTTCTAACAATACCTGCAATTTATTTCTTTGGATTTGGATCTAGAACAACCTGTCTTTGATCTTTCTTTGGTATGACTTCTGACAATTAATGCTTCTGAGTGTGACACATCCCCTCCAATCTTTTTCAAATATTCATTAGATAGAAGGGCAGCAGAAATATCATCAAATTTCAAATTCTTCCCATACATGTAAGTAATTTTTAGATTCTCGAGAGAATGAGATAAAGATGATAATAAAATAATTATCTTATTTTTATCTTCAATTTTAACATCAATGCTTAACAATTGAGAGATAAATTTATTAAAAGTATTAAGATGATCAACTATATTCATACCTTCTCTCATTTGAAAATTAAAGAGCTTCTACTTTAAGTAAACTCAATTTGAGATAGACTTACTCATATATTATTTTTTCAGCTTTTTCCACAAGTCTGAAGGTGATGTTTCATCAAGAAATGGATAGAGTACTTCATCGGTGAGACTGAGGATGATTGTACTATGTGCACTAGCCTTTTGGTCTTCCCAGACACTTTCGGTGACATCTTCAGCCTTGACGTCCTCCAATGTGTTTCTCAACCCTTGTTGAGTAAGAATTGCACAAACTCTTACTTGCCAAATAGGAAATCCTTGCTTTTCATTGAATTTCTCTATATCGAACTTCATAGTAGACATGTTGAACCAAGCTCTGATACCACTTGTAGCGCAAAATATCGATGTCCACCACAATTCACGATATAGAAGAAGAACAAAAAAGGAGAAAAGATAGCACACAAGAGATATATGTGTCGAGGATGATTCAGAGGATATTTTATTGATTAGAAGAAGAAGAGAAGATTACAACGATGGAGACGAAACTTCAATATCACCAACTCTCACAAAAAGACTAAATTGTCTAACCGTCACAAGACGTATTGAGAGTATTGATCTATATCTCTTTCTCTCACTCTATGTCGAAACCCTTACATCAATGGAGTATTTATAAATGTGGCCTAACTGTGTTGAGTCAAAGTAGAAGACTGACTCAAATAAGACTTTTACTAATTTAAGTCTTCTAGTAGAAGATAAATCCAGATAAGGATTAGGCCCACTAAATTACTTCCTAATATAATTAAGACTCTCTGAAAAATCTAGATTCGAGACACCATTAAGCCAACAATATAGTCGGTCAGACACCAAACCATCCCAAAATCTTAAGCTCATGGGATATGGGCCTTTTTCACTATCTATATTGGACCTTATCTATCCAATATCCGATATAGGACTAATTTATCACACCTGATATTATAACGATCTCCCCCTTCAGGTGTGATTTGACTACATCAATTTTAACACTTTTAATCAAGAACCCTTTTACTTGACTAGTTCCACCGTGTGACCCATACCAATGGATTTTTGTCTCATTCTTTTGATTTTCTAAGAGAAACTAACATGCGACTTAATTCAGTCGCACCATCATGATAATTTCGGTCTTAAGAGTTTGTACAACTTCGAACCTGAAGCTCTGATATCATTTATTAGGGAAGCCGCAAGAGTATCGAATTGGAATAATATAGTGGGCCGGACACCAAACCATCCCAAAAGCTTAAGCTCATGGGATATGGACCTTTTTCACTATATATATTGGACCCTATCTATCCAATATCCGATGTGGGGCTAATTTATCACACCTGACATTATAACAATTCGTAAAACACAAGCAATTCCATTGGAGGAGAACCAAATCATCTAGAGACCATGCTAGCCATTCTGAAGAGCAATGTGCATATTGCATCTCAGCTCAGCATGGAAGTTAGGCCTAAATTTACACCATAGAAAAGGATTATGAATTGTTTGTTGAGACAAGAACAAAAATTGCAAAAATGGCCTTGTGTATGCAAAGAATATTGAGAAGCACATCATACAGATGATAGACAAGATGCTTCAAAATTTGGTAGAGCCAGCCTCAATGTCGAAGGGCATCATGAGTGCATTGAGTTCATAGCTCTTAGTCGAGTCTCCACAATCCAAATTTTCTCAGCCACCTTTGGAGTTGTATGGCAGAACTAAGAATCCCTTGGACCATAATGGGTATGTCAAAAAACATTATGATACTTTATGGCACAACAAAGACTATAATGTATAAAACATTCCTAGCTACTTTGCAAGGTTTAGCATGATTTGAAACATATGTTTGTGAATCAATTTGTCTCACTCATCTCGAGATGCCATGACTCATTGACGTTGTTGGCCATACATCAAACTAAAAAGGAAAGTCTAAGGGACTATCTTTCTCATTTCAATGCAGCCCAGATGCAAGTTAATGTCTTGGATAGTTCAATTATGCTAGCAGCTACAATGAACAGCCTACAGGCAAGCCAAGTGGTTTATGAGATGGACAACAACCTCCATAGATGCTTATTGAGTTTATGGAATAAGTTTGTGAGCACATTGATGTGGAAAAAATGATGGCTGCTAAGTCAAAGTAGGTCACGATAACCTGAGCTGAATAGGCTAAAAATTGAGCAACAATAATGGAGGTTGGAGTTTCACAGCTACACCCTACTCAACTACCTTTGCACAAAGATACTAGCATAAATCAAGGATCATGAGTATTTGAGGAAGCTATCAGATATTTGTCAAGATCATGGGATACCTCATATTACTATAGATATCATAAGGACTATGATCATGATACAGAGAAATATAAAAAATTAAAGGTTAAAAATTAAACACCTTATTCGAGATGGTTATCTAGCAAGGTTTATCTAAACCAAATGGTGGAAACATCCAAGAAGAGAAAATGATCAAGCTAAAGCTAGAAATGGCAATGATGAACCATCACCCACCATACCATCATAGGCTATGAAGAGATGCTTTGCTATGATATGGGAAGGGTGCATTAAGATATTAGCATCCCGTCCATCCTAAAACTTTAGGCTCCCATTGCGAGGCAAGAAGGGGCAAAGTGCCCCAAAGACAAGGTGGTCATGAGGGTGCAATAGTACGCATTCGCGCCAAAGTCTAAGGTTGGAACAGTAGAACGAAACCCTGGCCATCACTGTAATCCTGAATGGATATCAAACATGGAGGATGTTAATGGACATAAGAGCATCGACAAATGTGTTGTTCACAAAATCCTATGATCAAATAAATTGTAATGAACTCTTATGTCCGTACCAAGGTCGTTTAATTGAGTTCATTGGAGATTTGTTTTACTCAGAAGGAGTGGTGTGCTGCTCATGACAGTAGGAGAGGCCAAAGGGGTTAACCTTCAGTGATTTTGTGGTGCTACAGACTTGATCCCCGTTCATTGCTATTTTAGGAAGGTTGACACTCAATAGGCTAAATGCAACTGTCTCTACATGCCACCAACTTTTGTAGTACCCCACTAAGTTTAGATTGGAGAGGTACATGAAGATAGAGATATGGCTCACAATTATTATGTAACGTACTTAGAGGAGCAGAGGAAACTAAAGAAAAAGGAGAAGATGGAGAATGAACACAGGACTAGACTTGAAGCAAACAAATAATTGATTAATATTATTTCAAGCAAGGGTATGGAGTCATAGTCGACCACTTGGGATAGCTAAAGGATCTTGAGAAGAAAGCTCAAAGTAACAAATTAAGTAACATTTAGTTCTAGTAGATTTTCAAGTTATTGTGGATTTATGATTTCTAATAGGTGCAAACTCCTATTATTAATTACTCTAATAATTATTGAGAATTTTGTAAAGTAAGAAACCTGGCTAATACAACACAAAAATAAAAGACAAAAAATATGATTTATTATATAGCTTTTGAATACAAGATTTAAACAAGAGTATACTACCACTTTACAATTTAAAAATATTTAGATTTGTAATAAAAGTAAAATAACATGTAATTAAAAGTGATTGAAAAATCTTGGTGATTGTTGTTGCCCCACTCTCATGCATTTGATCGAGCACAATGTGGTAGATGGACTTGTTGGAACTTGTTAGGCTGGACCAAATGCTTGGTTTGATCCTTAAAAGATGTTGATAACCTTGCTTGATTTCAAGGTGCTACTATCTTATCTTGTGCTAGTTGACCCCATTTAGTCTTGAAGTGTTGCCAATGACATTCTACTTGTTATCAATTAACTTTTTTAACTTTGATTTGATATTGATATTTGGTTGACTGTCTGACCACGTGCAAACCTATCTTAGCTCGATTCTAATTGAAATAGATTTAGTGGCTTTAATTTATGCTGACCATTCTTGTTTGGAATTAACTTGAATTAAACCTTGTTTAAGTCTTTGGTTCGAGCTTAGTTTGATTGTTGTTCAATCTTTGATTTGGTTCAAACTCATTTTACTTCATAGTTGGTTTTTATTCAAGTACGGTGTTCGAACTTGGTCTATTTCATGCCTGATTTTGGTTCAAGTGTGGTTTGGTTCGAACTATCTTAACCCAAACTTTGTTTTAGTTAAAATCTAGTTATGGTTAGAACTTGGTCCAAATTGAAAGTTGGATTCAAAATTTGGTTTAGCCCACCTAAGATTCAGGTTCGAACTAGATATAACTTGACTAGAATTTGGACTTGATCTAAATACATTTTCATAATTAGGTTTGAACTTAATTTAAACTAATTAGGATTCAGATTTGAAATAGTTTTGACCTTACTTAAGTCTAAAATCTAATTTGGACCCACTTTAGGGATTGAGTTTGAACTTTATTCAATTTGATCAGGATTTAGATTCGAACTAGGTTAGGCCCAATTAGGGTTTGAACTTGATCTAAACCAACTTTGGTGATTGAGTTTGAATGTAAATTTAAACCAATTAGGATTTGGGTCGGACTCCTATTCAGTTTGGGTCCAACTCTTTATTGAATCCTTGTTGGTTCATATCTAACCCTGAATGTTATGATCTAATTTTTATTAGATGGTTGGGATTTAATTAGTTAAGCTAGATCCTATGATCTAACCTAATACTTCTAATGTTTAAATGGGATGATCTTATATTTTTAGGGTTTAAATTTTTGGGGTGGTGACTATAGATGAGGAGAATGCATTAATGATAATATTGACGACCATGGCTGTGGTTGGGAGTGGAGAGTGAGATGATTTGGGTGTTGATGATATATAAAGGTAGGTACAAACTCCTCATTATCGTTGAATTAGGAGTCAATGTTAGGATTGATTATAGTTAAAAAATAGTATGGGATTTTATGCATATTATCCTTTAACGATTTAATCTAATTGGTATTTTTCAAGGATGAATCGTAATTAAATGAGATAGAGGATTTATTTGTCTAATTTAAAATTATGATTTAACATTTTTATTATTTGAGTCTTTGGTTTATGATTATGTGTTGAAATATGAGTTAAGTTGAAAGTATGTATCTCTCGATATATTTTTCTTGAATCGCCTTCATTTTAGTTGATTGAGAAGCCATATTTTGTTAATAAATCTTATGTGGCGATTCTCTCTTGTTGACTCTTATTGAGCGTTATTTAATTAATTTCTTTGAGTTATGTCGTATCCTTTTTTATATACCCATGATTGGTTGTGATTGATGAGGAAATGCGAGATAGGGCCATCCTATCCCCAGGGGCAAGTAGGCCAGTACTGGTAGAGCGATTTCCTTTTTGGGATTAATGAGTCATCAAACGTGACAACCACCGATTTTTGTGGGTGTAAGAGACAAGTTCACTATGACATGTGGACACCACTCACTACCTATGGAGCATGCAGGTGGATATGACTCAAGAGATTTTGAGAGTATACCCATGTCGGGATTGAGGGGTTTTTTGGGGATGGTCCATTGCTATATATTCCCTAAGTTGCCATGTTTATTTGGTAACATTAATTGATTTGGTTGTTTCCTTTTGGTGGCAATGAATCTTTTTCTTTTATATTTGGTTGTTATATCACTATGGTTGTGCTAATATAATTGAGATTTATTATTATTGTTGTTGATATTTATACCTCATTTGATTCCTCGTTGGGAGAGAACTCTCTCTATTGAACATATTTTTGACTCATCCATTTTTTTCCTTCCAAAGATGTAGCTGCTATTGTGTATCATAGATTTTTATTGGTATTTGCAGCAAAAAGTTTACGAATCACCTTATTCTTAAATAACACAAGAAACGCGAAGTAATGCAATATAAAAAAAATAAGAAAAAACATAGCGATATACGTGGTTTACCCAAAATCAGATTACATACACTGGGAGAGTGAGAGATTCATTATCAAAAGGCTTTGTAAGAGTTTATAAGAAGATTGTACTCTTTCTTACCTAACTAAACTCTTTCACCAAGTCTCAACAATACCTTCACCTTCAAAGAGAATTTCCAAGAGAATACCATGAGAAACTACTATGAGAGACCATCAAGAAACACTAGAAAAACCCACACATGAGAGCCGACACTCTCTCTCTTTCTCTTCTCTCTATTCTCTCTAATCCTCTCTCTTTATTTCTCTCTAGTTCAATGTCAGCACTATATCACTCCTAAACCTTATGTATTACTAGAATATTTATAGGCTCTTATTGAGTCTGAATTTTACTCTAATTATAACTCCTAATATTATATAATAAGTATTCAAAATCAATCATAAGTCTGAATCTAACTTTAGATTTTTACTTTAACTCAAACTCTAATATGAGTTCGAGACACTCAAAACTCAACAATCTCCACCTTGGTTTGAACTCGGGCATACTATCATTACCAAGCTTCAGCCATCATCTCTTATCTAGCCCCTCTCTCTGGGTTACTAGCTTATTTAGCTCATCACAAGATGCAAGCTCGAGTTAGCCTCAAATTCGCTCTTCATACCTATAGCCTTGTACTTTTGAAAAGCTTTCGGATGACTTGTATCTACTACTACAGTAAAAATAATTCAAGAAGAATGTCTATTTCCCATTAAATCACTCCAAGTATCATGTTTTCTCTTCACCATTGTAGCAATCGAAACTTCACCTACAATGACATTCCCTACTAATCAATAAATATTGTTGCATTTCTCTCCTTTTATCAAGATTCTAATATCACGCATGACCTTCATGAATTCATCTTCAGCGGAATGATTATAGCCTTTTGAGTCCAATACACCAAGTAAAATTAGATTCTTTTGCATATTAGGGACATGCCTCACCCCAGTAAGAGTATGAACCACTCTATCAAATATCTGGATTTAGACTGTTCCCACACTGGTGGATCTCACAGGTCGAATTATCGCCCAACCAAATAATATATTCCTTCTTATTCTCCGCATAAAAAGTAAATCAATCCTTCTTGGAACAAATATGGTAAGAACTACTAGAATCTAAAGTCACTCACCAAAAGTATCGATTTCTGTGGATACTATAAGAACATATCCATCCGCACTATTCTCAAAAGTATCATTCGCTATTGCTATCGGCATATTATAAGACACTTTCTTCTCACGTTCAGAGCAATACTGCGTAATATGGTCATACTTCTTATACAAATATTATATTTTCACCTTCAATTTTAATTTGGACTATTATTTGTCTTCTCCACGTTTTTTTAATCTTCCTCTTTTGTGAGCCACCAATCCTTCACCAAGCTCCATATCAATATTAGAGTTTCTCCTTTTCTCATTAAAAAGAAGACTATTTGTCACCTCTGTCATCTTGAGAGTTTCTTTACCATAAAGAATTATGGTCACAATATGATCGTACGAAGTAGGAAGAGACATCAGGAGAATTAGCGTCTTATCATTCCTTCAAACTTCACATTAATTTTCAGCAAATCATTGATAATCTTATTGAAAATATTCAGGTGATATAATATAGTTGTACATTTACTCATATGCAGTCCATACAGTTATTATTTTAGGTAGAACTTATTCGTGAGGCTTTTTGACATGTATAACTTCTCACGTTTTGTTCAAATGTCTATCATCATCTCTTCATCAATGACTATAAAACCTCATCAGTCAGTCTTAGAATAATTAAATTCAATATCTTCTGATCTATCTCCTCCTAGTCTTCATTACTTATCTTAGTCGATTTTTTTTACCCTCTAATATCTTTCATAGACCTTGACAAATAAGAACCATTTCATCTTTTTCTGTCATAAAGTAAAATTTATCTTGTTGTTAAACTTCTCTACTTCAAGTAAAAATTTTGTCATCTTGGTTGTTTACTCCTAAGCTCTAATACCAATTGTTGTGATTTACAGCAGAAGATTCACGAATCACTTTATTCTCAAGCAACACAAGAAATGAGAAGTAATAAAAGATAAAAAAAAAAATAACAAAAAAAGACACACCGTATATGTGATTCACTCAAAATCGGATTACATTTACGGAAGGAGCGAGAGATTCACTATCAAAAGACTTTATAAGAGTCTATAAGAAAGACTATAATCTTTCTTATCCGACTAAATTCTTCCATTAAGTCTCGGCAATGCCTCTACCTTTAAAGAGAATTTCTAAGAGAATACCACGAGAAACTACTAAGAAGCACTAAAAAAACCCACACACGAGAACCGACATTCTCTCTCTTTCTCTTCTCTCTATTCTCTTTATTCCTCTCTTTCTTTTTTCTCTCTAGTTCAATCTCAGTACTACACTACCTATAAATCTTATATATTACTAGAATATTTATAATCCCTTTTTTGAGTCTAAGTTTTACTCTAATTATAATTTCTAATATTATATAATAAGTATTTAAAATCAATCATAAGTCTGAATTCAACTTTAAATTCATACTTTAACTCAAAAGTCTAATACGAGTTTGAGACACCCAAAACTCAACAGATCTTTAGGTGAAGAATTAGATTAGAGTTATTTTCAATTGAGAGGTCATTGATAAGGTTACAATTGTGTTTATTTTCAATTTATCATAATATTTGTATTTGAAGAATTATATTATTTATCTTGTTCTAGTAGTTTATATCTTCAGGTTTTAGGATATTACACTTAATGGATTTTTAATAGATCATTAATAGAGTTGAGTTTGATCTTTAATAGATTTTTAATGAATCTTATATTTGATTCTTAATGGGTTTAGATTTGATCTATGTTGGACTCTTATTGGGTTTTGAGTTTAATACTTATTGGATTTTGGGTTTGACCCATATTGGACTCATTATTGGGTTTGGATTTAATCTCTTAATGAATTTTTATTGAGTTTGAATTTAACACATGTAAGATTCTTATTGGGTTTTGATTTAACCTATGTTAGATTCTTATTGGGTTTAGAATCATGTTGGATCATTATTGAGTTTGGGTTGGACCATTATTGGATTTTGGGTTTAACTAAGAGTTTGAATTTGACATTTGTTGAATCCTTACTAAATTTGGATTTAACTCTTATTAAATTTGGATTCAACCCAGGTTAGATCCTTATTAAGTTTAGGACTTGACCTATATTTGACTCTTATTAAATTTAAATTCAACTAATATTTATTGAATTTTGATTCATCCCATATTGAATTTTTATTAAATTCAGGATTTAACTCATATTTGACTCTTATAAGGTAAGGTTTGGGTTGATCCTTAGCTTTCCTGTATTTTACCTTGATGTTGTAGTCATCCTGTAGCATGTTTTAAATTTTGACTGGTCGAAACAAAGGATCCTTTCTATTTTGAACAAAAACAAGTTTGATATCCATTTGTTTGGTGCGTTTGGGTGGACTCCGATGTGAGACCACCACTGGAAGAATGGCTCAATTCACATTTCTTTATTCGCATGGAGGGGAGGGAACTAGTGGTCTAGATGCCCACCCTCCACTTATTCCTTTGCAATGCATGGTAGCCCTTTTCTTCTCATTCTCTCAAATATAAAGTCAAAGTTCTTTATGGTGAAGCATCTGAGTACATTCCAAATATGTTTGACATCTTAAAATGCATCTCTGAATCTGAAAATCCTCAGCAACAATGGCATTAATCAGACTGTGACCAAATGATGACCCACACTCAAACAACAGAGATTCTTGATCGCTCAGTGAGACAACCCAACCATATGAAAATATTAACCAAGCCAAATTCCTAAAACACTTGTAAACATCATCCAATAACAAGCATAAACGATGAGAAAGGCACCGCACAAATAGACTATAAATACAATGTCGACAATAAATATCACAATTTACTGTATAATTAAGTCACCGGTGCCATGAAGAAGTTTAAATGTATAACACAAAAGCACAGACACTTCACAAAGTAAAAAGTGCATGGATCGAAAAAATCTTGCATATCACCACCACAAATAGTGGAAAATTGAGGACCAATGACCAACGCATTGCTGCCTACAATCCTTCCATTTTGAGATGGGATGCAGAAAACTCAATTATGTATTTGAAACAAAAACTTAAAGAAGATAAGATAGACAACATCGAAGGAACTGACACAGATTATTAGAGGATAAGTGCTCTATCATGAAAAAGTGAAAAGATATAATGTACGCAATCCAACTAAGGATGTAAATATTCGGATGAAGGTATATAAATTTAATGCGACTTGTAATTTTTAGTGTAAACATGCAGCTATAAACATAAATGTAGGAATGAGAACTACAACTGGTATCAAATGTAGTGGTATAAAATGGGTAGGATCGAGCTGGCAAGGGTCGTAGGATTTGGAGGGCGCTAGGCACGACCCATGCTCCACTTTTTTGTGCGTCATACTGGCTCAATACCTATATTTTATTAGTAAAAATTTGTTAAATATCAAATAAGAAAAATTTTAAAATATATTTTAAAAAATATCTTATAATTATTCACTATTTTTTGAAAATATAATTCATAAATTTTAATTCACATTCAAATATCGAAATTTATTAATTTAATTAATATTTTTAATTCTTCGGAATGGATTGAATTGACGGATCATCCCATTCCAGATCCGTATTGATTCAAACAGTCCTTATTCTAGCAATCGTGTTGTGTTTGGCAGGCCCATTGCACCCCATGCATGTTTTTACACCTCTGTTCAAATAAAGCCATCAGTACGTCCTAACGTAGAAACAAATAGAGACCGTTAAATGATAATTTTCACACATTACTAACTTAAACAAGAACAATCACAAATAAAGTGACTCTCCAGAAAGCAGTTATCACATCAGTACAAGACAAAAAAAATCTACAAAATACGACAACCTCGCGGGAGAAAAAGGGCTTCGCTAGCAGATGAAGCAACAGAATAATCGAAACAGAACTCAGTTCTCATCGAGCTACTGTTACGCTCACTTAGTCGTCGGTCGATTTCAAAGCTGCTATGGCTTCCTCAAGAACTATATCTCTACAAGATGCTTATTGTAAAGTTGGCAGGTGTCCCATGTCTGACCGGGGTCATTGCTGCTAAAAGGGGACAACCATCTTCTAGTTAAGGGTTAACCATTTTAAAACCACACTCTTAGGGCTCACCTTCCATCTCTTTTAGATTCCGCTGATGACTCCATTCCAAATTAACCACAGAGAGAACTTGAAATCGTGGTCTTCACCCTTAAATATGATGATGCATACCAGGGAATCCATCACAACCTAATCGCTCAACACTTGCCCTTTGCCTACATTGAAAGCAAAGAGAAGGTCAGCAAAAAATAACCAAATCTACAGCAGGATCACAACGCAAAGTGAAACAAATGGGAATTTCTCCGACTCCTACATAAGAAAGAGGGAAGAAGAGAGCATGGAACTACAGGATAAATGGCGAAGCAGAGGCCTTCACAACCACCAGAAAGAGAGAAACTATGGCTCTCACTCTTGCCGGAGGCGGGGAAAATCCTACCATGATTGATGAGTAGCCGAAAGGCAAAACCAGGATTCACAATTGGGAACAGTGTATTCAAGTTTTGCAGTGTACCGGGCTATTAGGACTGCTGATGGCGACGAATTCAATGGTGAAAGGGGAATGGAAAAAGTGGCGGGGCTGGAAGGGCAGTTTGAAGGTTTTTACTAAAAACTTTTTAGGAGTTGGAAATCAATTTTTCTAATAATAAAAACACGAGTCATTTTGTCAACTTTTGTTGTTGAAATTATTTTAAAAATAGGGTTAACTGTATATAACTGCTTAAATTTTTAATAAATTACATATTTTTAATTATTGAATATATTACAAAAATCTCATTTAATATATATTTATTGTTAAAATTAAAAATATTTGAAAATTATTTTATTTGAGGTCATTTGGGATGAAATGAAAAAAAAAACCTCTTAATTTTTTAGAGATAGAATTTTTTGTAAAGTTACTTATAATTACGATAATTTCTAAAGAATTTTCTGTAATTTTATTTTTTTTAAAAAATATGGATTTGAAATTTAGTTTAAATCAGCCATATACCTAATCCATATTGACCTCCAAATTTATAACAATCTTCTATTAAATTATCATTAAAAAAATAAAACAATTTTTTTTATATTCTATTATTATTATCATCCAAATAACAAAAATAAATTTACATATTTTTAAATTGGAGGGATGAGTGATTTTTTTTTTCAGAGTATGATGGATGAATAACCTTTAAAAAAAAATAAAAAAGAACAGAAAAGAAGGGCATCTTCCTTTCAAGTCCAAATAGAAAAACATACTGGGACTACCATATTTAAATAGTCTAAATAGGAACAATAAGATCCAGAAACGAACTGGGAACTCAGAAAACCGTATTGAATCTGCAAAAACGATTCAAAACTAGCTCCCATATATTTAATATAGGAATACTAATCAATAACACAAAAAGGTACCAGTAAATTATTTTACATTAGAGTTATAATGTTACCTCAATTAAAACAAACAGTTAGATAAGAAAAAGATTAACAGAGACAATCACGGAACCTTTTTTTAGGCATGCAGAAAATGACCTAGATAGCTTCTTCTCACAGTAACTCAAGCAGAAAGAAGACCAAGTACAGAATTTATTGAGTTGTACCATTTCCATCCTCAAATATGGAAACACAGTCAAAACTTGTATCAGAAACATAATTTTCATCATTCTGCATAAGCAGGCATGAACTCTTCCACGACTCACAATAGTAAACTTATAAATATAATTCTAAGATGAAAAAGGGGCTCCACAGGTTCAAATAATACAATAGTCCAATCTATGTGATGACAGTGGGAGCTGACCGGCCTGTAAATTCTTGCATCTTGGAAAGCTTCAGAGCTACATCCACCTGTAAGCATGGGAAAGTCAAATACTCATCTTTCTTGAATCTTGATTTAAAAAAGATAGGGTAAAATGAGAGAAAACAGAGCATTAGGCTATTTACAAGTGGAACAAGTGCTTCTTGTGAATCTCTTCCAGTCTTCACAGAGTCTTTCTCATATTGCTCAATATAGACTCGGATAGTTGCACCCTCAGAGCCAGTTCCAGAGAGGCGGAAAACCTAAAAATAGGGGTTTGAGTACTTTGTATCATCAGCCCAATTTCTTTACTAGGTCACTAAGAGTTCAGTGAGGAACATATGAATACGTAAGGGGCAGACTTGTGTTGCATAAATCGCCAAAGGCTCTCGCAAATCAAAACTGCAATATTGCCCAGTAAATTGTACTAAAGAATCAGCTTACCAATCGAGATCCATCCGCAAAGAGGTATCTGATGCCTTGGTGCTTTGAGACTGAACCATCAACAGGATCCTTGTATTCGAATTCATCTGCTTTGATAACATTTGAAACATCTGATCTGATATCATGTATTATCCTGCATAAGGAACTCAAAACATCACACCTCTGTAAATCTTTGCTAATGTATATGACAACTACATCATGTTTCAAGGATCTATGTGCTACACAAAACAAGAGATACACATCCCATTGATTCAAACAATGATTCCACCTTATTTACTTCTGTTCCATACGAGTGTCTCAAGACATTCAAGACTTACTGACTATACTAGTACAATGTTGTTGTTGGAAGTAAACCAGATGTTCAAGTTTTGAAAGATTGATGAATAAGACATGGAGAAGTAAAAGCCAAGTTTGGTTCTACCAATTTATCTACTTAGTTAATGCATCTGTCTGATTCATAACATTCATGTAGTGGTTGGATGAGACGCCATCAATATAATCATATATGCCCATTTCTTTGGTCTTTTTTTGTGCAAGGCATAAGGTATAAATGAGAAATAATGAATAAAACATATGTAATTAAAAAAAAGTGAGTTCCGTCCAGAACTAATTTATGTAATTAAAAATAAGTGAGTTGCACCCAAAACTGATTGTCTCCCTCAGACGTTCTCCTCTCTTCAACTTCCTTTGGTTAATAGTTGCAAACAGTTGCCAGGCTTCACTTGTCAGCATTTTCTGTATGAATACCTTAAGTGCGTCCATAGGACATGCAAATTTTTTATCTTTTGTGATCAAATGATGGTAACCATATTACAGATAAAAAACAAATTTCTGGGCTTACTATAGTCAAATTTGAATTCATACACACTAATTTTGGACTGTAGGACATTGTATTAAGTGTATATTTTCTAAGGTTGGGTATAAGTGGCATCAAGATGCTTGAGCAAGATTTATATCCATCTCTACTTCTCGATGCATCACTGATCAGAACACAGGAAATCATACGCAACTAATAAAAACCAGAATCAGTATTAGGTATCTCAGAGCAGGATGTCACCCTTACAGTTCTTTAGCTACTAAGCAGTTAAAATGAACCAAAGAGACCATCAATCTGATTAATAAAAAACACCGTCGATGAAGAAAAGGGTATCAATCATCATAAACTAGTATAGCATAGCAAGAGATATTACAATCACATATTAAACAACAGTGTCGCATTTTATGATAATATGGTCTAGAAAAGATATTCCTCCAAGAAAAATAATTAAAGAAACATACTCATTAACATCTGGAAGAGATAATTGCAAGTTGACTAAATGTGCCATTAGTTGCTTGGCAGCGCCTGCATCCACATTCTTCACACACAAAAAAAGCTGTTGAGGATGCCGGAAAAACACATTATCAAGATAATTAATTAAATCGTTCAAAAGTATTATTGGACCTCATAGTCATATCTAGTGTAATAATGGCGACCGTAAGTTGCCCAATGTTGGCGAACTATGTCCTCAACTGTCACCAACTTCTCTGCACTGAGATTGTCCTTGTTTTTAAAAGCAAGAATAGACAACCAAGCTAGAACTGCCCATATTCCATCCTTCTCACGAATATGATCTGAACCTGTAATCACAACCCAGGAACAAATATAAGCTTGATGTTGGAGTTATTCATACATTTTGTTTCACACTAAAGATTATTGGTAACTCTTCTAAAGCCAATAAATAATTTTACTAAAAGCATGAGAGTGTCAAAATTAAAAGAGGCTGTTTGGAGCAACTTACTAGCAATAAATGGAACATTAAGTTCCCACCTAGTTCACAAAATTTTATAACAGATAGGAAAAACATTAAGTTGTAAGAACATAAATGGTATGACAACATTGTTGGCAGAAGCAAATAGACATGCTCTACCATAAATAAGACAGCAATTATAGTTCAGAATAAACAGATGATAAAAACTACATAACATATGGATCTCCTTTAAGACTAATCCAATATGCTGCAATGATAAATTTCAGGAAAATGCAGGTCACAAGGCCAACATGAAGCAGTATTCTGCTAAGCTACACATGTATCAACCATTAGCTTCAATCTGACATGACATGACTAAGGGAAATAATAAAATAATAATAGGCACATACTGCTTCAATATACAACTCGTAAAATTTGATCTCAAGGCATAAATAATTATTGCTAAACTAGATTAATACTAAAGAAATAAATATAGTGCAGCGAGAACTGAATTGTGCATTACTAGCTTGGTGGGTGTGGGGGTTGGGTGGGGGTAAAAGGGTGGGGAGGGGGATGGTGGGGGGTGGTCCCAGGTTTGCAATGAAACATATCACTTTTTACTCTTTATAAGAGTAGAAATTTATAATATCAAGAGAGTACACAGAGCATAGATCAAAGAGGATGTAATCTCAGAAGGAGTTTGCACAAAGTTCTGCTTAACATAGTGACAAACTAGGGCTATCATCAAATCATGATGACCTAATATGCTGTAACTGAGATAAGAAAACATGTAGGGAACTCAAGAAATCATTTTCTTTCATGAAAAAACCTCACAAGAGGGACATTACATGATATTTGTTTATACATTCTTAGTATGATGTTATAAGAAATTACTTCCACTCCACACCATCTGCCTTCCACATGCACAACATGTATCCACAAAAGCAGAGAGGATAGGAAACAGAAAAAATTAAGAAGCAAATACAAAGTCCAAGTTGTAGCATGAATTGATAAATTCTCCATGGATAGCTTGTTGCTGACAGCCTCAAGTGTGAAAACAAGGGACAGTTCATGGTTGAGATAATCCTTAATTCCTTTCTGGCAACTTAGAAGAAGAGTTAAGACGTTGAAAGCACCTACCTGTCCCAAAGCTTTCCTCACCACAGATTGAGCAAAGACCAGCATCCATCAGATTGCCAAAAAATTTCCATCCAGTAGGCACCTGAAATGGTTTAGTATTCAGGAAATGTATTAACAGACATCCAGGAAAAAAAAACAATGATCTTCCCAATAAGAAACAATTACCTCAAAAAATATCAAATTTATATTCTTAGCCACAACATCAAGTGCAGCAGATGTCGGCATGCTCCTGCAAGCAGCCACCAAAAATAAGTAAACTCAGTTCTCAGGTTCAGTAGTTAAAAATTCTCCTTGTAACTTCTAAACTAACTGTGGTAAAAAATAGACCTACCGAATTTAAATTTACATATGGGATATGTGACTAATTCAGAAATTAAATCATAATCACATCAAATGCAACCAAGACATACCTGGCAACACCCTTCAGACCAGCAGAGAAATAGGGAATTGCTTGAACTGCATTGGCAGCAATGATGGCAACAGAATCTGATGGAGTGACAAAAAACCTAAGCATAGGAAAAGTTAGTGCCAATTTAAGCTATAAAAAGGGTACAAGATAAATCTCAGATTAGAAACAGACAAACCGCTTGCCAAGGATCATGTTACGATCTGCATCACCATCAGCAGCAGCACCAAACTCTGGAGGCTCATCCTGAGGGCTTGATTTTCCCAATCCCATGCGTGCAACCAATTCCTTTGCATACGTCAGATTTGGGTCAGGATGTCCACCTCCAAAATCCTCCTGTATGAACAAGGCAAAAGCAAGACAACAGCGTAAACAACCCAGAAAGCATTTTCAAATCAAACACATCTTGACACCAACTACCACCTAGTATTTCAAGGTTACCTTAGGCACACAATTTAACAGTGAACTCTCACTTGCACCAAGCTCTTCAACAAAAATTTGCTTTGCATATATCCCAGCAACTCCATGAAGAGCATCATAGCTGGTAAAGGCAAAAGCATGCGAATAATGAAAACAAATGATGTACGGACTATAAAGCTGTATTTTGTTCAAATCTCATCAATTACATACCAGAAAGAAAAGTTTGGAGATGCAAGCAGCTTCTGAATGGACTGGAAGTCAAAAATTGACCTACAAAGGGAAGTGGTGATGAATTACTTCAAAAACAGGTGGAGGGGAATGCTCAAATGAAATGTCATGCAAGTCATCACGATTATGTAATAAATATTGAAATATATCAGATCAACATGATCTAGATTATAGTTTTTTTCCCATTTTTACAACCAGCAGTAAGAATATGAACCAACTAAAAGCTCTCAATTTAAATGTTCATTTTGTCTGTTCCATGAAAAATTAAATAAATAAGCAAAGGTAAACAGAGGAATTCTGAGTCTCATCATAAACAACCCATAGACCAGATATCTGAGACAAGGTGAATGTTTCTTACTTCATCAGTTCCACATAATCACTTGTTGAATCAAAAACATCCACATCAAACTGCCCTTCAGGCCCATTGAAGGATGTCACACCTATCACAGAAATATCTACCTGCAATATTAAAATAAGAATGATGCCAATTAAAGAAGAGATATATCAACCACCTAAAATCAAGTTTAAGCTCACTAAGGTTATTTACATCTGGTAGGTCTGAAATCAAATAATCCTTTATTGTTGTCGTATTCGAATATATTTTATCAGTAATTCCCTCAGAAGCTGGTCCGCCATTTTCCATGTTGTATTTGATTCCAAAATCCTGTAAACGAAATTAATATCTGGTAACTTGTCACAAAGAAATGGACAATAATAAATATTTTAATATGCTAGTGATCTGTGCATATGCAATGCATATATACTAATAAGAAAACCTAATATAGATTGTATCTATTGATATGTAGAGGTTGAATGCAAAAGGAATGAAAGGAAAGGAAAAGAAAAAAGAGAAGAAAAGTATTCATTATTTCAAGGCCAATAAGGCACTGATAGGTTATTAAAAAAATATTAAGATATATGGCTTTACATAAAACCTAAGTTGGAAATAACCTGCTGCAACCTCTCTTTTACCTCCACCCTGTGGTCCTCACCAACCATTGAAACCTCTTTCTATCCTACACCTCAGAGGCTACCTCTATCAGCAAATTTAAAAAGAACACAGGAAATAGTTTGGATAAGATAGGTTTTGTTTTGATTGTTTTAAGAGTAATAATCTTGAAATGGAGTTCAATAAACAAAGTGGTCCACAGACCAGCTACATTTCTGGCCTAAAAATTCTCATCTAGTATATTCACAAGAAGGTTGTATCTTGGAAATCAATTAGGGCCTGCTTGGATACCCCCAAATTCCGTAGGAATTGGGGATTTCATAGGTTTTTCCCTCAATAGGAAAAAATTCCTACAGAGGTGTTTGGCATCATTTTTTGACAACACCAGATTCCTATGGAATCATGAGATTTCCTATGATTTCATACAAAAAAGAAAAAGAGGTCCAACCTCTTTTTATTTTTCCTACAAAATGGACCTTGCATGCAAGCTTCTCCTCATCATTAATGACCTTATCATAATAACCACAGGAATTTTTATAGGAAATGAGGTTCCAAGAAACCTTAAATCCTACAGAAAGCAAATCCATTAAATTTTTTTCTGATATATCCAAATGGATCCTTTAAAGGATTTGCTGTCCAAACAAGAAAAATAAGAACCTCACTGTTGTATGGTAGTGATTCTTTTTGTGATGTACAGTAGTGACATCACAGAAGTGGAAAGTGCCCTTTCAGGAATAATTGTTGGAAGGTAGGTTGAATTAGTTTGATTCACTGTCAAAAGCAGAACATCAAACATTACTGTTTCTAATTGGATCATATTCAGCCAACAGTATAATAGCTTGAATGAGATGCCCTTCACTTGTATAAAGAATTTTCCATGTAGGATAAAGACACAGATTTTCCAACAGCATGGATTATAATAGTTGTGAAATTGATTTCATAATAGAGAAATTTTACAATAATCAGCAGTTACTTTTCCAGGCATACTTCATTTAATTCTGTATTTGTTCCACTCAGATATGTCCTTGGTTTCATATATAAAAAAAAGAAAAAACATAAAAACTATGAAAGCAGAGGCAAAATTTATTACCTCATGTTGGCCTCCTGGGTTGTGACTTGCTGTAAGTATAAAAGCACCAGATGCCTTAGCTCCCTGTTTATGAGACAACAATTTACCAAAATATTAACCAATATCCTTGGAGAACTAAAATAACAATAGAATTATTTCAATTTGCCATCCCTTACATTGGTCAAAGGAACATTTAATTCAAAGCAAACTTACATCAGCACCAACTCTTTCACGAATAACAGCTGATACTGCAGGTGTGGACAACAAACCATTTTGTCCAACCCAAACACGGCGTACTCCATTAGCAGCAGCCATTTTTATTATAATCTGTCAGTTGTCAGCAAAAAACAAACGATAAACATCTTTCGTATATGAAAAGCAAACCAAAAATTTAAACAAAAGAATAATTAAAAAATGCACAAAAGGTACAAAATAACCCATAGAATATATGCCAAAAAACTGCCAATTCGCCCATGGAATATATGCCAAAAAAATTGCAAATGACCAAGCAAGAAAGAATACTATGAACAATCAGCATATATGATCAAGTCAGGAAGAAATGCCCACCTAGTTGAAACTTACTGAGATGATCTAAAATACCAGTATTTGAAACCAGAACGTGTGCACTAGACCAGAAATGTGGATGTCCAGAGTTGTTTATCACTAGTCCAGTAACATATGCATTTTTTATTGTAGTGATTGACCACCAATTTAACAACAGATAGATGGCACTCATCATCAGATTCACCTGAATAGCATCTTTCGAGAAGTATCGACCATCCCCAGAAACAACAATCGTAGCACCTGCCATTGAATTTTGTGACATCAATATTCCAACAAAATAAAAAAATAGGGCACCCTAAAAAAAATGAGAAAGAAAATTTTATCCACTAAAAGCTGCTCTCTAACTAGGCACACCAAACTCTAATCTTGAACTAACCAAACAGTAGTTTTCCATCAAATATACCGTAATTCAATCAGCACACCTACCGACACTAATAATTTTAACAGATCCCTGATCTAATTAGAAAATTTCATAACCTTCCATTGTCGGACATTTCTCCAAGTAAAAGTTGGCTCACGAAAACAAATCACACAAAATAATGATCGAAGGCATATACTGCATCATCAAATTGAAACTCAAAAATAACATTTACCTTTCACCTTCTCAGCCGAAAGCGCATTGAACGTGGATTGCACAAAGTTATGCAGGTAATTAGGCTGAGCGAACACCTTCACCTGAAAACAAATCCCCAATACATCATCACAAACTCCCGTTCCTCATTAAATCGC
This sequence comes from Trichopus zeylanicus subsp. travancoricus, assembly GCA_005019695.1. NCBI lineage: Eukaryota > Viridiplantae > Streptophyta > Magnoliopsida > Dioscoreales > Dioscoreaceae > Trichopus > Trichopus zeylanicus. Next base: position 222,450 of record RXID01010947.1, read on the forward strand.
AATTCCCACGAGTCATACAAACGCATCAACTCAAAAAACTCGATCAAGATATCAACAGATCGACAGATCCACGAAACAAACACAGAGATCCGAATGGATCGAGCGACCTAGATCGAAAACAGCTCCAGATCTGAGAGAAGGATACCTTCTTGCGAAGGCCGGAGGTGCCGGGCTTCTGGTCGGAGTAGGGCGCGGTCTCCCGGCGCTCCACGGCGAAAACAGCCATGCTAAGCTCGACGGATTGAGAGAGATCGAGGGAGAAAGAAGAGATAAGAAGCGAGAAGAATATAGGAGAGTTTTTATAGCGTAGTCGAGGATGGTGATGTTCTCGACGCCAGCCACGTCCTTAAATGAGGGCCCGGGTTGCCAGAGCTGAGTTGCCAGAGCAACCATCGGAATAAGCGACCACTCACCGCAACGGCCAGAGGTGTCGGATTCGGGTCGGACTATTATAAAGTTCGGGTTATCGGATGGACGATGAGATCCAAATGAGATCGGTAATATAATTGTTTCTTGATTTATATAATTGTTGCCTTGTGGATGAATATGTTTATACTTTAAAAACCAGTTTTTAGTGGATTAGATTTGGATCACGCCAAGATTTAACTGATCCGATCCAATTGCAGCTCTGTTTGGATCCGGATCCACGACTATTTTTTTATTCTTTTTTGAAATCGGCAGATTCTTTTTTGAAGGCATCGGAATATCTCATTGGCACATATGCTTGCGGGAACCGGATTCGCTTCGGCCACAGGTGCGATTCAAGTCTCGGCAGTTCGATTTCGGCTCATGCATAATGAACCAACCAAGGCCGGGTCGGTCCAAATCTGTCAAAAGATTCAAAACGCTACCAAATTGTGACCAAAATGTTTTAGTTTTCCGCCCTAAACCAAAACCGAGACCGAGTTGTAACCAACCTTTGGTTCAATTGCGGGTGTTCGGCACATGCTAATTGTGGAAAGCCAAGTTTATTCAAGAGCTTCAAGAGTTCGCGAGGTGTTTTGAGTGTTGCTCCTGTTTTTCTTTTATATAATGGTTGTCCCTTTCGGAATGAAGAGATTGATGCTATCTAATTCTGAGTCAGACCAAGTTCGGTGTAATTGTGGGCTTGCTTGTCTGATATAGCTGCAGTTATACCTTGCAGTGGGGTGGTAGGGCTGCAAGAGGGTCGTATTTAGAAATGGATCCGAATAAATTCACCAGCTTTCTTACACAAAATTTGTGAGTCAAGGATAATCGAGTAGTTTAGCTACACTACAATCACAATCTTTTCATGAATTTTTTAATAATTTGGCAAATTTGATAACTAAACACCCAGCACAAAAAAATTGATTAGGGTGAACTCCAAATGATCCCTTTGCAAAATTCAAATTGTAGCTAGACTTGATAGTTTATACATAATGAAAAACATTTTGCCAAAGTAATAAGGTTTTCAAATGTCACATGTTAGTCTGAACTGTACCACCTGGTGTGAAGTACAATTGGATAAGAGCGCAGTTCAATAAATACATCTACTCTAGTTACTTCCTGCAATGCTTGAATAGAATGGCAACTTTGCTACACAAAAGATGCCAATCTCAGACTGATTCACAATGTCTAACTACCTGCTATCCTAGTTGGATTCTATATACATCACCATACTATGGTATTCGGATCTCCTTCCTAGAGAATATTGCACCTGAACACCGGCCCTTTCTCATCAATTCTCTGTTCATCATTACCTGCAAACAACTACTATATCAATCGAGACGCTAAAGGCATCTTCAGATAGAAAAGTTTGGTAAAAATCCAAAATTTCGTACCATCAGGTGGTTGAGATAGTTTCCGGTTTTGTGGAGAAGCCATTTCTTTCTTCAAATAAGTCAGTATGTCCTCTATAGTGTACTCCCTTTCCCAGTTTGCAAGCACCGGAAAAAGGCTTGGCTCAACCTGGTAACTCAAACATAAATACTTCAGCTAGAGTTTTCAATTATTGCAGGAATTCGGAGAATGATAATGAAGTTTTTGAAATGCACAAAGTACCATTCCAGTTTCCTGGTTTACACAAGTCATCTTTATACTAGTTTGAAACCGCACGGTTGGTGGGTTGTCTGGATAATCTTTGTCGCAGAAAAGTTTCAACTGATAAATTCTCCCCTCATAAACAGTCTGAAAAGTAATTGGAAAATTCTATGTCTAAAACAATCAAAAACATATAGGAACTTGAAGAAAACTAGTTTACCCATACATAAACATACATTTGGAGGACCAATTACAGTCCAGAAACACATGTAAAGAACAAGCATATAAGAACTTGAAGGAAACTAGTATATATACACATAAAACATACATTGGGAGGACCAAGTATAGTCCCAGTCCAGGAACACATGTAAAGATCGTCAGCATCATCGATACCATAGCTGATGGTTCCATCACCTATACCCTTCTCCCCTCTCTCAAGCTCTTCTAAAAGTCTGAAATTTCTCGGAACTGCAAATTAGCAATCATGTTATTTGTGATATTTCACAATTAGCATCTGGCTTCATGAGACATGCAATGATGTTTAATAATTCTAGAAATATCAGAGAGAAAAAAAGATCTTTTGCCCTGTAAGCCTTCGAGGAAAGCATGAGACATGTAATGTGCTACTTTCCCAAATCCCCATAGAAATCTGAGGTAGTTGGAGATGCTGCGCAAAGGCCATTGGCTACTTGAATTAAATATTAAAATGCAATCACAAAAAAAAGCACCGAATGGTGAGATTCTAGACTGAGGCCAAGATGCACAAAATGATGTTAATTCTATGTCTTGAAATGGTAAACAAAAAAACAACCATGACTATGACTTAATGAAAACAATTTCAAATGCCAAAAGCCACAGGTTATAGCATGGTTTCTCATTCCTAATCATCAGACAACATGTCGACCAGTGACGACATAGGATGATAAACATCTGGTGATCTTTACCATTTTGAAAGTGAGTAAAATGATTGCATTAACATGACAGAAAAGGACAATTAAAAGCTATTTTACATAAAAGTGACTTTGTTGACCTACTCTCTAATGCCAACAGTTTCTGAAATTGAGATGTTTCTGAAAGCCCTTACAGCTACTATAAAATTAATGTACTCCTTGAGCTGAAACAAGTATTAAAAAGAACAACAGGACCAGGTGTTTCATTTTTAAGAGTGCTGATTGTTGAACAATAAACATTGTTCATGCAACTGAGATAGGCATGGTTTACATAGAACTCTTAGTAAGAAACAGTTTTTCACTCTTTGTCAGAAATTAAGAAAATCTGTACCTATGGCTCTATTAATTATCTTTCTTGGTCCTTTGTTGTGCTGTAATCAGTGTTCAACAAACAAAGAAGTGACTTCAAATGTTATATAACGAGGGTGCATGGCAAAAGCAAGGAAGTTCAAAGAAATGCTATTAGTTAGTTGGTAATATTAGATCAACTTGAAGTCAAGCCCTTGTCACATGAGAAAAACTGAAATGGTTGAACAAAAAGGTGCAACTCTGTATCAAAACTCCAATGTTCCTAGTTTTGCACATCAAAATGGGTTGCTTTTCCACTAAATGGTCACAACCTTCATATTTTACGAGTTGTACATATTTTTTGAGTGTAAGAATAGTCAAATTCATCATTGTTTTTGTTTATTATACAATGACTAAAAAGAAACAACACATGAATGGCACATACACGAGTCATGAACACATTGCATTTTATGTATATTGAACTTGTGTGATGCATTAGTTAATGATGCATCAAACTACAAGACAATTGCTTGTTTAAGAACCTTTTGCAAGACATTATCATCTAGTCTCAGAGTCTATGAGTCACAACTTTGAATTGCATATATAACATGAAACAGTCCCTAAGAGCATACACTCACTCCTTCCGGTGAGGCAAGAACTGAAAAGATTGCTAAATTACAACAAAGAAGAATCCTCAAAACAAAATAATATGCTTCACATAGCAAATTTTTTTGTGTTAGTTACACAATATTTTTCACTTAACATGAACTGTTTCAATGAGAATGAAGACAATACAACATCTCTGTTAGTGTGGAAACACATACTACTGTAGCAGCAAGGCAGAATAGGTAAAGAAAAAATTTAACCTCTTTTGAAACTAAGGTAGAAAAAGCTTGCAAGTCCTGCTGGAAACTGCAAACAATATTATTTCAAGCCTAATAAGTATTGTTTGTTTCCATTTCAACACGAACCCAGGAGCTCAACTGTTGTGTAAGTAGTCACTTATTTCATCAAGGAACAAGGGAATATTCTTAATATGATCTTTCAGTTGGTTGAATTTTATCAATTATACTTTATCAAAAAGCTTGAGGCTTAGGACTGTTTGACCTTGAGTTCGTGGTCCTTTAACTACACCAGTTCTGTGACCTTCAACAATCTAGGTTGAACATATTCTTTCATGATAAATCACTCCCTCTACATTTATGATTCTTCAGCTCCCAAAGTCTTTCTCCTTCCCAGATAGACCGAAGGAATAACAGTAAGGTAAAAGAATGCAATTCTGATAATGGCCCATATAGGATTGAAAGAATCCAAATCACAGTTCTCTTCCTTTTCTAGTTTTCTCTATTCACAACTTTATTCCAACAGTGGCACTATCCCAAAAATGTGGAAAATAAGAAGCTGATTGGTTGCTCCAGATACCAGTTTCTCATAGTCCACTTACCAAAAATCTGAGTGGAAGGCAATTCTCAGAAACCCAAGTTTCAAGATTTCAATATTTCCGTTCATGAATATGATACACAATAGAATTCCAAAAACTGGTTTTGATCAAATGGAATTCCAAGTCTCCATGAACCAAACTCTCTACCACTAAACTTCAATGGCATGTGGGTCGACTCCTCCACAAGATGTAATTAGCTTTCTTCATCCATCCTACCCAAGAATTAAACATCTTCATGTTGATCAAATTGTCTAAGAAATGCACTAACTTATTGATGTAATCATGGTAAGCAGAATTCTGTGAACCCCATAACCACATTCTGAGAAAATTCTATGTTACAGGACTGGATTTTCAAGAAAAAAAATGTTTTTGGTTGGTCTTTGTTGGAGGCAGTCCAAAAAGTGTTAAACCGCGGGCGACACCAAATTATCCCATCAGTGGTCAAAGGCATTCGCAACCCAACTTCCAAACTGAAAAACCCTGGAAAAGCCTTCAATCTTCTTCCATAATCAACGAAGCTCAGCAGGATAACTACAGAAAAGTCTGTGAACCTCATAGCCGCATCATGAGAAAACTCCTAATTTATAGAAATGGTTTTCCCACCTAAATTTCTAAAAAATATCTACAATATTGTCTAAATCAAAGACATTCACCATCCATCCTTCAAATCAAGAAACCCTAGAAAAGCTTCCAATTTTCCGATACAAAATCAACCAACCGACTGCTTCAATTTGAACGACAAAACCGCGAAGAAGAAGAAGAAGGAGGAGGAAGAAGGAGGAGGAGGAGGAGGAGAAGGAGGAGGAGAAGGACGCTCACCGACAACGCGAGATCCTTCGGAGCCCATCGTCGATCTCCGGCTCCCCGAAAACGGAGAGGGGGAGGTCTGTTATAAGGAGGAGAGGAGGAGAATGGCGGAAATAATAGGTAACCGCCACCGCGGGTAACTGGATCCCAAATAGCCAAGGGCTAAAGCGGAAAGAGACTTCTCGGACTGGTGTTAGTCCGCGTGAACAAGGGGTTCGACTTAAACGGGCCGGGCCAGGCCAAAGCTTGTAGTTAGTATGTCTGGGTTACATTGGTTTCGCTAAAGCTGTTGCAAATTTTAAATTTTTATCTTTTTTAGTTTTTTATTTTATCTTAATTCTTTCGTTTTGAGTACAAGAATGAGCCCAATAATCAATGTTTAGAGTTATAGTATTGACCGAATAGTGACTTCTAGAGACGAAAACTTTTATTAGATAAAATATTGAAATCACCATTTAAGTTTTTTATTTGGATTTTAATGAAAATTAAAATTTAAAGTTTGAAAGTATTTTTTTATTGATTTTAATCCTTCGTACGTATTAATTGCAGCCCACAGACGGATGAAGCTAGTGGTAGTAGCAACTGATAGCCAAAATAAAAATGTCAATTGAAGTTCATTACAACATTGAATATAATTAATGTGTTTTTGTTAGTAGTGGGAACATGGTATGCCTTGTTTTACCAGTAAATTATTCATATCTATTATTTAATATTATTTAGTTTAATTGAGATAGTTTTTTATTTATTTTAAAGACTGTTTGGTTGGTAAGAGGTGAAAAAAAGTATAGAAAAATTATTTTTTTATATTTTCAATTCATTTTTAAGAGTAGTTGAAAATAATTTATTTTTTTTATTTAGTTGAATGGAAGTGAAAAATGAAAGTGAATTCATTTCTATTTTTTGTTATTTGGATGAATAGAAGTTAAATTAGAAAGTATATATCAGATCACCACTTTCAAGTATAGTGAACTTACCCCCATTTTGTGAGTTAGGCTAGAATTAGTTGACCACTTTAGGCAATGAGAGTCTTTGGAAACCCTCGAGTATTATAACTTGAATGACCACTCATTTTCTTGGGAATGAATATACAACTTTTCGGAGTGGTACTAGTTTTGTTGAATTATGTAGAGTGAGTTGATGATGTGTTATCTTAATTTTCAGCCCAACTTGAGGGCCTCGACATCTTAGGAGGATTCATAACATCCTAAGGGACATTATGCAAGAGATTAAGGAGTTTGTGCAATGGAATTAAAATATAAAACCATGCCACAAACACCTTCCATACTTCGTATGGTGAGGTCAATATCCCTTTATGGGATATAAGGCAACTAGCTGAGATTCCTATTCTTGAGAGTTTCTATATTGAATATCTCCCTACTGACTATCACATGAACCTTAATTTTAGTTACACCCTGCATTATCTCTTTATAGTTTATGATTGGATGGCGGTGCATTTTTCAAATAATCAAAAGCATGTGTACTTCAATCATTGGACCGATTTTTTTTATGAAAGAAATATAACAAGTGAGCTAACTAGATTTGACCAGATTATGTATAATATAGGAGACATCCTTTTGAAATTTGGACCCAAAACTTATTTTGCAGCCTTCATTAGTCTGTGGCTTTGCCACTTTGTTATACCGCATGGTAGGCAATACATTCACCCAGAGATATTCATAATGGCTTGTAAGATGGTGCATAGACAAAAAGTTACTCTAACTCCTATAGTGTTAGGCTTGATATATGCTAGTCTCAGAGTGATAATGGACAATCCTACAGGACCAGATAATTCTTTAACTTGGTTCCCTATCTATTTTCTTTATGCCTGGACTTATGCCCATCTTTAGAGGACTTATACTGAGTTGGAGCCTAGTGATAAAATTAAGAGGCTATGTCAATCATGCTTAGTTCCTATTCCTAAGATGAATCAAATCATGAACATAGTTGCTTCTTCTTATTCTCCTAGAGGCTAGGATATATGTATGGGATCCTCGGAATTTTAATTGGTGAGCTTATCCTTTCACTCTTTCTAATTCTAGTATACTAGTGGATATGGCTGTCTTCCCTTATCTATAGAAGCCTATGAGTATATTATCTCCTTGTGACGTGGGATGCTTCCACTTTGCTTAGAAGAGCATTTGGCTATAGAGTCCAATAATCCACATCGGCTTTACCGAAAATTTGAATATGACCAAGGCTTTCCTGAGAATGTTCCTGTCCTTTCACTACCATCATGTCTAGGCCAACTAGCTAGTTGCTATTTGCATCTCACTTGTCTCCAAGATGATTCGAAATATTACATTCCTGACATCAAGCGGGAGGTTAAGATTCTTTGTTTATATGCTATAACATGATTTAATAGCATTGGAGGATATTTTCACACTAATCCAAAATTTCTAGTTGGGAATGCGTTTGGTTTACATAGCAAGGAAAAGTAGGTGACGAGTAGTAGAGGGTCGAGATTGGAGAGGACTCGAGATGCAAAAGGCTCTGGCTCGTAAATTTGCTTATCCCAAACTAGATAGAGAGAAGTCCATTCCCCCTTGCAGGATTAATGATGGTTGTTTTTGAGGTAATGTAGGTCATATATTGAGTTTGAGATGAGAGGAACCTTGACTTGCATGTGACTCTCTCATGTCTGATGCTCTGAGTCCCTGGCGACATATGCAGGTCTGTCTGCAGGTGGGAGTATGGGGGCATGATCAATATTACTGCATACACCATCTAGAAATCTGACTTTTTTTATTTTTCATGATTTACATAAATGAAAGACCAGGGGTGCACCTTCCTTCACTGACATAGTGCATCAATATTCTAATATGGATTTAAGTAGAGTGGTTTGACTAGCTTTTTTGTTACCTATATTAGCTAGTCATTCATTAGATGTAAGTATCCGTAGGAACTAACAATTCCCTTCTCCTATGTTTGTTTTTCTTTCTTTTCTCCTTTTTTAGCTAAGAATCTAGTTTCTTTCAGGCGGACAAGGATTTTGGTGGCTCTCCCAATGATATTTCAGACTATGATGGTAAAGGATATCTAAATTTTGCCAAGTTTCATATTGCATGTAAACTAATTTTGCTTCTATTGTAGATGTGATTCTTGGGTCTTACTTCAACCAAGGGATACTTACATTTATGGGTACTCATCCACCACCTCCATCATCAGGTGATAGTCTATTATCTTCTTTTCTTATCTTGAAACATTCTATTGATATATTACTTACTTGCCCAGATGGCAATGGAGGAGCGTGAGCAAATTATTGCTGAATTGCCATAATCATTGGGAGGGATCAGTAGGCTTTGATATATCTTAATATTATTTTTATCCTCTTTATCTAAGGCTCCTATCTGCTTTTGTCCATCTTATTTAGGAATACTATTATTGCTTTATGGAATTCTTTTGCATTAGATTTTATTTTCAACTTTGTGTTCCCTACATCTCAATCCCAAAAGATAGGGTTTTTTTATTAACTTGACTTGTCATGCAATGATGTATTCATCTTATCACATGAGAGTGGACTTATTTTGCTATATAGGGGGGCTTTAAGTTGCCACAAAAGGGTGGACTTGAGTTACCACAAGGAATGGATTTGAGTTGTCACAAAGAGTGGACTTGAGTTACCACATAGAGTGGATTTAATTTACCATAGGTATAGATTTGGTTTGCTATAAGAAGTGGGCTTGAGTTATCATAAGAAGTGGATTTAGTTTTCCATAGGAATGAACTTGGTTTGTTATAAGGAGTGGAGTTGAGTTACCACAAGAAGTGAACTTGATTTGCCATATGGAGTAGATGTAATTTACCATAGGGAGTGGATTTGAGTTGTCATGGGGTCATGAACTAGACCACCACATAAAATGGACAGGGTTTTGTATCCATGTTTCACCTCTAGAAATATAAAGTGCATGTTTGACAGGTCATTCTCTTGAAAAAGCTAGACATTTTGTCATAGACAAAACATAGACACTTTTATTTTGTTGTTGTTGCTCCTAGAGGTTTAGGTATGGTATCTCTTGAGGAATCAATTGTTGATTGGTGGCATAGGTATTTCCCTTTTATCATCAATTAGTTGGTAGGCTCCTCCTTCAAATATCCTTTCGATAATATAAGAGCCCTCCCAATTAGGCTCGAACTTGTCTTTCTTATTTCGATCTGAGATTAGGGTCTTCTCAGGACCAAGAACATTTCTCCCTTTTGGAAGAATCTGAGTCTAGCCATCCTGTTGTTTGCTTTGGACATTTGTGCTCGGTACATCTCTAAGTTTTGTTGAGTTATGAGTCTTATCTCATCTAAGGATTCTAGTTCATCTAGGTGAAAAGGAACATTATCCTATTTTGTAATTTATTCTTGTAAAGTAATCCTTATAGAGAAAATTTATACCTCCAATGGCAGGACTACTTCAATTCCAAATGCTAATGCATATGGTGTTAATCAAGTGGGGATTCGAGATGTGGTGTGATAAGCCCATAATACTTCAAAAAAAAATTTAGTGTCAATCTCTCTTGTTTTTGGCAATGACTTTCTTCAATATTTTGGAGAGAGTTTTGTTGAATGCCTTAGTGAAGCCATTCATCCTTACATTACAGATGGATGAATATTTCTAATCTATATTATGATAGTGTGCAAATAGCCCGACCTTGAAACTCTTGAAGGACAATCCATTATTAGAAATGATCTTTCAAAGAATACTGAATCGATACAGGATATTTTTCAAAAAAAGTAGACAACAATATCTGCTTTCACTTCTTTCAATTGGATTGCTTTTGCCTATTAGGAGAAATAGTCAGTTATTGCTAGTATGAAACCATGATCTTTAGAAGATGGTTAAATTAGGCTAATGAAATTTATACCCCATACCTCAAATGGCCATGAGAATACTATTGGATATAGAGTATTTGGATATTGGTAGATGAAGTCACCGAGAACTTGGCATAGGTGACATTTTCTCGTGTATTCGATACTATCTATTACCATTGTGGGCCAATAGTAGCATGTACATTTGATTTTTATCATCATTTTTGGGACTGATTGATAAGTTCCACAAACCCCAGAGTATACTTCATACATGACCTCTTTAGCTGCTTCGTTTGAAAAATAATATAGAAGTAGTTAATCGAAAGACCTATAAATACTGTCATTGATAAGCAAAAAGCACATGACCCTCTTCCTAAGTTACGTTCGACCAACTTTTCTTTTAGGAATTCTCTGTTTCTGAGATAGTTAGTGAATGATATTCTCCAATTTATTGCTTCTTTTATGACTTTAGATTCAGTTTTCTTGTGTTTGATGCTGAATATCGAGTTTATCACTTGTCAATTGTAGACCATGATTTGAATTTTTTTTTTGGTTGAGGTTAGCCAATGCTTTAGTGAATTTAGCTAAGGAATCAATTTTTGTATGGATAGACCAAGAAACCTTAATTATTTGAATATGTAAAATTTGCCCCATTAGTTCTCGAGCCTTTCCATAGTACTTTAGTAGCTCAGATTTGTTGATTTTATACTCATCTTGGACTTGATTGATGATTAGTTGTGAGTCACGAAAAATATGTAGGTTTGATATTTTCATATTAAGGGTAATTTCTAGTCTTGCAAATAGGGCCTTGTATTCAACTTTATTGTTCGTATATGATTTTGAAAGGGAATAGAAATATCATAAGATGCCCCCATTTGGAGTGATAAAAATGAGTCTAATACCTGGTTTAATTAGCAAAAGCTTTAGTCTAATCCCTCATTTGATGGATGATGCCCCATCAAAGTATAGCTTCAAGTAGGGTTTCTCTTCTTTGACAAGAAGAATTTCCTCATTAAGAAGTTCACAACTTAGTGGAGAGTTGTCTAGCATTGGGTAAGCTATGAGAAAATCAGTGAGGGCTTGTCCTATAGACGACTTTTAGGGAAGTGACTTGATATCATATTCCATGAGAGTTAAAATCCACTTTGGTAGTCTTCTAGTAAATACAGGCTTAATCATCAAGTATTTTATGTGATCAACTTTTGATATTAAAATGACTTGATGAGAAAGCAAATAATATATGAGCTTCTTGACTATAAATATAAGCATTAGACAGTATTTTTCGATGGGAGAATAATTACTTTTTGTCCTCATTAGCATTCTACTTAAGTAGTAAGGTCTGTTTCCTTTACCTTGTTCATTATTCTATGTAAAAAGTTCCCGCAGAGACCCTTCCATTATAGTCATGTAGAGGATCAAGGATTTATCAGGCAAGGGTGCTGCTAGAACTGGTGATTTCAAGATATATTGTTTCACTTCTTCAAAGGCTTATTGGTATTCTTGATCCAAATGAATGAAGCATTCTTCTTCATCAGTTTGAAAAAATGCTTGTATCTTTTGAAGAGATTTGAAATAAATCTTCTAATGTATACAAGTCAACTTTGGAATGACTTCAACTACTTCAAGTTGCTGGATAGTGACATATTCAAGATGGCTTTGATCTTAGAGGAATCAATTTCAATCCCTCGGTGTTTAACAATGAATCCAAGGAAGCACATTTCATATGATTTATCTTTAAGTTATATTTCCTAAAGTGCTCGAATACTACTTTTAGTTCTTGGATATGCTTGTCTTTGAACTTATTTTTGACAACCAAGTCATTCACATAGAATTTGACTAGTTGGTGTATGATGTTATTGAAAATTTGGGTCATAACCCTTTGATAAGTGGCGCCCACATTCTTAAACCCGAAAAGTATCACCTTGCAACAGTAAATGTCAATTGGATTTGAAAAGGACATATGCCTCTTATCATCAAGATTAGGACAATTGCATCTTTTTTATAGTAAAATTAGAGATCCAATCTAAGTTGAATTCCAACTCCAATTAGTATCCGTCAATATTCACACAGCTACCGTCCAAAGGCTATATCTTCTAAGATATTCATCCAAATCTAGTAAATAACTATCCATTGGAAAGTTGAGATCGATTCCTATAATTCTATTATTTACTATTTTGGATAATTCGGATTCTGTATTGGTCAAAATTAGGGTTCATTTATCAGTCTGATTCAATAATAGTCCTAACCCAATAAAAAAATAGGATTTAGATATTTTTATTTAATATATGTTAAGTAGAATTTTTAGTGGAGTCTAAGTTCTATTTTCAATATACACCAAGTAGGACTCTAAGTTTATTAGAGGGCTATATATATAACCCAAGTTTATAACAAAAAAGAGTTTTTCTATTAATAATATTATCTTATTTTGGGTTTATCCCCTTCTATCTTCTTTGTGGATTCAAGGATCCATCGTTATGAGAAGATAGTGATCTTCTCTCTATTCCTCGTACCTCTCCTACTACATCAAAGATGCATCTTAATTTAGTTGTATCCTAAGAAACCATCTATAAAGGAGAATATTTTAAAATTGGCCATGTTGTCAATCATGATTTTTATTATCGGTAACAAAAAGTCATCTTTGGGACATGTTTTATTCAAGTCCCTATAGTCCACATAAATGTGAATTTGCATCCTTTTTCTAGACAAGCACAATACTTGTCACCCAATAGTTGGGGAACCGATCATCCAACTAGGCACAAACGTGCCCAGTCTATGAGGTTCTGGTGCCCAAACTTCTGTAGTTTGGTTATCCAAAACACAAGTCTATTTGGACCAGATTTTTCAGCCTTTTTCACTTCAAATTGGCCTTGACTCACTGTGAATTAGGCTTGAAATCCAATCCTATTTCTTGTCAAATTCGAAGTTGGAATTTGGGCTACAAAAATCACTTAAACAAAGGAGAGCTCGGCTATGTGTGAGCATGAAGGACAAAGAAAGGGCGAGCTCATGATAGAGGAAGAAGGATGTAAAATAATAATAATAAAAATAAAAGTAAAGTTGCAGCAAAAAAAGAAAAAAAAGAGAGGATATATATGTGTGTGTGTGTGTGTGTCTGTGTGTATATATATATATATATATATATCCTTACCTTCATTTGCACACTTTCAATTTTTAACCTAAGGACAGCCTGTGGTCTCACTTGAAAGTCATTTAGATATAAGGTTAGTCTGTGAACTCATCTGAAAGTTAATTCATACCTAGGTTAGTCCCACTAGTTAGTATACGTACGACACTACTTTTCTTTATCTGTATTTGTTCGGCGAAGTTGGTTTACTACAATTTAGGATAGGATTTTCTACCACGTAACCTGGCTTTTGGCTTTGGGAATAGACCAATGCACTCAGTATTCTCAAGTATCGAATAAAGAAGATTGGAGCTCGGTAGCTATCTGAAGTTGCTTCACTCTCCAACTCGTTTAAGTCAACTGATGGTTGGTTGTGTAAGGTCATTCCATTCCCTTGTTTAAAACTGGGCTATTCTTCGCATCAAGAAAGAAGCCTAACCCAACCTCACAACTACCTTCCCAGTTTATCAGGACTCTACCTATTTGGTTGATTCTTGCTTTTCTGTAAGGCTTCACTCCCAACATTCCATTCCTTTGCTCTCCGAACTTCTTCCTTCTAGGCGAGTAAGGGCATATACTTCTGTAAATAACATAATAGAAAGAAAAACTTATGAAGAAAGCACCGGTAAGGTTACCTAAGCCATCGGGCTAGCCTTTACTGGATCGAATTTCCTCTGCGAGCTACTAGATCTAATGCACCATTCTTCGGCCTCTTACAAAGAGTTTCGATGTACCAGATCGTCTTGTGTTTCATCAATCTCCGATATCGATTCCTGGGAAAACCGGGCCTACTTCCTTTTTCCTTGTGGAGGTATTCTCAGTTCGATTGCCGGAGCAATCTCTTTCCCTTCAACCTGGATTCTGGGATGACTTTCGTCTTGGCATTGGATTTTATATGCGAAATAAAGTAAGCTAGTACAAGGTACACTAAAGCAACCTCATTGCCCTGAAAGCACTTTGATTTGAACTAGAACAATCAGGGCAAGATAGATTGGTTTTGATTCGCATTCTGCGGGATAGTTGAAGTTGGTCCCGAGCTACAGAGCTTCCATACTGTTCGAGTGCAAACCTTGAAGTTGGCTTTTCCCATGCTGGTATAGTGGGAGATTCTCTATTCTCTACCTCCCTAAATTGAGCACCTAGAAGTCAAATTAATTAAAGACTAATTTGCAGACTTGTCTAAAAATCAAATTGACTTAAAATCAGCCTATGAGCTTGCCCAAAAGTCATTATATCAATAGATAGCCCGATGAGACTCTAATCAATTAAATCAAATTGATTAAAATAAATTAATTAAAATAATTGACTCAATTAAATTAAAATTAAGTCAATGTGGTTAAATTAAGTACTTTAATTTACTTAGGCTAAACTAATTTGATTTAAATGGACCACCAAATGGAACTAAATTAATCAAATAAGCTAGTGGACTAAATTCTAATTGAAATAGACCCAAATCCAAATTGAATCAATCTAATTCAACTTGGGCCAAATCTATTCAAACCTAACCCTAATCAGATTCTAATCAAGTCAAATTAAATCAAACCAAGTTTGCATCAGACCTTAATTTGGTTAAATCGAGTTCAAATCAAATCAAGTTTGAACTAAACCCTAATTAAGTCAAATTAAGTTAGAACAAAACCCTAATTTAGGTAAACCAAGTTTGAATCAAACCTTAATAGGGTCAAAGAGAGTTCAAATTAAAATTAGAATTAGGTTTGAACCTAAATCAAAATCAAATTAACTTTAAACTTGAACCAAATCAAATCAGGTTCAAATCCGAATTAAACTCAAATCAAGTCCAAATATGAATCAAGCCTAAATCAAACTAGATTTAGACCAGGTCAAGCTTGAACTACCAAACCAACTTGGTTCGAACTCAAACCCAATGAGAGTCTAACAAGGGTTGAACCCAAATCCATTAAGGATTGACCCTAAACCCAATAAGGGTCTAACTCAAGTCAAACCCAAATTCATTAAGGATTGAACTCAAACTCAATAAGGGTCTAACATAGGTCGAACCTAAATTCATTAAGGATCAAACCTAGATCTAATAAGGATCCGACAAGAATCTATTAAGGGTTAGATCCAAGATTCATTAAGGATCCAATAAGAATCTAACGAAAGTTAAATCCAAGATTCATTAAGCATCTAGTAAGAACTCAATAAGGGTTGGATCGATGATCCATTAAGGCTCTAATAAGAACTTACTAAGGGTTGAATTCAAGATTTATTAAGCATCCAATAAACATTCAAAAAGAATTGGATCCAAGATCCATTAAGGATCCAATAAGAACCCAATAAGAGTTAGATACAAGATCCATTAAGAATCCAATAAGAACCCATCAAGGGTTAAATCCAATATCCATTAAGGATCCAATAATAACCTAATAAGGATTGAATTCAAGTTCCATTAAGGATTCAATAAGAATCCAACAAAGGTTGGATTCAAGATACATCAAAAATTCAATGAGAATCAAATTCAAAGTCCAACAAGGTTCAAATCAAATTAGACTTGAACCAAAACTAAGTCCGAATATCAAATTGAATTGAATTAGACTTGAAATAAAACCAAGATTGAACATTAAATTAGACTTGAAGTGAAATCCAATCTAAACATCAAATTAAATCGAAATAGACTTGAACTAAAACTAAGTCTGAACATCAACTTGAATTAAATCAAACTTGAATCAAAACTGAGCCTAAATATTGAATTGCATTAAATTAAGCTTGAGTCAAGACTAAGTTTGAATATCAAATTGAATCAAATCAAACTTGAATCAAAACCAAGTCTATAACCATCAATCAAATCAAATCAAATATGAACCAATATTATGTTTGAATTGAATCAAACTCAAATCAATTGAAGTTAGATGATAATAAGTTCAAAGTCATTGCAACACTCCAAACTCAATTGACAACAAACCAAAAAGGATCATTGATTATTAAATTAGAAATAGTTAACATAAACTAAAATCGCTAACCATTTTAAATTGAAGTAAAGATACGCTTGAACTATCTTAATCAGTCAACCAAATGCCATGTTTAAAGAAAGTCAACTGACAACAAAAATAAAGCTATCGATAATACTATAAGCTCAAATGACATAAGTACAAAGACATCGATCAATGCTGCTTTAAATTTAATTGAAAATAAGTCAAGAAAGGCTATTAATTATCAAATCAAGAATAATTAGTAAAAGCCAAAATTGTTAATCATTCTCTTAAATCAAAATAAACTAAGATAAGGTTAACTCACTTAGTCAGTCAGCTAAATCCCATGTTCGAAGGAGGTTCAATTGACATTAGTAATGCTTCAAAACCTAATTGACATATGTCAAAAGAGGCCGACAACTATTAAATTAGAAAAAATTAGTATAAGCTAAGGCCCCTAATTATTTCCTAAATCAAAGATAAAAAAAATCAACTGATAATAAGCAAAAAGCCATCGGTAGTACTTCCTTAATGGGGTCAACTAAGATAAGTCAAGATAGCCAGTCATACCCTGAAATCAAGTAAAATTATCAGCATCCACCAAGAATCAAACCAAACACTTATCCATGTCAAGTTTCATTTGATCAAATCAACGGGAGTGGAGTAATGACAAGCATCAAAATTTTCCCAATCTCTTCTTCATTTCATATCATTTGATATTATGGAATTAAATTCTTTAAATTATAGAGTGAGGGTATTCCCTTATTTAAGACATGTACCCTTCTCTAAAATAATTAAATTATGTTTCTCTTTCTTCGTGTCTCTATTTTATTAGTTAAATTTTTTATTTTAGGAGGTTCCTAACGATTGTCAAGTTAATTAACAATAGGGTCTTACACTAGTTAAAAGTCATGTTCCTACAATATTTGATTACACACTCAAATATGTAAATTTTATTTGTTATTTTAGGATTGATTCTCAAGATCTTTAGCTTTCTTAGGTGGTCGATTGTGACTCCATAAATCCAAGATGCATTAAGGATCCAATAAGGATTTAACAAAGGTTGCATCATCCGATAAGAATCCAATAATGATTAGACCCAAGATCCAATAAGGATCTAATAAGAACCTAATAAGGGTTAAAACCAAGATCCATTAAGGATCTATTAAGAACCCAATAAGGGTTGAATGAAGATCCATCAAGGATATAATAAGAATTTAATAAGAATTGAATTAAGATCCAATAAGGATTAAATCTAAGGTTTAATAAGGATCAAATTCAAGATCCATCAAGAATCCAACAAGAACCTAATAAGGATTAAGTCCAAGATTCAATTAAGATTAATTCCAAGATCCCATAAGGATCAAGTCCAAGATCCAACTAGGATCAATTCCAACACCTAGTAAGGGTCAACATCAAGATCCAATAAGGATCAAGTCCAAGGTCCGATAAAGACCCATTAAATAAGTCAAACTCTACCTAAATTTGAATCAAACCATACTTGAATCAAGGCCAAGTCTGAACATCAAATTAAATCAAATTAGAATTAAATCAAAATTAAGTTTGAATTGAACCAAGCTCAAATCAAGCGAAGCTAGTTGACAATAAGCACAAATTTGTCGACAACACCTCAAGTACAATCAATAACAAACCAAGCAGGTCATCGATTGCTAAATTCAAAATAGTCAACATAAGCCAAAGTTACTAATTATTTCAAACTGAACTAAGATAGACTTCTACTTGCTCAATCAGCAAAAATAGCATATCTGAAAGATGTTAATTGATAATAAGCAAGCCATTGACAACATCTAAATCCAAAGATAAATTGAGAACAAGCAAAAGCTGATAATTATCTTTAAAACCAAACTAAACTTAGGTAGGCTTGCACTTAGTTAGTTAGTAAGCTAAATGCCAAGTTCAAAATTAAACCAGGGGGAGTCAGCAGATAACAAGCATAAAGCTACCAATAACACTTCAAGATCAAATCGAGTCAGTTAACATAAGCCAAAGTCATCAGTAATACTCCAAAATCAAGTAAACTTATCGACATTTGCCAAGGTTCAAACCAAGCACCCATCTAAATCACATTCCACTCAATCAATTGCACAGGAGCAGCACAATAGCGAGCATCAAGCCTTTCTCGATCCCTTTCTCATTTCATATTATGAATTTAAATTTCTTAAATTGTCAAGTGAAGATATGTTATTGTTTATGATATGTAACCCCAAAACTCAATTAATCAAATCATGTTCTTTCTTTCTTAATGCCTCTATCTTATTAACTAGATTTCTTACTTAAAGAGATTTCTAATAATTATTAAGATAATTAATAAGAAGGGTTTATACCTATTGAAAGTCATATTCTCACAATACCTTATAATGCCTAAGATAAAATCAAAATTGATTTGTGGTTTCGAGATTACTTCTCAGGATCCTCTAGCTATCCAAAGTGGTTGACACAACTCTCGATATTTAGGTTTGGACCTAATTTGATCTCAGTTTGATTCAATTAACTTTTTATTTAAACCTAATTTAACTAAATTAGGGTTTGGTTTAAATTTGATTTGACTGGATTAGGATTTGTGTCTAAACTAATTTGATTTGGGTTGATCCTAATTGTTTTGGGCCCAATTTAATTTTGAACTCAGTATATTTATTTTATTTGATCAAATTTAGATCCATTTGATGGTTTGTTTGAATCAAATTGGTTGACTTTATCATTTTATTTAATTTGGCCAAATCAGCTAATTATTTTAGCTAATTTATTTTAATAGATTTAATTTAGTTAATTTGAGAGCCCTTGGTTATTCATTGATTAATTAATTTTTGGGCAATTCTGTAGGTTAATCCTGAGTCAATTTGACTTTTAGATGAGTCTACAAGCTAACTCCAAGTCAAACGACTTTCAAATAAGCTTATAGGCTAACCATAAGTAAGATTGACTTTTAGCAAGTCTATAGGTTGGTCCTAAATTAAATTAACTTTTAGTCAAACTTGCAAGTTACCTCTAGGTCAAATGACTTTTGAACGAGTCTGCCAGTTGACCCTAGGTTAAATGACTTTCGAATAAGTTTGTAGGCTGGCACTAGATCAAAAATAACTTTCGAATGAGCTCACAAGTTGGCCCTAAGTCGATGGAGGCAAAAAAGAGAAAAGTATTTTTCTTTGTACGTCTTTTGTTATTTTTTTTTTCCTTTCCTTCTTTCCTTTTTTTCTTTTGCAGCTAGAAGTAACTTCTTTGTTTTTTTTATTTTTATTTTTATGTTATCTTACTTCTCCTCCATTCTTCACCACTCCTTTTCTCTCTTTCCTTAGCCAAGACCCCTCCCTTTGCTTCTTTGGATTTGGGCAAATCTGGACCTCCTTTTGGTGTGGAAACATTGTCGACAAGTTGCCAAGACATAATGGAGAAGAAGGGATAGCAAAGGAGTTGGAGTTGTGAGGGGCAAGTACTCTGATGTCGATTAGATGACTGAAAGTCCAAACTAAACCAAACTATAGGTTTAGTCAAGGTAGCCTGCCGATGGGTAGACCAAGTAGTGAGCAACAATGAGGGTGGTGATTGATGGTGGTGGAGACGATTGGCGAGTAGGGCCAAAGCAACAGGAAGTGGCTTGCAACATTGAGTAAATGGTGGTAGTCACCTAAAAGGTGGCCTAATGAGGATTAGGTAGCAAGAGACTTCTTATTGGTGGTGCGACTCTGGTGAGCAAGCATCTTGGGACACAAAAGATAGCCAAGCAGTGAATCTGGACTCCAGCAAGTGGCACAAGGTCAAGGGTACCAAGGTCTCGACTTGCAGGTTCGGGTGATTTCATAGGTTTGGTCGTCCAAACTTGGGTGGCAGGTTGTGTAAGGAGCAAAGACAACAATGTGCAGAAGCTTGGCAACAAGCAATAGAGCATCAACAAGAAGGAGAGAAGAAGAGTAGAGGAGCTTCAAAGGAAACCAAAAGAGAATATATATATATAGGTCTGATTTTTTATCTTTTGTATTCAACTTTCAATCTGAGCTTCGATTTAGTCTTGTTGTTGCCTCTTTTTGATCTCTTCTTCTCAATATCTCCGATTTTTGTTCTTTCCTCTCTCTCTATGCAAGATTCTAGGATTTTTTTTAGCCATCAAGTGTATTTGAGATGATTTTTGTTACTATCAAATTTGATCGAAATATGATCAGAATAGAGACTCATATGCCACTAAATTATGGCCAAATGTGAATCTTAATTAGACTTGAATTATAGTCAAATTTAATCAAAAACTACGTTTGATTTGGACTTGAATTATTGAAAAGAATTTGGGCTCAAGCTAAGTTCAACTCAAGTGGGCTTCGTAAGACAAAATTTGGATCAAAATTAGATCTAAAATTCATCTAAAATCTATGTTAAAATGAAAAAAATATAAGAATTTTATAAAAGATCGAATTTTTCTTATGAATAAGTCCATGGAATGAAAATTTTAGGAAAAATCCAATAAAACCCTAAAAGTATGAATTGGTCCTATAACATCTAGAATTTATAAATAAACAACTTAAAAGGTTTTCAAATAAACCCTTTAAGAATTCTATATTCACGAATAAACTCTTAAAATTTTAATTTTTTACAGATAAATTTCTCAAGAGTGTTTGTTTATAATAGATCGAAATTTTATTTTAAAAGTTTCAAAATTTATAAATAAATTTTATTATAAAAAAACCTCTAAAATTTATAAAATTATGATTTGGTCTAAATCTTTTTAAAAAATTTACAAATAACCCCTTGTAAATTCAATATTGTGAGCTTTTTATCCATAATCATCTTTCATCCAATCCAAATAAGATTTATCCAAAATAAATAAAAACAATTGATTCAAAATTTGAATGAACCTAATTCAATCAAATCTCTTATAAAAATTTCATAGACTCCTGCAAAAAGAAAGTGAGAGCAGTTCATCAGAGAGTAATAACTTGGGAAACCCGGGGAAGATGATCAAGGAGAGATGATCAAAAGATTATCAACTGGAAATCTAAAGAACAAAATAAGATAAATTTACCTTGTGTTTTTTTCTTCTTTTCTTTTTTAATCTCCTTGTTGTCTCTCTTGGGAGCAACCCATCTACTGCCTCGTCCACACCTCGTCGGAGTCTTGCTTGCAAGTGGACTGGAGCTGACCACCGTCAACCTAGCTCTGCCCCGATGCCACCTAACCTATGCCCTGCGTCACCTCTTGCTAGCCATTGCCTCCGCCAAACTCAGCGCTTGTTGGAGACTTGCCCTTCTCCGCTGCACCTCCAGTCTACGTCAAAGTTGTCATTTGTGCCCTTGTCATTGGAAGTAGCTCGTCACTGCCACTTCCTCCAAGGTGCCACCCTTCTCTCCCTCGCCTGGCCTTCTTGCTTGTAACTAGGCCGGAGCCAACCATGACAGACCCAAATCCGCCCCTTCGCTAGCCGGGCTGTCGCCACTGTCCGCGCCCTAGCACATGACCTCTCCCTGCACCCGACCACCTTGCCGATGACCAACCCCTTCTTCTGGCCGACTACCTCCGCTAGGAGCCAGGTCCGGCCAGAGATGGTTAGCCCTAGCCATATTTTTCCCCAATTATGATTGGCTCAAGCCGCTAGCCTTCACCCCAGCCCACCAACCCATACCCCACGTCACCTCTAGCCCCCAATCCGCCACTGCTTGTGGTAGGATCCGACCAAATCTAGCACAGATTTAAGGAAGAAGGCTTGGCCTTTCTTTGGGGGAGATGAAGATAGGCCTGAAGAAGAAAAAGAAGCCCTTTTAAGAGAAAAAAAAAGGTTCTCTTTTTTTAGATATTAAAAAAAAAAGAAGAAGAAATTGGTCATTGTCAAGAAGAAGAAAAAAATACAAAAAAAATTAGGTCAAAAACAAAATAGAAAAAAAAAAATTAGCCTCGATTTGCGTACTTAAACCAATAGTTTAGGACTAATTTGCGAACTCGTCCAAAAATCAAATTTATATTCAAAGCTAACCCACACGCTTGATTGAAACTTAAACTAATTTTATATTAAAGCCAGCCTGCGGTCTCATTGATCATCTATTCGGATTAAGACCGGCTTGCAAGTTTGTTGATCATCTATTCAAACTAAGGTCAGTCCATGCACTCATTGAACGTCTATTCAAACTAAAATTAGTTTGCGAGCTTAGCAAATATCTATTTAGACTAAAGCCAATTTATGAGTTCACCAAATATCTATTCCAAACCAAGACCAACCCATGAACTTGCCGAATATTTAATGGGGCTAAGACCAACCTATGGACTTACCAAACGTCTATTCGGATTAAAGCTAACTTCTGGACTCACCCAACATGTATTCAAATTAAGGTCAACCCATGGGCTCATCCAAAGTTCTCATGACAACCAAAGCGCTCTCAAACCAAATTAATTAAATTAATTGATCTAATCACGTTGAAATTAAGCTAATTCAACTAAATCAAGTTAAATAAACTAATTAAATTAATTTGATTTAAACAGACTACCAAATGGATGGATTAAAACTCAAATTGAAGTGGACCCAAATCAAAATTGAGCTAATCTAAATCAAATCTGTTTAGATCCAACCCTAATTGGATTCAAATTGGGTTAATTAAATTCAAACTAAACCCTAAATGGGTCAAACTAATTCAAATAGAATCCTAATTGGGTTAAACCAAATTTATATCAAACTCTAATTAGATCAACCAAGCTCAAACCAAACCCTAATTGGATTAAATCAAGTTGAAAATAAATCCTAATCGGGTCAAATCAAACTTAAATTCAAACCAAAATTAGGTTAAAGTTGAATTAGAACCAGGTTGAGCTTGAATTAAAACTAAGTTGAACCCAAATTGGCTTCAACCTAAACCCGAGTTCATTAAAATCGAAAGCCAATGATGGTCCAACATGGGTTAAATCTAAATCCATTAACAAGTTGAGCCTAGATCCATTAAAAACCCATTAAGGATCATATCTAAGATCCGATAAGAGTCCATCAAGAACCCATCAAAGGTTGGATCCAATATCTATTAAGAATCCATCAAGGACCTAATCACGATTAGATCCAACATCCATTAAGGATCCATCAAGAATTTGATCAAGGTTAGATCCAAAATCTATTAAGAATCCATTAAGAACCCATCAAGGGTTGGATCCATAATCCATGAAAAACTCAATAAGGATCCAATATAAGGTTGAGCCTGACCTAAATTGGATCAAACCAAACTTGAATCAAAATCAAGTTTTGAATATTAAACTGAATCAAATCATATTCAAATCGAGATCAAGTTCTAAATATTTAATTGAATCAAACCAAACTTGATCCTAATCAAGTTTTGGACATCTAACTAAATCAAATCAGACTTGAGTCTAAATCAAGTTTTGAATATTAAACTAAATGAAATCAGACTTGAACCAAAGTTAAATTTGAACTTCAAATGAAACTGAATCGAACTCAACAAAATCAAGCCAAGGCTAGTTGGTAACAAGCTCAAAGCCGTCAATGATACCTCAAATTTAATTAACAATGAGTCAAGAAAGGTTGTCGACTATCAAATCAAGGATAATTAGCACAAGCCAAGGTCACTCATTGTTCTTTCAAATCAAACCAAAGTAAGGTAAACTTAAACTCACTTAGTTAGTCAACTAAACCCTTATTCAAATGAAGTCAACCAATAATATACTTAAAACTATCAGCTACACTTCAAAACTAAGCCAATCTAAAAGCATTGACAATGCTTTAAATTTAATCAATAATACGCCAAAGAGGTCATCAATTATTAAATCGAACCAAATAAAAGGCAGACTTGAACTCACTTAGTCAGTCAGCCAAATACTTTTTTTAAAAGAAGTTAATTGCCAATGCTCCAGGCTAATGAAAATACTTCAAGCTAAACTTGACCCGTCATTAGTAACACTATCAAGAGAAGTTATCAAAAATGCTCAAAATAATTAATAACACTTCAAGCTAAATCCAACACACTATCGATAATGCTATTAAGAGAAGTTATCACCAATACTCAAAGCAATTGGAAACACTTCATGCTAAACTTGATATGCCGTCGGTAACACTATCAAAAGAAGTGAATCACCAATGCTCAAAACTATCGACAACACTTTGAGTTAAACCTATCTTGCCATCAATAATGCTATCAAAAGAAGTTAATCACCAATACGCTCATAACTATTAGTCATACTTCAAGCCTCTCCCACTACTTCCTCTCTTATCTTCTTTCATGTCCTATCGAACGACCTCATCAGAGCTCAACAGGGTTAATTGATATAGGCCAAGATAGTCAGTCACACCCTGAAATTCAAATCAAATTATCAACACTTGTTAAAGGATCAAGTCAAGACCCATTCGAGTCAATGCCATATGGTCCAGCTCATGGGAATAGGGTAGCAGCACATATTAAAGCTTCTTTCATACTCTTTTTTTTTATTCTCATATTTTCTATAATTCTATGCTAAAATTTACTGTAAAGTGATAATATGTTCTTACTTAAGTCTTGCACCCTTTCTCTCAAATCAATCAATTATGCTTTCTTCTTCTCGTATCTCTATTTTATTAGCTAGGTTTATTATTTTAGAAGGTTTTCTGATAATTATCAAGGTAATCAAGAACAAGAATTTGCGCCTCTTGAAAGTCATGTTACTATAACACCTAATTATGCATTCAAACTAACACATAATTTAATTTGTCATTTTGAAAGCACTCCTTGGGGTCTCTAACTATCTCAGGCGGTCAGTTTTAGTTCCATAGAGTGGATTGAATCTTCTTCATTTAAAATATTGAATTGTGAATATGGATGATGATCTTATGTTCAATTTTTGATAAATAGATGTAGATGATATTTATTTTTATTTTATATTGAATGAGGATGATATCTTCTATTTGAATGTGGATGAAGATTTGGATGAAATCCATAAGGCACCGTTTGGTTCGGGATCAGAATCATGATCAGGATCAAAACTAGTGAACCACTTTTATAAACTAATATCTTTTTATCAAAATTAACGCTTCAATAATTTAAAGTTCAAAAAAAATATTTACTTTTTTATAATAATTTAATTTAATAATAATGTAAAATAAGTGATATTAATTTTATAAGAAAAAAATAATTTTGAAATGGGCTGATCCTGATCCTGATCTCAAATCAAATGAAGCCTAAGATTTCAAATTTTTTTAATTATTTTGTGATCTCACATAATATAGGGGATTATTTATAAATTTTTTATTTTTCTGGATTTAGGGACCTATTTATAAAATTGACCATGGGGACTTATTTATAAGATTTTAAAAACTTTGAAAGTCCTTTTTATAAAATTTAATTTACAAAATAATAAAATTTAGACTTGTTTGTAAGAAAATTTTTTGAAGAATGTATTGACAAAATGTACAAAATTCCAATGATTTATTTGCAAACATGAACTTTTGAATGTTTTTTAGTAAATCCTAAATTTTGTGAGAGCCAATTTGCAATTATTTATGTTTGAGGGACCTTTTTACAAAATATAAGGGCTTATTTATAATTTAAAGATTTTTATGAATCTTTTTATAAGAATTTTGAATCCGAGGATCTATTTACAAGAGAAAATCTGGACAAGAACATATTTGTAAAAGTTTTATTTTTTTCTCACTTTGGCCCATATTTTTAATAAATTTGGGTCCAATTTTGGACCAGATTTTGGACTCACTCAACTCACTCAGGCTGAATTCAATTTGAGCCCAAATTTTGACCCAGCTTTTGAACTCACTCAACCCACTTGGACTAAATCAATTTAAGCCCAAATTTTATAATAATTTATTTACTTTGACCAAAAATCGTCTAAACACATAAAAATCTTATTTCAAGAAGTTATTTGTTAGGCTTTTTGATATGTACAAGTTTTGTCTAGACATCCATTATTGTCTTCTCGTCGATGACATTATACAAAACCTTATTAGTGAGACTCATAATAATTAAATTCAATAAATTTTGATCTATTTTCTCCTAATCTTTATTACTCATATTGGCTAACTTTTTTTTTATCTCTAACATCTTCTGTAAACCTTGATAAATAATAATTACTTTCATTTTCTTCTATCATAAGATAATATTTATCTTGTTGTTAAATTTCTCTGCCTCGAATAAAAACATTATCATCTTAGTTGCTTACTCTTGTGTTCTGATACTAATTATTGTAATTCATAGTGAATGATTCACATATCACTTTATTTGCAAATAATATAATAAATAAGAAGCAATGTAAGATAAAATAAAAAATAAAAAAAATATAGCGATATATGTGGTTTACCTAAAATTTGGGTACATTCATGAAAGTAAGAGATCAACTACTAACAAATTTTACAAGAGCTTAAAAGAAAATTTTTATTCTTTTTTATCTAACTAAACTCTTCACCAAATCTTGGTAATGCTTCTACCTTCAAAGAAAATCTCTAAGAGAGAACCATGAGAAACTATTATGAGAGACCACCAAAAAACAGCAGAAATTCTCATATAAAAAGTTGATACACTTTTTCTTTCTCCTTCTCTCTATTCTCTTTGTTGTCATCTCTCTATTTTCTTTAGTTTAACCATAGTACCACACCTAAACTCTATGCGTTATTAGCGTAGTTATAGATCCATATTGAGTCTAAATTCTACTTTAATTATAACTCTTAATATTACATAATTGGTATTTTAAATTAGACACAAATTAAAATCCAACTTTAGATTCCTAGTAGAACTCAAACTCCAATCCGAGTTTGAGACATCGAAACTCAACATAGTATGTGATCGCATATGTTGGATTCTAAAATCTAAAATTTTGAAGTCCAATCAATTTTGGGTTTTAGTAAATTCTAAATTTGCTAGATTTTAAAAGTTCTAAAATTTTAAAATTTATGTAATAAACATCAAATTTTATAGTTATTAGAATTTGAAGGTCCTAAAACTTTCAAATCCCACGAAATAAATAGGTCCATGGAGTAAATCATAGGTTTGATGAAATTTAGAACTTTTATAATTTTATGATTTTGTATAACAAACATCAAATTTTATAATTCTCCAAATTTGAAAATCAAGAACTTTGAAATCCTACAAAACAAATAGACCCTAAATTGACCTTGTAGCTCTCTCTCTCTCTCTCTCTCTCTCTCTCTCTCTCTCTCTCTCTCTCTCCCTCTCTCCCTCCCTCCTTCCCTCCCTCTCTCTCTATCTCTCTTCATTTCCTCCAATCAAGAAATAAGCTTGGAGGTAGGGTGGCCTAGCTAGTGACCAAAGCAAAAAATCCTAGGTGTATGAGTTAGATGGGCTTGGTCTTCACTTATTATTAGCTCAAGCACAAAGCTAAAATTAGCTTAACGTATGTGAGTTTTTATCGACTCAAGCAAAGAGCTTGAACTAAGTCTTGAGCATTCTAAGCCTTAGGTATTTCAAGCCTAGGCAATATAAGTCCTAGGCATTCTAAAGTTCTGGTTTACCTAGGCATTCATCTTATTTTATATGGCTAGCAAAATTTGTAACAAGGTTTTAAATTTCGGTCAAAATCGAAATGTTTATATAGATCAAACTAGGATCATATAGGAGTTTATAAGTAAAAAAATTCAGTGAACTTTCAAGTGATTACTAAAACACATATCTTTGGCTAACACACCAATCAAATCACCCCACTTTGGTGAAAGTTCAAGATTTGAGCCAAATTAGACTCCAGACATATCAATTTGCCCAAGTAGTCAAACAAGAGTTAGATTAGACTCCAAACATGTCAATTTGATTGAGCTGCAAAGAAAGAGTTAGATTGAACTCCAAACACATCCTTCTGCCCAAGTGGCTATAATGATAAATAGTCATCGACAAACATACAAATAATACACGTAGAGCAAGCAAACTGATAAAAGAACAGTTCCACCCTCTCTTATTTTAGTACATTACAATACATTACAAAGCACAAAAGTACAACACAAGCCTCTGAAAAGCTGCACCATACAAAGACAATGTTGTGGTCACTGCCTCCTTGGACACCCAACCAAATTTTTTCTTCTATACCGAGGGAGCTCCTTGAAATCAAAGAATGGATCCCTCCACCATCCATGGCCACGAAGCAGGAGAAAGAGCCTGGAAGGCTCCCCACAACTCAATGAGAAGAGTTGAGACCTATCCTACAGCCACTTTAGTCATTGGTGAAGCTGGCTTGAGGAACCAAGAACCATGAGGCTAATAGAGAGTGTGTTGGAGTCACTTAAACAATCCTCTCCAATATGAACTTCCTGCATGCTTCCCACTGCGCTTATGAAGTCGTTGCCATCTTCTGGCTTTTTGCCCTCTTCAGAAGCAGCCTAAGTATCTCTTTAGATGCAACAACTGCAAAATGCAAAGAAGTTACATATGACAGAGGAGAGGAATCATCCCCTTCCTTTTATAATCATTCAAGGCACCAAAATTTGAGAAGTCATCCTAAGTCACAACGAGTTACCTTCAACAATAACAATCTTAGCAGCAATTGCCCCACTGACAGTACAACACATGGTGCTCTTGAGTGTCACGGAGTTCAAGCAACAAGACGCAATTATAAAACAATTGTAATTTTCAAGAAAAGCATTTATCACTTAGTATAGAAGACAACAATTGATATCATAACCCTTTGGTGGGAATGTCAAATGACATCACACACTCACAGTGGCATCATTAATGTGGTTGAAGCCCCAAAAACCTGTAGTAGATGATTTTGTAGCTTCGTTGTTGCATATCTTCCAAGAAGCTAGACTTTGAAGATCTTATCACTTCATCAAATTGGTGCATCCACCACATCAACTTAGCAAAGCACAATCCCAGTAGAAATGAGCTTTGACTCCCTTTCATCTCAACATGATGCTCTAACTATTGTCTCAAACGAGGGGAAGTTGAGGGCGCAATAATGAGAGGGCGTTCGAGTGACTCAATCCCTAACATGGGTCCAATAAAACCAAGTCCAAGTCAAGCCTTCGCCCAATACAGAATGACACTTCCAGCTTAACAACCTGTCACATTCTCAAGCCATCATTTCAACAACCTAGTGTCTTGACCAAGGTTCGCTGTTTCGGCCGAAACGGTTCGGTTTCGACCGGAACCGCAACGAAACCGCAGGTTTCGTATTGGTTAGG
Source organism: Trichopus zeylanicus subsp. travancoricus (assembly GCA_005019695.1). NCBI lineage: Eukaryota > Viridiplantae > Streptophyta > Magnoliopsida > Dioscoreales > Dioscoreaceae > Trichopus > Trichopus zeylanicus. Next base: position 251,884 of record RXID01010947.1, read on the forward strand.
GTTTACTGTTCATTATTGTTCATCTTCGCCAACGAACGCACGCGGGAGCGGGAGCTCGCCGGGCGCGCGTGTGCGGGCGGGAGCTCGGCGGGCTCGCGCGGGCGGGAGCTCGCCGGGGGCGCTCGGGTGGGAGCTCGGCGGGCTCGCGCGGGCGGGCGGGAGCTCGCCGGGGGCGCGCGCGCGGGTGGGAGCTCGGCTGGCTCGCGCGGGCGAGCGGGATCTCGCCGGGATCGCGCGTGGGGGCGGGAGCTCGCCGAGATCGCGCGCGAGGGCGTGAGCTCGCCGGGATCGCACGCACGGGCGGGAGCTCGCCGAGCTCGCGTGCGGGCAGGGGGGGGGTGTTGGGGGGGTGGGGGGGGGGGAAGCTCGCCGGGCTCGAGCGCGAGCGAGCGGGAGCTTGCCGGGCTCGGGCAGGCGGGAGCTCCGAGCGGGCGGGCGGGAGCTCGCCGAGCTCACGCGGGTTGGGGGCGGGGTGGGGGGCTCGTGGGGAGGACCTCGCGCCAGCTTCGTGTTCGAACCCAAAAGCCCTGCGCTCTTACTAGTCTACCGCCGTTCTCTTGCTTATCTCGTGCCCTCTCTAACCTGATTCGTACTCCCGTAAGATGAGGCTGGCCTTACACTGGGGCCAGTGTTGTCGCCAATTTAATTTCGACGTTCTTATCGGTTTCTGGCAGATATTATTTACGTACATAATATTATTCACGTAATTATTCATTATTTTTAAAAAATTTTAAATATATTATAATTTTGTAATTTGAAGTTAAAAAATAATTAAAATTAAATTAAATTTTAGTCAAAATATAATTTTTATTTTAGACCTTCGATATATAGTTATACTTCAGAACCGCTGCTATGAGATCGCGCAGAGCTAATTGTTTTGATTCATATGCCCATAAATGCTCGTCCGGATCATCGAGGTACTAAATTTGTAATTCCACACCCAGATATTCCAAACTCAACCGATAATGATTATGATGATTAGTTGTATTATCTTAGAATTTATAAATTATGTACGTGTGAAATACATTTTAATGAAAAGTTAAATTTACTTATGTTAATTTTTAAATTTTAATCATATTCATATCATTTCTTATATATTTTTTTAATACACTAATATATATTAAAAGCAGACAATATCAGTGACTAACTGTCAAAATTAATTTTAATTAGCTTAAATAATATTTAAAATTATTGTTAAATTAAGTATAAATTCATTCATAATTTTTCAATTTTTTCAAAATTTTTTAAATATTTTATTGTATTTTTAATTTGAAGTCAAAGTACAGTCAAAATATAGTCAAACTCTGGTCAACGTCCAATTAATAATTTCAAAAATTATTTCGGCCGAAACTGAAATCGAAACGGCCGAAATGTATCGATTTCGGCCGGTCCCGAAACCGAAACCAAAACCGAAACCGTAAACCATGATCTTGACTAAGTTGACATCACTAGTTTGATAAGCTCTTCGAGCCTTTCCACATTACCAACTTGGCAAGCTACACTAGCCTTGCCACGTTTGCAATTTGACAAAATCAACAACTTTCCCAACACACACCACACTATAAGGGACAAGACGTAACTACATTAATAGCAAGATCATAATAGACGGTTACATTTAATAATGTAATATTAATCATGGGACCTTAAGAGTGCTAACACAATTAGCAATAAATACTGATTACGATAACAATATGTCATTACCACCTTTCAACAATTTATCTTCGCCACAAAGCTACTCGGACATTATTACAGAGTATAGTAATTTCTTCACGAAGTTTTCTCATTCTCAGATACAAAAAGTCTAAAACAAATATTAAGTGGGGTGGTTCAATCTTTTGGGTAGGATTTTCTACACCCTTAATTATGACACTTCCGCATGCTCATACATCCTCCTCCTCCACACGCTTTGATTTGTTCAGACACCTTCTTTCCATCAAATCAAGTGCAAGCACATGGTCTGCAATTCACTACTCCGCCGCCCCCTGTCCATAACTCGCGCGCGATCGCCTGAATCAGGACTTCCGACGATTCTCCCACCAGTTTCCATCTCGTTTACAGGTCGTATAAGTTGCTAATTTACGTGCGTGATTGAATCTATTTTCTGACAAATAAACACGAGAAAGGTATGCTTGCTGATCTGCCCGCGGCTTTTAGACAAGCAACTCAACGAAAAGGAAACGTGAATCAAGTTGCGCTTAGGTCGCCGCATTTCACTGCCGCTGTCGGGAAGAGCGCCGGCATTTTTTCCCGCCCTTTTCCCACGCCTGTGCGCGTGCGCCGCCAAATCACCGCCCGCACTTGAAAATTGATCTCCTCAAATATTTATTTTACAAATTTTCTTGTTTTTCATCCTTATTTTTTATTGATAGCTAACAAGATAATAAATGTCGAATCCAAATTTATTTTGTAATGCTTGCCCTTTTTTTTAAGATAGGAGAGCTCCTAAAGCATTTATTAACGATAATAAACCATGCTAGTACAATAAGCGCTTACCGCTAACTCTAATTTGATAATTTGAAGATACCTCCTTTAAAACATCTGAAATTACAAATAATGTCTCCTAATGTTAAAAATTATATATAACTCTTTGTAATGTCTTTGATAATTCTTTCGGTACAACATCCTATCAATCTTATTGGTTTGGAGTTAAAAATGCTGTGAGATAGCTATCTGACTCAAATTTGGTATCACAAAATAAAAAAATAAAGAAAGATAAAATAAAATTAACTACATATTATTTCTTTGATCTCTGAATAACTTTTTCAAACACATTTTTTGGTATTAATTTAGCTCATTGTTTAGCTAGACAAATTAAGTTTAGTTTAGTATTAATAAAAATAAAATTCAATGATGTTTGGAATCTAAATCCTTGCGCAAATCAAATTTAATCGATTTTATGTTATGCTAAATTCAATGCCGGTTTTATAATTTGTTGGTTAACACACTCTTAGCCTATGGGTTGATGCCTCGAACCCTCACTCGGCTGAGGCAGTTGGTGGAATCAAAATCAGTCCCAACATTGAGTCAGCTATTTCTCGTCGAGTCTCTAGAAATTTAGTTTATTTTTCATCAAATAAGTAGAGAGACATGTCTTGGGGTCAAAATTTTCCGAGAAAAAAGGAGTTTAAAGTGGTTTACATTTTAGGTGACAAGAGAAGAACCCCAAAGACGCTTCATGAGGTCGGTTAGTTTAGCCTACGAAAATATGAAATTTAAGATGAAAAATACAATCTACGTCAAGAAAATCATCATTTATATTAAAAATTTGACTACCGAAATTTTATATAAATTAAAAATATAACCAAACTAAGAAAGATGAAAATTTTCTCTAAAATTTCTCTCTCTTCTTTCTCCTAGAGTTATTGTTTGATTTGAGTTTCAGAAGGATAATTGATAGAGTTTTTGACAATTCTTTTCATTAATTTTTATCTTGTAAATTATAATAAACTAACTTAAGATACTTAAATCAATAGAGGATTAACTAAACTCAAGCGATGGTAAACCTAATCCCATAGGTCCGTTTCACGAACGATTAAAATCAAAGTCAAAATTAAAATTAGTGAATTATTTTTATAAATAATATTTTTTTAAATAAAATTAATTTTACAATAATTTAAAATATAAAAATTAATAAATTTTTATATTAATTTAATTTAATAATAATATAAAAATAATTACTATTAATTTTTTTTTAAAAAAAATCAACATCAGGTTGACCTGGTCTTGACCGGTAACTGAGGTCCATGTTTTCAGAGAATCGATAAACTTTAACCTGAGTAGTGCGATAATTCTTTGGAATAAAAAACTCGGGTCATCTCGGTCAACAGATTGTTCCAATTAAGCGCTTCAAATTCAAAATACGCCCAAAACTTCAAGAAGAAATCATCGATTTCCGGAGTTTATTTATAATTACGAGAGATATGAAGACCATATTTCAATAAAACTGTAAAAAAAAAAATTATTTTAAAAACAATTTGCTTTCCGTCATTATTGCCGACATTGACGTTTTCAAACGACCACACCTCCGCAGCCCATGGCCTCCCCGCTCTATAAAGCTATCCACCATTTGTCACCTTCCAGGCCACCATCCCCCCTGTAACTCCCAAATGATGTTCCCGATGTACCACTCGACGGCACTCCTCGTCCTCCTCCTCGTCGCCTCCATCACGTCAGCCCAAGCCCTCATCTACGGGGAGGACTCCACCGCATTCATCAAGTCCAGCTGCAACTCCACCCTCTACCCGGCCCTCTGCTTCGCTTCCCTCGCCCGCTTTGCCGGCTCCGTTCGCTCCGATCCCGTCCGCCTCGCCTGGCTCGCCGCCAACCTCACCGCTGCCCGCGTCCGTGTGCTCTCCGCCCACGTGAACATCCTCCTCCGGCACTCGCCCGCAGCCGACAACGCGCCTGCACTCCGCGACTGCGCGGAAGTGCTCGGGGACGCCGTCGACCTAGCTCGAAGCGCTGCAGCCGAGATCGGGCTGCTCGCAGCGCCCGAGGATTTCGAAGTAAACGCAAGAATCCCACCTATAATTTTTCTAAGAGAGAAAATATTACATATACCCGTGAAAACTGTTATTAAAAAAATTGCAATGTCATTTGTATTCTTTTTTATTTGAAAAATTAAATATTCAAAGCGTCCAAAGAAATGCGCCTTTCTGTTTCCTTTTCAGGAGATGGCTGCCGTGGAGGGGTCGGTGGCTTGGCGGGTGTCGAACGCACAGACGTGGATGAGCGCAGCGATGACGGACGAGGACACGTGCACGGACGGATTCGAGGGGGTTGGGGATGGGCCACTCAAGGCAGACGTGTGCCGGAGGGTAAGGCTGGCGAGGGAGTATACCAGTAATGCCCTTGCGCTTGTCAATAGGCTTCTCGGATGATTACAATTTAATCCTTGAAATATTTATAAATGCCTCCCTTTCGAGCAAAGTTTTAAATCTTAGTTTCAATTTTGATTTTGGCATCCGGCCAAATAAATTCGTTTCCACCATTTTGATCGTTTCGATTTTAATTTCAGTCGTTCTGATTTCGATCGAAATTTTTTTTTAATTATTAATTGTGTATTGACTAAAATTTAATTATATTTTAACTGTATTTTGACTTCAACTTAAAAATACAATAAAATTAGAAAAAAATTTATAATTAATTTTACCATAATATTAAATATTATTTTACTTAATTAAAATTAATTTTGATAGTTAATTACTGATATAGTTTATTTTTAATATATATTATTATATTAAAAAATATACAAGAAATAATATGAATATGATTAAAAGTTAAAAATTAGCATACGCAAATTGAACTTTTCATTAACATGTACTTTACACATACATAATTTATTAATTATAATATAATATAATTAATCATTATCATCATCATAATCATCATCGGTTAAGTTTGAAATATCTGGGTGTGGAATTACAAATTCAGTACCTGAACGATCCGGACGAGCATTTGTAGGGATACGAACTAGAACAACTAGTTTTGCGTGATTTCATGGTAGCGGTTTACATGGGGGTGAGATCGATATAAATTTTTTTATATTTTGCTTTCAAAGAAATGGTCATACACGTATATACGTGAACAGTACCAGACCATTTATTAAAAATTCATGCATGTGAACAGTCCTATGCACATGAACAGTAACTGCCAGAGACCGGTGAGGGCACGAGTGCGCGAGCACGAGGGTCAGGCCAGCAAGGGCGCTGGAGCCGAGCTGGCAATGGCGCTGGCGCGGGTGCGAGGTCGGCACCATCTCACAGGAGCAGGGGCTAGGCCGGCGAGGGCGCAGGCGCGAGGCCGGTAACCGCGCGGGTGCGAGCGCCAGAGGCTGACTCGAAGGCGCGGGCTTGGGCACGAAGCGGACGCGAGGGCGCAGGCGCGACGACAGTTACGAGAGCCCGCCGCGCGAGCTCCCGGCGCCAGCTCCCCACGCGAGCTCACCGCGTGAGCTCCCCACGCTCGTTCGTCGCGCTCACCGGCCACTGCAAAACCCTAACCCTAAACCGAAACCAAATTACTAATTTGGTTTCGGCCGAGATTTAAAACCCTGCTTTCGAGTCTCACCTGCGAGTGGGAGACCTTTCTTGGTAAAGAACAGGAAAAGAAGAGTAAACGCAATTAAAAAATTAAAGAAAAAATAGTAAAAGTAAAGAGCTTAAAATTAAATAAAAAAATTTAGGGATATTTACATATACCCTCGATATTTTCATATTTCTCAAAAACTTTCCGAAATTTTGATAATTATTTACATTTTCTTTCTTTTCAAATTTATTACTTACAACCCTTAATTATTATTAAATCAATTTTTTTTTTTTACTTTTACCCTCTGTAAGCAGATCCATGTCTGCACCCCCTAACAAGCTGATCCACCCCCGCCCCCGCCCCCGCCCCCCCTCTTCTTTTTTCTCTATCTCTTCCTGCAAGTGTGAGTGCGAGCGCCATGCCGATGAGGGCGCACAAGTGAGGATATTAGAGGCCAGCACAGGCCCTAGGTCGGCGAGGGTGTCATTGCTCCCTCGTGCCCTCGTGTCTCCCTCGCCGCAGATTCGTGTCCGCACCCTCCAGCAAGTTGATCCGTGTTCGCCTCTCCCACTGCCAGCATGTCTCTCCTCCCTCCCCTCCTCTCCCGTTCCCTGCTAGTGCGGACGCACGCAGGCGCCATAAATACAAAATAAAAATAAATAACAAATTTTTTAGAGATTTAGTTGTAAAATTACGGAGAGTAAAAGTGAAACTTTTTGGAAAAAAAATTTTGATTAAATAACGGGTTATAGATAATAAATTTGAAAAGGAGAGGATATAGGTAATTATCGAAATCTCAGGGGGTTTTTGGTAAATAAGAAAAATCTCGAGGTATAGTTAAATATTCCAAAAATTTAAGTAAAATTAAAGAAAAAAGTTTAACTTTTTTTTATTTGCTTTTTACAACAAAAAACTATATATATAAGATGTTCATTACAAAATATTTTAATATTATTTTCTAAAAGATTTTTTCAAAAATTAAGTTACTTACAAGAAAAATAAAAAGGTTTATAAAATAAAATATCTTATAAGTAAGAAATTTATAGAACTGCAATAAATAGCTACAACTATTCTTTAGTTGTTTTGCTACAAATTCCAATTGCCTCTCTAAGCTTCTCAAATCTTTCTTTAGGAAAGGTCTTGGTCAAAAGATCTATAAATTGCACATTTGAATTAAAGTAAACAGGAGAGATTTCATTGTTCTATTGTACTTCTCGAATAAAATGAAATTTGATTTTGAAATGCTTTGTCCTCTCATATAAGACAAGATTTTTGGAGATAAACAACAGCAGATTGATTATCACATTTTATCTTAGTAGCTTATTTCTGCGCTTGTCTGAAATCAATCAATCATTTTCCGAGGCAAATGGCTTGATTGATTGCACCAGAAGCTACAATATACTTAGCTTCTGTAGTAGATTAAGTCACAATTTTCTGCTTCTTGGAGTTTCAACTGAAAACCCCAAAACTAAGAGAAAATAAGTACCTTGAAATACTTTTCATATCATATGATCAGTCTGCTCAATCACTATCAATATATCCATGAAGTTTCAGCTCAGCTAACTTCTTGAACACAATGCTAAATCAATAGTACCTTTGACATATCTTAAAACTCTTTTAGCTGCTCTCAAGTACATCTCACTTCGAACATGCAAAAATATGGACAAAAGGCTGACTGAATACATGATGTCAAAGCACATTATTGCTAAATAAAGCAAGCAACAAACATGCATCTATAAAGAGTCTCATCCGCCTTTTTTCAGCCATCATCTTTACAATTTTTCATTCAATGCCAAAAGTGTGCAAACAAGCTTGCAATCTAACGTAGCAACAAGCGTGGTAGACGAGGAAAACACCGTTGACTCTGTTAAGAACTCCTTGAATCCACAAGGAAGAGAGAAAATTCACTAAAGTAGAACTTTATTGAGAATAAAAGTTGTCTCCCGTCCATAGGACTGAAGGCCTATTTATACAAATACCAGAAATCCAATTTGAGTAAATTTCTGGCTTCCCAAGTCCTAAACTGAATATAACTCATTTAAACCCATTAATTGGGTTGGTAGAAGTTCTAAATAAGTTAACCTACGAAAATAAAATCCTAAATAAAGATTCATCTTCCCAAGTCCTAAACTGAATAGGATTCAGTCCAAAATTGGTCTTGGGTTGGTGGAATCCGAGAATAAGACCTAAGACATCATAATAAAGAGAATTTTAAACATAGAAAGGTACTAAGTAAGGTAAATCCTAAGTTTAAATAGAAGAGTGAATCAAATCATTTGTCATGGCCCCTTGACTTCTGAATTAGCTTCTTTTGATATTCTTGAACTTCCTTTGAGTGTCCTACATCACAATCAGACATTTTTGAACTTCTTCAAAACTTTACTTATACATTTCCTTTGGTTGAAAAAAATATCTTATTGAGATTGAGAAATTTCTATGCCAAAGAAATATGACATTTCACCAAGATCTGTCACATCAAAAATTTAGTGCATTTTATTCTTAAACTACTGCACAAGCTCAGAATTGCCTTCGGTCACCAACAAATCATCAACATATAAAGAGACAATAAGTAAATTAGTTGTCGATTGCTTAATATAGAGTGTAACCTTATTTTTGCTTCTCTGAGAGCCAAGCTGTAGCAAGAGAGTGTCAATTCTAGTATAGTAGATTCTAGGAGCCTATTTGAGGCCATATAAGGCCTTTTTCAATAAATAAACTTTATCTTTAGAATCTTGCAATGAAAAACCTTCAGATTTCTCAACATAGATTTCTCCTGCAAGAAAACCATTAAGAAAAGCTTATTTCACATCAGGCTGATAAATCTTCCAAGATTTTTGAGCTGCCAAGGCCAATAGCAATTTGATAGTATTATGCCTTGCAACTAGTGCAAAGGTTTCAGAGAAATTCACACCATATTACTATAAATAGCCTTTGGCAATGAGTCAATCTTTCAACTTATTTATAAAATTATTTGCATTTAACTCGGTTCTATAATCCATCTCACACCAATAACATTTTTGTGAGAATGCTTGTCAACAAGAATCTAAGTTTGATTCTTATTAATCATGTTGAGCTCCTCCTGCATAGCTTCTTTCCAACCAGGCATAGAAATTACATTCTTGTATATGGTAGGTTCAAGGATTGCAACATTAAATCTCCGATAAATATCAGCAAGTGATCTTGTACCTCTTGCATTTAACACGGTTTTTCGCATATAACCATGTGCGATATATATTTTATTTCCAAACAATTCTTTGGAATTTCAATATTTGTATATAATTTTTTTATTTTACAATTTACAATCATAATTGAATTTTAATTAAATTATGAATCAAATTATTCTTAAATTAATTTTCACACAAGTTCTCAATTTTCAAAAAATATAATAATTTTTTTTTCAAAATTTCAAAAAAATTCACATTTTCTTAAAGCTCTATAGAAAACTTGCTTTTTTACAAAAACTATAAAAAAATCCCTCAATTTTAAAAATTTGAATAAAAATTATCAAATTTTTAAAAACTTGAAAAAACTGACATTTTTAAAAAAAATACAAAAATGTCATCATTATTTAAAATTTATAAAAAATCCCTTATTTTCATTAAATTTAGAAGATCTCAATTTTTAAAATTTACAAAAAAATTATTTTAAAAAATTTTCATAAACATGTTTCATTTTTAAAAAAAATTCAAAAAACTTTCATTTTCTCTCATTTTCTTAAATTTTGTAAAAAGACCATCTCGTTTTAAAAATGCGCAGAAAAGCTTTTATTTTCATAAAAATTTACAGAAATCTCTTCTTTTCTTTAAATTTGATAGAAAATTTTTTATTTTATAAAATAATTAAAAAAATAGGCCCATTTTCCAAAAAATAATGCATAAAAGTCTTCGATTTCATAAAAATTTCTAGAAAGATCATGGTCTTCTTAAAAATTTACAACAAAATCTTATTTTTTAGAAATTTGTACAAAATATTATTTTAAAAAAATTTGCTGAAAAAACTCGATTACTTAATATTTTTCAGAAAAATCCTGATCTTTTTAAATTTTTTTTAAAAAATTCTTGTTTAGTTAAAAATTTTAAAAATTATTTTTTAAAAATTTATAGAAAATTCTTATTTTAAAAATTTCTAAATATTTTTTTTACAGAGTGTTTTTTAAAATATTTATATTTTTAAATCTTTTATACAAAAATATAATATAATATATTTGCCTACAAAATTAATAATTTATTTCAACAAATTTCTGAGTAGGTTATGCATAACAATTCATTGTTTATTTCAACAATAAAAAAATATCATAAGCAAAATGTGTATAATGTAAATAAGAAAATGAGGACCTTTCTATAAATTTTTAAGAAAATAAAGGTTTTTTGTAAAAGTTTAAGAAAAGAAGGCTTTATCTAAATATCTATAAAATTAATACCTTTTTGTAAATTTTAAAAATGAGAATTTTTCTATAAATTTTTCAGAAATCAGTGGTTGCAAAAAATTTTTAGTAAAATAATTTTCTGTGATTTTTTTAAAAAATGATGACCTTTCTATAAATTGTTAAAAAAAAAAAATACTTTTTGCATATTTCTGAAAAATGAGGATTTTTGCCAACTTTTAAGAAAAGAATCACATTTGAGTAAACTTTTAAGAAAAATGACATTTTTTTGTAATTTTTAAGAAAACAAGAATTTTTTATAATTTAAAAATTGATATTTTTATAAATTTTTAGAAAATGATGATTTTTGTAAATTTTTAATAAAACCAGGACTTTTCTACATATTTTCAAGAAAATGAGGATTTTTAAAAAATTTTAAAAAATTAATTGCTTTCCTACAAAATTGTAATAAATCAAGTTTTTTTAATTTTATTGATGATGTTGCCTTTTATTCAAATTTTCAATAAATTGAGAAATTTTTGTGAATATTTAATAAAAAGAGAAATTTTTTGTAAATTTTAAGAAAATTAGAATTTTATGTAAAATACAAAATATTTAATATAAATAAAAATGACGACCTATGCAAAATTTGTTTTAAGAGTAAAAGTAAGAAATTTTAGCTTAAAATTTAATTAAAATTCAATAGGTTAGAAAATGAGAAAATGAGGGTGTTATATATAGATACCAAAATTGCGATATTTGCTCATAAATAGAGTACATCTCAGGAGTTGATCTTAGGGAGTTGTATGTAAAAATTTCTTATTTTTATAAATAGTTTGTGAAATAATCATGATTTAAGATTATTAAATTAACACTAAGTAACTCACATAATACGTCCTAGCTCTCTTCATGTTTTGGAGAAATAAAAACACTCTTAATATGTCTTGCATTTGGCCTTGGTGCCCTCTTGGCCTCCCTATGAGTAACATGGCAGGTTGGATTGTTGGGTTCCACATTTCAAGGGGCTATCAAGGATAATACTATATCTCCATGTCGAGGTCTATTTTGTTGATTTGGTATGCCTTGAGGCTCCTGGGTTAGTGTCCTCTATTGCTTCTCAGCTCTCACGTCTAGCCTTTATTCTTATGCATGAACTATCTCAAATATCCTTCTTTGGTTTGTTGCTCTATTTCATTCTTAAAATGTTTGTTCCGTTATATGAATCTGAGTGTGGTAGCTTAAACTTTGGAGGGGGAAGGTTGTAGGTGATTTTCAACACAAATATAGTTCAGCCCCCCACTTTGTAGCCTAGCAAATAGTGATAATTTGGTCACAACCTTCAAAATTGGGTAACACTAAGCATTCAAAAATCGCTATCACTTTGAAGCATGCCGACGGTTAGTCTCTCATATCTTCTATTAGCTGGTAGGATTTAGAGGAGTCCTCCTCTTGATTTGAGGGATCATATCGAAGAAGGGGTAGAAGATCTTCAAGCTCGTCTCATGGAAGAGTTCAATGCCTAACACATGGGCTAAATGTTCACTTTTTTGAGAGGGTAAGTAAGTTCATTGTGACATCTTGGTTTGTGTTCTTTTCTACTAGTATCTGCACTAGTGCTGTTAGGGTAGTTGCTAGGTGATCAAACTCATCCCATCCCTCTCAATGGCTCCGAGGGGTATTGGAGCCATAACTTCCAGCCTAGGAGGTCCTTTTGCTGCTCCTTTGGCTTCACCGTCCTCGGTGGCGAAGGTCTATGAGTCTTAACTCCCTACTTATTATAGTTTGCTTCCATTTCTACATTCTCAACTAAGAGGTGTTGTAGCTCATCATTTGCACTTTCTATGGCCGAGTATTATAGTTTGCTTCCATTTCTACATTCTCAACTAAGAGGTGTTGTAGCTCATCATTTGCACTTTCTATGGCCATGGTCTATCTTCAAAGTAGCGCGCAAATGCTTTTGGCGTGCACTGGTGGGTCTCAATGAAAGCACCAAACTTTTGTATTTGCTTTCAATGAGCCAGTTGATTCATTGTAGGAAATTGCAAGCCATGGATCCAACACCTCACGAAACCTTGCCAAAAATCATCCCAGAGTTAGGCTCTGGGTGTCCCCTCTATCACTTAATTATTATTCTATTGGCTCATATTGACAACCTTTGAAGGAGAATGATTAAGAGGTTTTATAAGATAAAAATGCTTTTGAAGATATCGAAAGCCCAATATTATTCAACAAGAGAGATATTCATAATGTCATACAAATTTCAATCAATCACAAGTGTAATAAAAATAAAGTAAGATAAGTAAAAGAATGCACTACAATTTGTGTGGTTTAGAGACTAACCACTTCTACTCTACAGTTTTTGTCTCGTTCTTGAGGACTTTGATCACTCCACTATTGATGTTGCTTCTTAAGATGAAACCAAGCCTTTACATCAAATTCCAAACCGAAGTATCACTTTCTTTAGGTGAGCCAAGCCAATCGCTTCCTTCAAGTGAAACACATACTCGTATAAATAATCTTGCTCTCATTGAGAAGATCTACTCCATATTAGAGATTTTGTACACTCACAATCCTAACACTTAGGAGTTTTTACAAATAGAAAAAATAAAAGATGATACAATTTAAGCTCACAACGAAATCCTCTCTAGTTGGGGACAAGGGCATTGAATATTCAATATGAAATTGATAGTTTAGAGCACTCTTAGGGCTAGAAGGCTTTGAAAGGGGGATTCTTATTATAAGAATATGAAAACCTAATTCCCCCCCCTCTTCCTCCTCCTCCTCTTAGGTTATCATATTTGCTTTCAATTGGTATCAGAGTTTAGGGCTCATGATTTTTGTTTAATAACCTTATTTTTTTTATCAATTTTTCAATGAAAATTTTAATATTTTTCATTCTTTTAAAGAGGGTCAATCTATTTTTGTCCATCACATTTTGATGGAAATGACTTTAATCAATGACAAATTCATATTAAAGTTTTTATGAAAGATATTAATTTTAAATTTTGGAATTCAGTGAAAAATAGATATTCTCCACCAACCAAATTAATTGACAAGGTAAAGATTCTAAAATCTCTTGAGGAGTGAAATGAATATGAAAACAGGTTGGATTCCACTATTTCTATTCTTATGAATATTTTTCATTATACTCTTAATGAAAAAGATAGTAAATAGATTTTATCTTTTACAACCGCTCATGATATTTGGAATTGTGTATTATCTATACATGAAAAGGTTGAGCATATTATACAAACCAGGAAGGAGAAGAAAAGGAAGGAAGAAACGAAGAAGAAACTTGAAACCAAGGAGTTACTCCCTTGAGCTCAAGAGAAGAAGAACAATAAAAGAAGGGGAGAGCTTACAAAAAATGACATGGATGACAACTCCAAGATTCAAGATATCCATCTTTGTCTCATGATAAAGGATTATGAGAGTGAGGAGAATGAGGTACAAAATTATGAATTTAATAAATTACTCAAATCATTTCATAAGTTGCATGCCAAATTTGAATATTATTATTGAAGCATGCATCTTTAAAGAAAGAGTTTTCATTAATTTCAGCTAATCTTAAATCCTTGAAATTGAGAAAGATCATTTGATTTCAATCAACTCATCTCTTGAATCTAAACTTCATACTTTGCAAAATGATAATGAGTTTTTGAGAAAGCGCATATCTAGTTTTATTTGCAATATGAAGAAGTAATTTTTAAATATTTTTCGTGCATGTTCTTCTTCACAAAATTTGACCTGTCATTATTTCTCTTATAAGATTCATATCTCTACTTGTTATCTAATTAGAAGAAATGCTAATTTCAAATAAGTTTGGGTACTAAAAATATAATTTCAAAATTTATGGAATCTAAATAAGTTTGGGTTCTAAAATCCTCTATGACTTAGGCTAATCTATTTAGCTAGAGAAGACACTTGTCTTTCAATATATACCTTTTAGTCATCCTCTAGCTAGATTAGTTTAAATAGAGTATTTGTGCTTTCAATTTCTTTCATATTTTTTTTGTATGTATTGATCTCACTTACTATAACTACTTATGTTTATACTTGATCCTATATTACTAATCTTATGTGCAAAGATAGTCATATTTTATTTTGTAGAAAATGAAGAGGAGATTCATATGGATGGAGTCCCAACATAATTCAAAGGTTACTTAACTACTTAGGATAATCTTAAACTCTTGTACTCTTATTGACTTTCTATTAATGCAATGCTCTCATATATAAATTTTAAGATCTTTTGTGGAGAATATGGATTGCTTTGGGATAACTAATAACTCGTAGAACTATTTTAGTTGAGGCTTCATGTATCATAGGGAGCATGTATATAGCTTTGAAATTTTTTTAACCCATCTATGCATATCAAGGGGGAGCTTTTATTGCCTCAAATGTCGATTTCTTTGGATTTTGATACTCTATTATTTTGAAGCAAGTTGATATGTAATATCTTACTCATTCATAAACATTTTATAGCATTTGATGCACTATATTAGAAGAGACAAACTTGAATATTTACTATTATTTTTCTTTACTCCATGTCCTTTATAATATACTCATTTAGGGGGACTTACTTTTTTTAATGATGTCAATGGGTGAGAAATATATGCATAACTAATTAATTAAATTTTATAACTAAAAGTATGTCTAATTACTTTTATGAGCATATATCTTATAGCATGCTTACATGGAGGAGATTGTTGTCCTTTGGATTTTGATAATTATCAAACTAAGCTTTAATAAGTTTCTTAAGTTGTGTTAAGATTTAGAATTATCAATGATCATCCAAGTTTGTGAAAAATCGAATCTCAAAATTAAAGTTTGAAAATAATGACTCAAAGATAAAGAGGATGATATCTTAAAGATGAAACTTGAGAATCAAAATGAAAGCTCAAAGTATGCTCAAAATACAAGATCAATTTCAAACTCATAGGTTTAGTTTTTTTCATTTCTGTTGAGTCGAGAAATTTGATTATTAGTTTATTTGAGCTTTTGGTTAGCACTTAAACTAATTTAGAATATTTTCATAACCTTATTATTTTATTCAAAGATTAGTTATGAGATGATATTGAATTGAGAACTAAAGTTATAGTGAATCAGTAGATATTTTTTGTTAACATTGGATGATCAAACTTGAGAGTTTGGACCCTCGATTCTAGCAAAAATACCCTTGAAATTACTAATAGCTTCGGATGCTTGAAGTTCAAAAGTTATACCTTCTAGTTTTTCCATATTCAAAGTTTAGATACCTAGTATCTTAGTCGAATGCCCGATACTATAAAGTACAAATGTCTAAACCTATGACATTAGTTACAATAGCTAGCTTGTGATGTCCCAACCCAAAATGATATTGTCCTTAGGCACCTCCAACCCGCCAGCCCACTGGGCCCCAAGGTTTTATTTTTTCTATCTCTTTGAGAAAAAGCCTCGTTAATAAGTCGATGATAGTCATCATATTTAATTTAGTCTCAACTCCCGTACTTTATTAATATGAGACTAAATATTACATTCCAGCCATACAGGGTTTAGCCCTATATCTCATTGGCCTATAGCCAAAGTCATGGGCCTTACAAAATCTCCCCTTAGGGACTTAGCATCCTCATTGAGATAATCCACATCATTCAAGAGATGGCATGGAGTAGCTCTGATATCACCATGTGGTGTCCCAACCTAGCACAATATTATCCAGGTACCTATAGCCCACTAGTCCACCGGACTCTAGGGTTTTATTTTTTCCAGCTCCCTAGGAAAAGGCCTCATTATTGGATTTATGACAGTTATCATATCTAGCCAAGTCTCAACTCCAATCGATGTAGGACTAAAAATTACACTCCAGTCATATCAGGTCTAAGCCCTATAGCATACACTGCCTTATAGCAAGAGTCATAGGCCTCACATAGCTAAATTTGACCATTGGGATGTTTCAAATATCCAAAATCATAAAGTCTGGATGACCAAACTAGACAAAGACAGTTAGGAGTGATTCCCAAATAGTTATTTTCTCTCCTCAATGGGTATATATGTGTTTGGGAATTCTTTGCTCAATGATAATGAACTTCAATATTTTTAGAGTAAGATCTAAGTTTTCAAAACTATCTAGCCTCAACAAGAGCTCAAATATACTCTAACTTTCATTTATCTTTATTGCTCTTGTATTCAATCTTTGGTGACTTTTGTTGTGAAGTTCTCTTTTCATTGTTTTCTATTTTCTATCCTTATAAATACTCTTAGGTTATTAGGAGTGTGAGAGAGTCAAGGCTCCATAGTGGAGTGGCACTTACTCGGTTGGAGTAAGGGATTGTAAAAGGGTGGTTTCACCTATGAAATGACAACTCTAATAAAATGTCCAAGTCCTCAAGATCAAAGAAGGGCTGTGAAGTAGGCACGATTAGTTGTCACATAAAAATTATAGTACCATTTTTACTTTTCTCTATTTATATTATAGTATTGATGATTGATTTATTGATTGAGAACTTGTGCCTTTTCAATTAGATTGTGAATTTGGGTTTAATGTTAAAAATTATGTATTATATTGCAAAACCTAAACCTCCCTCCAAGCCCCAGACCCCACGCCCCCCCCCCCCCAACCACACCTCCCTCTCTCTTATGTTGCCACATTTGCTTCCAAGTTCACCTTTTAAAAAAGAGTTGTATAGAAGTTGGAGAGAAGAAGCCCTTACTTCTGCAATCTTCTCTCATTTTATAGCCCCCTAGTTGAGTTGAGAGCTAAGTAGGGTTATACTCCAAACTAAGATTTGGTCAAGGGCAAAACAGGTTATTTGTTCCCCCTACCAAGGTTGGATAGTGGTTGTCTGCCTATCAGAGATGGTCACTCTTATCATTTTGCATTCTTAGGTTACCTCATTGGACCTTTAGATGTGTCTAGCCTCCAAATGGCCTTGATTTAACATAATTTGTGATTTTCAAGCTCAATACCACTAGAATCCTTACCAACACCACCTTTTTTTGCGAAACTTCACCTCCAACCCTAAGCTTGGTATTGTTTATTCTTTCTCCTTCTAAGACTACTAGAGATATCGCTTAGGTTCATGGTTTTGGTTTGATCTGGTATGCAGCAAGTTGATGTTCTAGACCAAACCTTCAGATCAAATAGGATGAGATGGGTTTTCTTAGGGACAATAATGTTAGCTTTCAATTTTTGCTAGGGATGGATTATGTGGGTTCTATGAACTATATTCATTTACCATCCTTCTCTATATTGGTTAGTGGCTCTCCCACAACATGGTTTCAATTTATTGAGTTTGAATATCTTAAACTCGGATTAGAGTTTGAGTTAAACTAGAAATCCAAAATTAGATTGAATTTACATCTAATTTTGATACTTGTTATGTAATATTAGGAGGCATAATTAGAGTAGAACTATAATGTAAAAGATATCTAGCATTCAAAATACATTTAATAATTTGTGAGAATGAACTTGATTTACCTTTGCTCAAAAGTCATCTGACGATAAAGACTGGGAGGAGATAAATAAGAAGATATTAAATTTAAGCCTAAATGATAAGGTTTTGTATAATGTCTTTAATGAAAAAAAGATAGTGGACATTTAGATAAAACTCAAAAAATTGTACATATCGAAAAACCTTATAAATAAATTTTATCTAAAAAAATAGTTATACAAACTACATATAAGTGAAGGTATAACTGTGTTGCACCATCTAAATAATTTCAATAAAATTATTAATAATTTATTGAAAGTTGATGTAAAGTTTGAAAAAGACGATAAGACACTAATTCTCCCAATATCTCTTTTTATTTCATACGATCATATTATAACCACTATTTTTATAACTAGTCTCCTTTTTAATGGAGAAACTCCAACATTGGTGTTAAGGTTGATGGAGAATTGGTAGCTCACATAAGAAGAAGATCGAGAGAATATAAAGAAGGTAAGCAATAGTTTAAATTAAAATTGAAGACAAAGGTACAATGTTATTTGTGCAAAAAATATGGTCATATTAGGCAATATTGCTTGGAGCTTAGAAAGATAGTCTTGAAATATGGTAATAGTAGTGATAGATGATACTTCTAAAAATAGTGATAATGGAGATGTTCTTGTGATATCCATAAAAATTGATACTTTTGATGAGTGAATTTTAAATTCTAATAGTTCTTATCATATTTACCATAGAAAGGATTGATTTACTTATTATAAGGAGAATAAGAAGAAAAGTATTATTTGGTTTTGTGATAATTCAACTTGTGAGATGGTCAATATAAGAACAGTTAAAATTTAGATATTTGATTTAGTGGTTTGCGGTTTTATTGAAGTATGGTATGTCCCCAAAATATAAAAGAATATAATTTTATTTGATGCATTAAACTCAAAAGGCTTAAGCTATTTAACGAGAGATAGAGTCATGAAGGTGGCACACGATATTAGAATTTTGATGAAGGAGAGAAATGAGAGAATATTTACTAATTGGTAGGGAACACCATTCTTTTCAAGTGACTTTTGATATGATAGTAGACATAGGTTTTCCAAAAGTTTACAAAAGTATAAACTTATAGATATAAAGAGTACATTGGAAGTTGGCTCAAGATCACATCTTGTGATTAGCTAAATAAATAGCCCAAGGCGGAGC
This sequence comes from Trichopus zeylanicus subsp. travancoricus, assembly GCA_005019695.1. Classification (NCBI taxonomy): domain Eukaryota; kingdom Viridiplantae; phylum Streptophyta; class Magnoliopsida; order Dioscoreales; family Dioscoreaceae; genus Trichopus; species Trichopus zeylanicus. Next base: position 270,886 of record RXID01010947.1, read on the forward strand.
TAAATGAGATATAATTGCTAAAGTTTTATAATGGTGGCATGTCCGAATTCAAGCCAAGGTAGATATTATTGAGTTTGAATATCTCGAACTCATATTAGATTTTGAGTTGAAGTAGAAAATCAAAATTAGATTTGGATTTATATTTGATTTTGAATATCTATTATATAATATTAGAAGTTGTAATCGGAGTAGAATTTATACTTAAAAAAATTCTATAAATACTCTATTAATATATAAGTTTAAGAATGGCACTGTGCTAAATTAGATAAAAAAAATAGAGAGAAAAATAGACAGAATTGAGAGAAGGAAAAGAAAAGAGAGAATTGGCTCTCATGTGTGAGTCTTTCTAGTAATTCTTTGTAATCTCTTGTAGTGCTCTCTTAAAAATTCTCTCTAAATATAGAAAAATTACAAATACTTAGTAAAGAGTTTAGTCAAATAAAAAAAATTAAAGTTTTTCTTATAAATTATTATAGAGCTTGTTAATAGTGGATCTCTCGTTGCTCTCGTAAACGTAATTTGATTTTAAATAAATTATATATATTATTATATCTTTTCTTATTTTTCTTTTATTTTATATAACTTATCATTTCTTTATTTTTTGTATTATTTACAAATAAAATAATTTCTAAATCTTTCACTTTAAATCACAACACCAGTTTATTATTCATCCGCGATGGGATAATCCCATCTCACCGTATTTGTTTATTTTGGGAGAGAAGAAACTTACACGGATGCTCCAAAAGGGTAATGAGTGTAGTTGTTTGTCTAGGTTAAGGCCACACAGGGTAAGTCCTCCCTCGTCTTCACTGCAATTCACGAATGATTGTCTTGTGTTTGCAGGAGCTAATTTGGTTGAATGGGCCGATTGTGGGAGATTCTGAATATTTAAGGGCAGATGTCAGTCCAAGGTGTAAACAAATAAAATTTGAGTGTGATTTTCAACCCAAGCTTTCACCATAGGCTGAAGAAAATGGTTGCACGGAAACTGAGATTGGGACAAAGTGGTGACGTTACCAAATACTTGAGGATCCTGGCGTCGTGCAAGAGGTTGGAAAAAGCGAATTTTCAGTTCATCATTGATGGGGTCAAGCAATGGTTGACTAACTGAAAGGCGATGCACTTATGAATGGCAGGTAGGCTAGTTCTAATTAAGCATGTTCTCTGAGCCTTGATTGTCTTCCTATTGTCGCTTTGATGGATCCCAAAGTCAGTGTCGAAAGAGCTCGAGCCTCTGATGGCGGGTGTTCAATGGGACAAGAGCTATGAGGACGCAAGTGTCCACTTATTGGTTATTCTCAAGTACTCTTTCAAATCTAACTCGTGGCAATTCCAAAAACCTAGATGATGGAGTTGGGCATGGCGAGTTGTTTCTCTTGGAGTTCAAGTGATTAACTAGGATGCAAGACGATTGGTAATCTCTGGAACTACAATTTGAGTGCTTGAAGAGACCCTTGGCTATCCCCTCCACCATTTCTGTACTCAAAAGGACTTGTTAGTAGAGCAGTGGGTTTGGGATTGCGATAAGATCAACTCCTTGCTTTCAATGGAGCTTGCGGGTAAACCTTTGTGCATACCAGTACCTTCTATGTGAGAGCGAGCATAGATGCCAAGATGGACAATGGCCTGAACCTATCATGGATTTAGCTTCTTTCGATTATGAACTGCAAACTTTTTTGTGGAAGTTGTGGTAGATGTGAGATCAATTTCGGTGGTCCAGGATGGCGGAGATTTTAGAAAACGATCTTGATACACAAATTAAAATATATTTTAATTTAAAGTACATTATCAAGTGTTGTGGAAATATTAATTTCTAACTAACGTAATTTTCTATTATTAATTATTTCGATAATTGTCAGGAATTACTTAAAACAAGAAATCTAACTAATAAAGTAGAGATATAAAAGAAGAAAAAAATATTTGATTGATATTAAGAAATGATACATGACTTAAGTAAGGGTATGCCCTCACTTAACAATAAATTGCAATATGAAATTATAGAAAAGATGAAAAAAGTAAATAGAAAGAAATAGTGAAAAAGAGGTTCTAATGTGTCACTACTCCACTCCCTTGGATTGGATCACATAACATCTGACTCGGATGGGTCTCTACTAGATCCTCGACAGATGTTGATAGCATAGTCTAGTGGGATATGAAAGGGGAAGAGATGAAATATTTCATATCCCGTGGGATATCAGTATTAACTTCTTTGGTCTAAAATTTTTTTGTTAGTCAATAAGGCGTTGGTGATAACCTCATTTGGTTTGAAGTATTTTCATCACCAATGAAATACAAGTGATAACTTTATTTAATTTAAAATATTTTCATAACCAATAAGACATAAGTAATAATTTCATAAGTTTAAAGTATTTTCATAACCAATAAAACATAAGTAATAACTTCGTGAGTTAGAAATAATTTTATACCCAATAATGTGTAAGCAATAATTTCGTTAGTTTAAAATATTTTTATACCCAATAAGGCAAAACGATAATTTCATTAATTTTGAAGTATTTTTATAGCTAATGAAGTATAAGTAATTACTTCATAAGTTCAAAGTGTTTCTATATCTAATGAGGTGTAAGTGATAACTTTATTGATTTTGAAATATTTCTATAGCCAAAAAGACGTAAGCCATAACTTTATTGATTTTGAAATATTTGTATAACCAATGAGCTGTAAGTAGTAATTTTATGAGTTCGAAGTGTTTCTATAATTAATGAAGTGTAAGTAATAACTTCGTTGATTTTGAAGTATTTCTATAGTAAATAATGTGTAAACAATAACTTCATAAATTTGAAGTATTTCTTTAGCCAATGAAGTATAAGCGATAACTTCTTTGGTTTTGAAGTATTTTTATAACTAATGAGGCGTAAACCATAACTTTATTGATTTGAAGTATTTTTATAGCTAATGAGTCATAAGCAATAACTCTATGAGATTAAAGTGTTTTCATAGTCAATAATGCGTAAGTGATAATTTCATTGATTTTGAAGTATTTTTATAACCAATGACTTCATTGATTGCGAAGTATTTCTATATCCAATGAGGCGTAAACAACTTCATTAATTTTGAAGTATTTCTATAGTTAGTGAGGCATAAGTAAGAACTGTATTGATTTGAAGTGTTTCTATAGTCAATGAGGCATAAATAATAACTTTATGAGTTTGAAGTGTTTGTATAGTCAATAAAATATAAGTGATAACTTTATTAATTTTGAAGAGTTTCTATAATCAATGAGGTGTAAGTGATAACTTCATTGATTTGGAATATTTTCATTAGTCGATAAGGCATCAACAATGACTCCATAGATTTTGAAATATTTTCATAACCAATATGGCATAGGTGAGAATTTTTTTTTTGTCAAAGTATTAAAATAAGGCACCTTGGTTGACTAAGTTTGTGCCCACTTTTTGTTCTATTTGGTTTGAAAGAATGATCAATATCGACATTCCACTCTAGCTTATTATTGATTAGATCTGAGGTGTGACTAATGACTTTGGTGGATACCCAATGAGACTTTGTTTGACCCTATTCATCATTATTTGAACTAGTGTTAGTTCAAGTCAGGATGACAATCTCACCTACTACTCATGGGGTTAGGCATAGGTTTAGAGTGTTGCCAAAGATTTAGCACAACCAGTGGAATTTAGCTTAACCCTGTTTTAATTTTATTTGAACTTGTTCAGGTCAGACTTGACCTATGTTTTGGCTCACATTTGAGTCTAATTAAGTTTAATCCGATTTTGGATTTAGTTTGACCTGAATTGAAATTCAAACTTGATTTTGATTAAAGTCTAATTTAGTTCAATGTTCAAAACTTGATCTAAATAGATCTGATTTGATTTAATTTGATATTCAAAACTTGATTTGGATCAAGTTCGACCCAATTCGACTCAATTCGACTCAATGTTTAGAATTTGATTTGGGTCAATTTTGATTTGATTCAATTCAATGTTCAAAATTCGATTTCGATTTGAGTCTAATTTAAAATTTAATTTGAGTCACTTTAGTTTAATCAATTTGGTTTGAGAGCTCTCAAACTATCATAATAACATTATGGTGAGTCTGCAAACTAACAATAAGTTCAAACTAGTTGTCCAGAGAGACCGAAAGTTGATCCTAAATTATTTTGACTTTTGAGCGAGATTGTAGGCATGCCCTAAGTCGATTTAGTTGTTAGATGACACTGCAGGCTAACTCTAAACCATCTTGACTTTTAGACGAAACTGCAGGCTGGTCCTAAATCAATGGATTATTGAGCGAGGTCGCAGTTGGTCCTAAATCATTTTAGTTTTGGGTGGATTGCAAGTTAGTCCTAAACTATTTTAACTTTTGGATGAGATCGCAGGCTAGCCTTAAGTCAATCAATTATCAGACGAGACCGCAAGCTAGTTCTAACCTATTTTGACTTTCGAGCGAGACCATCGGCTGACTCTAAGTTGATTGGTTATCAAACGAGACCATAGGCTGGTCCTAAACTATTTTAACTTTTGGATGAGACCACAAGTTGGTCCTAAGTTAATTAGTTGTTAGGTGAGACTGCAGGCTAGCTCTAAACCATTTTGTTAAGATATTTTATTATTATTATTTTGTTATTTTGTTTTGTTCTTGTCCTTGTTCTTGTTCTTGTTCTTATTGTTAATTCAAGAAGTTCTTATCATTGATTCTTCTTCGACATGATACCATAGTGATGAATGACCTTGTGGGTGACCGCAATGGTGATGGAGATCTGGCATTCTAGACTGTGAGTGGTTACAATGACAGTGGAGATACATCGTCATATAGATGGTTGGAGGTGGTCATAGTGTTGGTGGAGATTTTTCATCATACAGAGAGCCGTGGGTGTCTGCAGCATTGATGGAGATTCCTCATCATACAAAGGATCACGGATGGTCATGATTTTGGTAGAGATCCACTATTATACAGAAGACCACAGGTGGCTGCAGTATCAGTAGAGATTTGTCAGTGTGAAGACACAAATGGTCACAGTTTTGATAAACAAAAGAGAGGCATACGATGGTGTTTCGATACTTGAATCTTTTAGGTTCGGCCATCCAAACTCGAGCTGTTGAGAAGTGCAATGGTTGGCGAAGAACAAGGTCGCAGGTGGTGCAAGCCTTGAGAAAGAGGAGGTAGCAGTAGCAACAAGTACAAGAAAATAAATATCTCGTAGGGGACAAAAAGAAGAGGAGATAATGAAAAAACATGAGGAAAGGGATGAAATTTTACATCTTTTCAATCCTTTGTTGATACCTTCTTGCTCTCCTTCTAGATGGTGAGATCTTTCTCAAAACCTCTTCTTCAATTTGCGTAGAATTTTCTCAGGACAGTTTATGAATTCTTCTCTCTTTTTTGTGTGCCCTAGCCCCTTTTTATAGGGTTCTAAGAGAACGTCCAATTTTAGTTATCAGGATTTGGTTAAAAAATTTGATGAGTATTCTCTTACCATAAACCCTGTATTTGAATCTCAGATTGATATATTCTGAGATTACACCTTTCCTATTAATTTTTGATGGATTTCGAGAATAGTTCTATTTCAATTTTTGCAAAATGTGATTGAACCGAACGATTGGTTGAGAACTAGATGTCCGATTGTGAGTGAAGTTTATGTAATTGAACAGTACCAGATATTTGGTTGAAATTGAATGTCCAACTACGGGCAGGGATTTGCACAATTGGACATAACCAGACAATCAATTGAGAATTGAACGTTTGATTGTGATATGGTTCAGGTTCTAGGCCTGATTTTTCAACTCTTTTCTATTTTAGGTTTGCTTTAATCATCCTAAATCAGGCTTAAAATTCAACTCTAACTCAAATAACTCAAAGTTGGGGTTGGATTATAAAAATTACCTAAACAAAGTGTCCCCTTTGCGTCTACTTCACAAGTTTTCTTGGTGAGAGGAGTGGATGTGAACCATTGTGAGGTCTTGATCTCCTTTGTTGATTTTACAAATATTTGATAGGTGAGGTTCTCCACCTTCCCATTTTTTTTGTCAACTTATGATAATTTCCCTCCTCTTCTTTTACTTATTTGTCTTTCTTCTCTCTCTGTTTTCCTTTTTTAAAGGCATTATGGAGCCTCTTATAATTGAGAGAGTCTGAGGTAGGAAGTAAAACAGTTTGGCACTACATCACTTTCTTTTTGTCTTAGGGACTGTGTTAAAGTGATCATGGCATACCAATCCTAGGAGAATCTAAAATGAATGAGGTTTGAAATTACCATTTCTTTTGCTCATTTTTCTAACGAAGAGACGCCATATGCTAAAGGGGCAAGCGAGTTTTTCATATTGGAAAATATCAGTCATTTTACACAATGAGAATCTTTAGAAACCTTAGGGGTCTCATATCTTGAATGGCTTTTCTCCTTCTTGTGGACGATCCTTCCCACTTGCTAGAGTCATGCCAGTCTTGCCAAATTACTCGAAGTGGGTTGACGACGTAATATCTCAATTTTCAGCCCAACTTGTGGGTCTTAGTATCTTAAGGGGGATCATAGCATCCAAAGGTCAGTATGCACGAGACTCAGAGATTTTATGTAGCATAATCAAGATGTGGAACTATGCTACAAACACTTTTCATACCTTATATGATGAGGTTGGTATCTCTTTATGGGACATAAAACAACTAGTCAAAAACCCTATTCTTGAGAGTTTTTATGATGAGTATGCTCCTACAACCATCATGTATCCTTAATTTTAGTTACACCCTTCATGATCATCTTAGAATTTATGATTGTATGGTGGCACATTTTCTGAATAATCAGATGTGGGTATACTTTGATCATTGGGTTGGCCTTTTCTATAAAAGATCTTAAACGAGCGAGTTAACTAAGTTTGAATGGATCATGCATGACATGGGGGATGTCTTTCCAGAGTTTGACAAGGCATACTTCACTGCTTTCATCTATTTGTGCCTTTGTCACTTCATCATGTCACATCATGGGTAATACATTCATCCAGAAACTTTTGTGATGGCTTGCAAGATGGCATATGGACAAAAGGTTACTCTAGCTCATACAATATTATGATTCATATATGCAAGCGATGGTGGATAGCCCCAGAGGACCAGGTGATTCCTCAACTTGGTTTTCTATCCACTTTCTTTATGCCCAGATTTATACTCATTTCCAGAGGACATATACTGAGTTGGAGACTAGTGATGTGATTAAGAGGCAATGTCATTTATACTTAGTCCCTGTTCTTGAGATGATTCAGATTATGAATTACAGTGACTTCTACTTTCACTCCTAAAGACACCAGGATGTATGTGTGGGATCCTCGAAACTTTGAGTAGTGAGCTTTCCCTTATACTCTTTCAGATTCCAACACGCTTGTGAATGCAGTTCCTTCTCCATTATCTTCAGAGGCATATGAGTACATCATCTCTTTGTGATATTGAGTACTTTCGCTTCTCTCAAGAGAGCATTTGTCTATTGAGTTTTATAATCCACATAAATTTTGTCGGCAATTTAGATATGATGATGGCTTTCTTGAGAATGACCCTACCCCTTCACTACCATCATGTCTAGGCCAATTAGCAGGCTATTGATTGCATCTTACTCATCTTCAAGCTAGTTCAGAATATTTCATTTCTAACATTAAGTGGGAGGCCAAGGTTCTTCATTTATATGCCACAATATGGTTCAATAGTATAGAAGGGTATTTTCACATTGATCTAGAGTTTCTATTTAGGAGTGAGTCTAGCTCACATAGTAAGGAAACGCAGATGGCAAGCAGCAGAGAGTCGAAGTGGTAGAGGGCTCAAGAGGTGTATAAGGTCTCAATTCGTAAATTTACTTATTATGGGCCAAATGAAGAGAGGCCCATTCCCCCTTATAGAATTAATGATAGTCATTTCTAAGGTAATGTAGGTCCTAGATTGAGTCTGAAGTGAGAGAGGCATCTTGATCTACTTGTGACTATTCGAGAAGTGAGAGGCACCTTATCTCACATACACCATCTCAAGCTCCAATTTCTTCATTTTGCATTATTAAAATGAAGATGGGGCCCAAGACAACCCTTCCTTCACTGACACTAGTGTACTAATCTTCTAACGTGGATTTGGATATTGTAGTTTGACTGGACTCACCATCGTCAAATGTGAGCGCCCAGAGAAGGATAGAGTTTCCAAGTATTGGTCCTTCCTTCCTCCCACGTTTGCTTTCCCTTCTCTCCTTCTTTCTAGCTGAAATCATGTTTTATTTTAGGTGAACTGGATGAAGATTTTAGAGGTCCTCCATATGATATTTTAGACTCAGATGGTAAGAGGTATCTGAACTTTTGTCAGTTTTGCATTGTGTATATATTGATTTAAGCCCTTGTTGTAGATGTGGTTCATGGATCATGCTTTTATTTAACGTGATTTTTGCCACAATTAAAATTAATTAAAATTTAGACTTGTATGCCTCTAATTTAGACTTGTATGCTACTAAATCAATGAAGTCAACCAATAATGTGCTCAAAGCCATTAGTCATACTTCAATCTAGTCAACCCCACAAGTAGTTGATGATACGCCCTTCAAGCTAGCTAGCCGTAGAAGTAGTTGGTGATGCGCTCTTCAAGCTAGACAACCCTAAAAGTAATTAATGATATAATTTTCAAAGCTATATCCAACCCCATAAGCCATTAGTGACACTACCCAAATAATAAAGTTATCATCTATGTCTGTCGACTATGAAAATACTTCAAAACCGAAGAAGTTATCACCTACACCTTATTTTCTATGAAAATATTTCAAGGTCAATAGAGTTATCGTCAATGCCTTCTTGGCTAATGGATACACTCCAACCCAAATAAAGTTATCAGTAATACCTTATTAACTAACGAAAATACTTCAAATCATAAAGTTATCACCAATGCCTTATTGACTGATAGAAATACTTCAAATAACAAAGTTATCATTAATATCTTATTAGCTAATAAAAATACTTCAAATCATGAAGTTATCATTGATGTCTTATTGGCTAATGAAAATACTTCAAATTATGAAGTTTTTTCTAATGCTTAAAGCCATTGTAAACACTTTAAATTACTCTCATTCCCTTCCATGGTTCGAGTCAGACATCATGCGGTCCAACACAGGGGGGAACGAGGTAGTAGCATACATTAAAGCTTCTTCTCCACTCTTTTTTTATTCATTTCTTCATTTCTTTTCTATAATTTCATGTCAAAATTTATTATAAAGTGAGGGTGAACCCTTATTTAAGTCATGTACCATCCTTCTTAAATAAATTAAATAATACTTTTTTTCTTTCTTTTGTGTCTTTATTTTATTAGTTAAGTTTCTTAGTTTAGGAGATTTTTGACGATCGTTGGGGTAATTAATGACAAAGGCTTGTGCCAATTGGAAGTCATATTTCTATAACACATGATAGTGCACTTTAAATTAAAATAAATCTTGATTTGTGATTTGAGGTCACTCCTTAAGGTCTTCACTATTCTGAGTGGTTGACTTTGATACCACAGCTTTAGTCAAGGGATATTTGAGCTCATGGATTTTTGTCCACTATCGCTAGCATTAGGTGCTGGTCTACCAGCTCCTTATTATCATGAGTATTTTTTATACCTTTTGTTAATATGACTTTTTCTTCCTCAGATGATAATGGAGAAGCATGAATAAGTAGCTATTGGGTTGATGTCTATCAAGAGTATCACTAAGCTTTAGGTATCTTAGGATTATCATTATTCTCTTTATCAAGATTCTTATTTGCTTTCTTTCATCTTATTTAGGAATATCATTATTGCCTTGTGAAATTTCTTTACATCAAATTTTGTTTGCAGTTTTGTGTTTCTTGTATCTCAATCCCAAAAGATAGTTTTTGATGGTCTTGACTTATCATGTGATGATATCTTGCCACATAAAATCACCACATGAAGTGGACTTGAGTTAACATTTATCCAAATAAGTGTCTTAATTTGCCACAATGAGTGGACTTTATTTGCCACTAGGAATGGAATTGATTTGCCACAAGGAATGAACTTGATTTGCCATAAGGGAGTGAATTTAATTTGCCACAAGAAGTGAGCTTAAATTGCCATAATGAGTGGACTTAAGTGGGGTATAAAATAGATGAGGTTTTGTATCCATGTTTTTTTACCTCGAGAAATATAGAGTGCATGTTTGATCGGACATTCCTTTTTGAGGAAGTCAAACTTTCCGTCCTAGATAAAATATAGATATTTTTATTATTGTTGTTGCCTCCAAAGGATTAGGCATAATGCCTTTTAAGAAATCAAGTGTTGATCAATGGCATAGGCCTTTCCCCTTTATCATCAATTAATTGATAGAATCCCCTTCAAATACTCTTTCGATGATATAAGGGTCTTCTCAATTAGGTTCAAACTTGTCTTTCTTGTTTTAGTTTGGGATTATAGATCTTCTTAAGACTAAAACCATTTTTTCTTTCTAGAAGAATCTAAGTCGGGCCATCTTGTTGTAGGCCCTAGATATTTGCACTCGATATATCTCCAGATTTTGCTGAGTTGTGAGTCTTATTTTGTCTAAGATGTCTAGCTCATCCAGGTAAAAATAAACATTGTCCTCTTTTGTGATTTCTTCTTACAAGGTAATCCTTAGAGAGAAAATTTATACTTTCAATTGCAAGACTGCCTCAGTTCGAAACATCAATGCATATGGTATTGATTGAATGGGGGTTCGATATATGGTGTAATAAGCTCATAATGCTTTAGAAAACTTTTGGTGCTAGCTACTCTTATTTCCGACGATGGCTTTCTTTAATATATTAGATAGAGTCTTATTGAATGCCTTGGTGAGGTCATTTTCCCTTGTATTATAGATGAATGAATATCTCCAATCTATCTTATAATGGTGTATGAGTCATCCTACCTTAAAGCTTTTGAAGGATAGTCCATTGTGAGAAATGATCCTTCGAGGTACACCGAATTGGTGCAAGATATTTTCTTAAAATAAGTGGATAATAGTATTCATTTTTATCTCTTTCAATGGGATTGTCTCAGTCCACCGAGAGAAATAGTTAATCGCTACTAATATGAAGCAGTGACCTTTAGAAGAAGATGGTTCAATTAGGTTGATGATATTCATACCCCATACCTTGAATGGTCATGAGGATGCTATTGGGTGTAGATGATTTGGGTATTGATGAATGAAATCCCCATGAATTTGGCACAAATGATAGTTCCTTGCATATTCGATGCAATCCTTCACTAATATGGGTCAATAATATCCTATACACTTGATCTTCATTATTATTTTAGAGTATGATTGATGAGTTCTGCAAACCCCAGAATACATCTAATACCTGGACTCTTTATCTTCTCCATTTGAGAGACAACATGGAAATAGTTGATCAAAAGACCTCCTATAAACGGTGTCATTGATGAGTAGGAAGCACACGGGCCTTTTTTTGAGTTGCGTATACATTGATTTATCTCCACCTTTGATGTAGTTGATGAATAGTATTCTCCTATTGCACTAAATATCAATGTCCATCACAATTCACGATGTAGAATAAGAACAAAAAAAAAAGAAAAATAACATACAAGAGATTTATATGATTTGGTCTATGACCTACTCCACTGAAGAAGGCGATCCGGAGGATATTGTATTGATGAGAAAAAAAAAAGGAGATTACAATTATGGAGACGAAACTCCAATATCATTAACTCTCACAAGAGACCAAGTAGCCTACCCATCACAAGATATTTTGAGAGTTTTAATCTATGTCTCTCTATTTCACTCTATTGAAACTCTTAGATGAATAGGATATTTATAGATATGGCCTAACTGAGTTTGAGTCAAAGTAGAAAGCTGACTCAAATAAGACTTCTACTAATCCAAGTCTTCAAGTAGAAGATAAATATAGAGAAGGATTAGGCCTACTAAATTACTTTCTAGTATAATTTTTAATTTAATTAGGACTCTCCGAAGAATCCATATTCGAGACACAACTAAGTCAATAATCTCCACCTTGGCTCGAATTCTCTTCTTCTTTGAATTTGAATCTTCAACAGATGCCTTCACCTGTCTCATAGGTCAAGATCAATGACCTTGAACATTGACCAAGTCCAAATAGAGCTTGAACTTGTTAATTGGAATCACTTTCATCAACATATCTGTAGGATTTCTTGAAGTATGAATCTTTTGTAAAGAAATATTGCCGTCTTCAATAATATCCCAAATAAAGTGAAATCAGACATCTATGTGCTTAGATCTAGCATGGTACATTTGGTTCTTTGTAAGGCATATGGTGCTCTGACTATCGAAAAAAATAGAAAGAACACATTGAAAAAAACCAACTTCACTTGCTAATCCTTTTAGCCATAGAGTTTCTTTGACTACTTCTGTGGTTGTCATATACTTGGACTCTATTATAGATAATACCATAGTTGACTATAAGATACACCTTTAACTAATAGGTCCACCACAAAGAGTGAAAAGATAACTAGTGAGAGATCATTGTCAATCAAGGTCTACAGCATAGTTAGAATCGACGTAGCCAACAATTTTGCCCTCTTGAACTTCTGGTAATTTCACCAAGTCCCAAGTATGGTTTTTTTGAAGGAAATCTATCTCTTCATTCATAGTAACTTGCCATTAAAGAAAATTCTTATCTTGCACTACTTCTTTATAGGAAGAAGGATCACTATTATTAGTAACTAAAGCAAAAGTTGTCATATCTTCAAAACCATACCTTTCGAGTGGTTTTATATTTCTTTGAGATCTTCAAAGTGAAGCCTTCTCAGAAATTTGATTCTTAGAATTTTCTTGAGAGTTAGACACACATTGAATATCTTCTTCTAAAGGAACTATATGCTCCACCTCCACTTGCATTATATCACTAGGACCTTTCTTGAGAGATTTTAACATAACACTTTCATCAAATACTATATCTCTCTTAATAATTATATTAGAAATAGTAGGATCACACAAATGATAACCCTTAACACCTTTGGCATAACCCAGGAAAATACACTTTTTGAAACATGGATCTAACTTATCTTTGACAATATACACATAAGCAAGACAACCAAAGACCTTTAAAGAAGAGTAATTTATAGGTTCACCAGTCCATACCTCTTTAGGAGTTTTGTAATCAATGGCTATTTGAGGAGAGAGATTCATAATAAAATATGCTGTATTGACTACTTCTGCCCAAAAATCCTTGTCAAGATTAGTTGTACTGAGCATGCTACGTGCTTTCTCCAACAAAGTTCTATTCATCCTTTCAGCCACACCATTTTGTTGAGATTTTTCTGGGATGGTAAAGTGTAATTCGATGCTTTCATCTTCATAAAATTTGAGAAACTCTGTTGATTTATACTCTCCATCATTATCACTTATAAGGTACTTGATTTTTCTGCCAGTCCTTTTTTCAACTGAAGTTTTCTACTGTTAGAAAACTGAAAATACTTCGACTTTATAATGCAAAAAATAAATATACACTTTTCTGGGAAAATCATCAATAAAACTAACAAAATAATGAGCATTAGATTTTGATGGAATAGGAGAGTACCACACATCAGAATAAATATAATCAATTAAGCATTTAGTGTAATGAGTACTGGTGTTAAACTTTGCTTTGGACTGTTTATCATAAAAACAATACTTGTAGAAATCTAATTTGTATGAGTTGAGACTTTTCAGTAATTTTCTTTTGTTGAGCTCAGTTAAACCTTGCTCACTCATATGACCGAGACGCATATGTCATATATTAGAAAAAACCTGAGAAATTGTCACTCCACCTTCAACGGTTTTTCCTACTAACTCATACAAATTTTCATGCTTTAAGCTCTTCATCACTATCAATAAGCCTTTAGCAACCTTAAAAACTTCACCTTCAGTAGAATACTTATAACCATCAGAATCCAAAGTACTCAAAGAGATCAAATTCTTTTTCAAATCAGGAAAATATCTAACATTAGTAAGAGTTCTAATAATATTATCAAACATCTTAATTTTGATTATTCCAATTTCAACAGTTTTGCATGGATTGTTATTACCTATTTAAACTAAACCACCATCATAAGACTTGTAGTCTTCAAACCAATCCTTATTGGGATACATGTGGTAAGAACAACCAGAATCAAGAATCCAAGTATCATGGTAATGATCAAAATAAAAATTGATAGAGAGAATATTATCATAATTATCATCAGAACTCCCTTCAGCAACTGACACTTATTCTTTGACTTGCTCTTTAGATTGAGATTTTTTCTCTTTCTTTGCTTGGAGCTTCCAACACTCTTTAATTACATGTCCCATTTTCTTACAATATCTATAATTTATTTCTTTGAATTTGGATCTAGAACGATCTGTCTTTGATTTTTCTTTGGTATGACCTCTAGCAATTAGTGCTTCTGAGTGTGACACATCTCCTTCAATCTTTTTTAAATATTCATTAGATAGAAGGGCAATAGAAATATTGCCAACTTTTAAATCCTTGTCGTACATGAGAGTAGTCTTCAGATTCTCAAGAAAAGGAGCTAGAGACAATAATAAAATAATTGTCTTGTCTTCATCTTCAATTTTAACATCAATGCTTAATAATTAAGAGACTAGTTTATTGAAAGTATTAAGATGATCAACTATATTCATACCTTCTCTCATTCAAAAATTGAAAAGCTTCTACTTTAAGTAAACTTGATTTGAGATAAATTTACTCATATATTGTTTCTCCAACTTTTTTCATAGCTCTAAAGGTAATGTTTCATCAAGAAATAGATAGAGTACCTCATCGATGAGATTGAGGATGATTGTGCTATGTGCACTAGCCTTCTAATTTTTTCAGATACTTTTGGTGACATCTTCAGACTTGACATCCTCAAATGTGTTTCTCAACTCTTATTGAGTAAGAATTGCATGAACTCTTGCTTTCCAAATAGGAAATCCTTCCTTTTCACTGAATTTCTTTATATTGAACTTCATAACAGATATATTAAATCAAGCTCTGATACCAATTTGCTACACTAAATATCGATATCCACCATAATTCATGATGTAGAAAAAAGAACAAAAAAGGAAAAAAAAAATATCACACAAGAGATTTATGTGGTTGGTCTATGACCTACTCCATTGGCGAAGATGATTCGGAGAATATTGTATTAATGAGGAAGAAAGAGGATATTACAATAATGGAGGCGAAACTCCAATATCACCAACTCTCACAAGAGACTAAGTAGTCTAGCCGTCACAAGACGTTTTGAGAGTCTTGATTTATGCCTCTCTATTTTACTCTATTGAAACCCTTAGATGAATAGGGTATTTATAGATGTGGCCTAACTGAATTTGAGTCAAAGTAGAAAGCTGACTCTAATAAGACTTTTACTAATCCAAGTCTTCTAGTAGAAGATAAATACAGAGAAAAATTAGGCCCACTAAATTACTTCTAAATATAAGTTTTAATTTAATTAGGACTCTCCGAAAAATCTAAATTCGAGATACAACTAAGTCAACATTCTCCAATCTATAACCTCTTTTATTAGCTTAGGTTCAATCTTTTTGTACTTGATGTTGAAAACTAAACTTATCACTTATTTGTTATGGACTATAATTAGAATCTATCCTTGGTCAGGATTGGTCAATGCCTTGACTAACTTGGTTAATAAATTAGTTTCTGCATTGATAGATCAGGGAACCTTAGTTATCTGAACCTATGGGATTTACCCCATGAGTTTTTGAGCCTTTTCATAGTATTTCAAGAGCCCAAATTTGTGGACTTTATATTTACTTTAGACTTGATTGATTGACCAATTGCGAATTACCAAAGACATGTAAGTGAGATATCCCCATGTTAAGGGTCATTTCTAGTCTTACAATTAGGATCTCATATTTAGTTTCATTATTATACATGGTTTTGAGAGGGAATAGGAATATTATAAGATGCCTCTGTTCGGAGTGATGAAGACGAGTTCAATGTCTGCTTTAATTTGTAAAAATGTTGGTATGATCTCTGATCTGATGGATGATACCCCCATCAAAGTATAGCTTCCAATTGGGCTCCTCTTCTTCAACAAGAAGGATCTCTTCATCTGGAAGCTCGCAACTTAGAGAGAATCATCTGGCACTGGATAAGCTATGAGAAAGCTTGTGAGGGCTTGCCCTTTAATTACTTTTTGGAGAGTGAACTTAATATCGTATTCCATAAGGATTAAAGCCCACTTTGTTAGTCTTCTAGTGAGTACAAGCTTAGTCATCAAATACTTTATGGGATCAATCTTCGATATTAAAATGACTTGATGAGAAAGTAAGTAATGTCTTATCTTCTTAACTACAAATATATGCGCCAAACAATGCTTTTCAATTAGAGAGTAGTTACTCTTTGCCCCCACTAGCATTCTATTTAGATAGTAGCATGTGTTATCTTTACCCTCTTCATTATTCTTGGCAAGAAGTACCCCTAGAGACCCTTTCATTACAGTTATATAGAGGAACAAGGGTTTACCAGGTATGGGTACTGTTAAGACTAGTGGTTTTAAGAGATACTACTTGATCTCTTTAAAGGCTTGTTAGCATTCTTGATCTTAAATGAATGGAGTATCATTCTTTATCAATCTAAATAAAAAATTGCATCTTCCACAGAGATTTGAGATGAATCTTCTTATATATGCAAGTCGGCCTTAAAATGATCTCAACTACTTTAGGTTGTTGGGTGGTGGCATGTCCAAAATTACTTTGATTTTAGGAGGATCAATTTTAATTTTCTGGTGTCTAACAATGGATCCAAGGAATTTCTTTGATGATATCCCAAAAGCACACTTTATCGAGTTCATCTTCAAGTTAAATTTTCTAAGTCAGTCAAAAACCACTCTTAGGTCCTAAATGTGCTTGTGTTTGGACTTAGTCTTCACTATTAAGTCATCCGCATAATATTCTATTAACTGGTATATGAGGTCATCAAAGATGCAAGTCATGATCCTTTGATAAGTGATGCCCACATTCTTAAACCTAAATGGTATCACCTTGTAGCAGAGATGCTAATTGGTATTCTAAAGATTGTATACTTCTCATCATCGAGATGCATCTTGATTTGATTATATCCTAAAAAACTATCCATAAAGGATAATATTTTGAAGCCAGCAGTGTTGCCAATCATGATTTCCATTATTAGCAATAGGAAGTCATTCTTTGGGCATTCTTTGCTTAAATCTCTATAGTCTATGTAGATGTGGATTTGGCCATTCTTCTTCTTGATTGACACAATGCTTACCACCCAATTTGGGTACTTTTTCTTTCCTAATGGAGCTTGCTTCGATCAATTTTTTTTGTTTCTTCTATCACCTTCTATTCTAGATCAAATTTCATCTTTCTAAAGGTGGAAGCTTAGAATTGATGGCCAACTTATGGATTACAACGTTAGGATCTAGTCCAAGCATCTCCTTATAGCTTCATGCAAAGCAATTAATGTCCTCTTGGAGCACCACTTTGAGTTGGATTTGACTTTCCTTTGTAGTTTTATGCTAATAAAGGCTGACTTAGGATCCTCTTTTGAGCGTAGGTTAATTTCCATCAGTTCATCGACTATGTCTTGCCCCTCATCTTCGAGCTTTAGTGGAGCTTCTTTTGGTTTAAGGATCATTTTCTCATCAAGTGGTTCCTCATTTGAGTGAGATCTGACGAAGGTTCGTCTAATACATCACATCTCCATTCTTCTGGTCCTGATAGAATTCTACCGAGGATGTCACCTTCTTGTGGTGTCTAAAGAGTCATTGCTACTTTGACACATATGTCAAAATGTGTTAATGTTGTTTGGTCATCCTAAGCATCAAATAGAGGTCCAATGGTGATCATGATGCATGTGTTAACATTTGGAGTGATAAACCCTAGTCCTTTGGTGTTATTATTTCCTTTTTCAATAATGTAAGCATGCCTCTGTGGTGGATCTCATAGATTCTTGAAAAAATAACTCTCTCTTTTTATTTATGGATATCCATATCTAGATTTCTTGATTATTTAATAAAATTGATCCAAAAAATATTTAGGCATAACTATTGGCTAATGGTCGCCATCATTTGCTAGATTTTCGGCCTCTAGGATTTCATGGATACCTGGGGCAGAGGGGATCATTTTATTTTCTCCTTTGCATCATGGGGGAATATAGAAAGTTATTAATTCTTCCACAACACTATTGCTTAGCTCATTTAATGGCTTAAATAAGCCTTCTGGGATTTTAGTAATAATGATAGTATTTTCTATTTGACCTCTATTGTTATCTTTGTTAGAATAATGATAATGACCTCTATTTGACCTCTATTGTTATCTTCATTAAAAGTGTAGCCACCTAGGCAAATTTGTGAGGTTCCTTCATCTGAAGAGTCTGAGTTAGTATCACTTCCCAAATAAGGAGAAGTAAAGATTAAGCTAGCAATATTCTACTTTACTTGACTAATGAAAGAAAACCTCCCATCAGCATGGAATCTTTGATAGTATTTTTCATCATCATAATCCTCATAAATATCAAAAGGATGTACATTGTTGTCGATTCGATGTTCTGCTCTATCCTCGAAGTACTTATGGCATTGATGAAGGGTCAATGGCACTATTTTATTTTCATGTAGCTATGATCTTCCTAGTAGTACTTTGTATGCACATCAGTGTCAATCACATAGAACTTGGCATTTGCCATCAACTCACCTACTTTTAGAGGGATGGTTATGGCTCTCAAATCTTTTTGACTATTCTAATTAAACCCATAGATGATTATAATCTCAAACAATAGATGACACATATCTAGGGTTAGAGTTCTTAGAGTTCAAAGAGCCATCAAATTGACTAAAAAACCAGGATCAATCAAGATGTGATTGATCTTGATCTTATCGCTATTTTCTATGGCATAAAATAGGCTATTATGATCTATTATTTCGGTTAGCAGGTCATTATTTATGAATGTGATGGTAGGCATTTGACGTGCATACAAAGACTCCTTTATCTTCTCTTCAACAAAGTATGCTTGGTAGTTAACTGAATTTTGCAAGATGTGCACCAATGTATCCCTGAGTTCTTATGACAATATTAGGACAACAAACACAATTAGCATAGTAGGGATCTTTTTGAGATAGGCTGCTATGTTGTATTACACATTGTTGAGTGCAGGTTTAGCTTGCAAAGGCTTGATGTCCTCATTTATCTAAATTTTCTTTTTCTTGTCCTTGAAGGTGTTCCTATCCCTGGGCATTAGAGTTTGTCTCAGGGGTAGTACCTTCCCACTTGGAGTTGTACCTGGTTTATATTTCTCAGTCAAAATCTAGTGTCATGAGATCAATAAGGTTCATCTTTATAATCACTTTTGAGACTAATCATGCTGCAGAAAGTAGTAAACCATTGCCCTCAGTTGATAGTTCCCTAGATGTCTTTGGAGGATGTGATTGGCCAACAATCATTCCACTCAACATTAATATTAAGCACGTGGAGCTTTCTTATAAAGAGATCCTCAAAGACTCTTTCGATAAACCTTTTTGTTTCATTTGCTAGCATAACCTTCTTTAGAACTTTATGTTTAGGATATTTCTTCCGTGGATGTTCAGATTGGCTTGATGCAGGAGGAGAATAAGCTTTAGCATTAGCCTGTATAATTCTCTTCCAAAATGCTTTCTTGCTGGTATAGGGTCTCCTAAAGTGATCACAAAGTTGTTCTGACTCTAACATAGAGTTATAATCATCATCCATGCCTTATGTGCATAATTCCCCTAAAGTTAGTAGGGTGCATCTCTCCATAGTTTCTAGAATTGAGACCTCAGCAAACCCAACAGGTTAAGCATTTGTTGATGGATTGCTTGATGGGGGCTCGGATAGTTGTTCGTCTGTGTTTACCTTAGATGCATGAGTCACCATGTGACAAAAGGCCATAGACTCAAATAATTATCTTCAAAAATGTCTACCTTTCTTGATCCTTCTCTGGATTAAGTAGCACAAGTGATCATTTTGACTTTGAGGAGGGTTAGTAGGTGATTTCCCATGATCCCTGTAAGGTCATTTGTGTGGTTTTGCCTTCTCTGCTAGCACCTCTTCCATCTTCTCAATTTTCTCACAGAGTATGGTAGTCATATTTGACATGTTTACATGTGAGCAACCATAGCCTATATGTGTTCATTCAACATTTATATGTATCCCTTGACAAACTTCATGTTAGTTATAGCTAATTCTTTCACAATATCTGACTATAATTTGAGCATGTCATAATCATATTCATAAGTAAACTACTTTCTAAGATAATCATCTTGGAAGCAATCCTCAGGGAGACCCATGAGACCTTTCATTTTATCAGTAGTATCAGCAATGAATCTATTCACTTCTTCTTATCTTGTATCCCAAATTTTATTATCACTGAAATAATGGGACAACTCTGATGGTTGTCTTGATTGTTAACATCCAACAATAAAAGTGACAACACATATTGCTACTAAAAGTTCATCCTTTGGGTTTTCAATGTCAGAGCCTTCAAGTAAAACTTTGAGTTTATTAGGGAGAAACTCCTCAATAGTTACTTGGATTCTTTCTTCTTAGATATATTCCTTCAAGGCATCGATGTATTCCTAGATACCTAATTTCTTGACATTGTATTCATTCAGTTGAACCAACTTTTTATTCTAGCTTTGTTCTTTTTCTTTTTTATGTTTCGAGCATGTGAGGCAGTTTGCTCCGATGAGGCTTTCTTCATCACCAACCTAGACTCTTCAGAATTTCAAGTCATCTTCTTCATCAGCTTCTTCAGACTTTTTGAAACATAAATGTTCCATAAGTGCTCCTGTTCAGGGGTATGTTATGCTTCTTCCTCGAAGAAGAACTCAACAAGTGGTTCATACTCCTTGAACATAGTAATATTATTGATGTATTTGATAGGCATGTCAAATAGAGTTATCTTCAAGAGAGTTATCTTGCCCTCTTTGTACTGCTTTTCAATCCAATCTTTGAATAAAAGGCAGTCTTCAATGGTATGACCAAATATTCTATGGTAAGGACAATAATTTGGTTGATCCTTTTTATTGACTTCATTTGGCCTTTTATATTTTGGCAGCTGAAGACCTAATTTTAGGATATCTTAAAAGATTTTATTCACTATCTCTCTCTTTTGTAAGAATATTTCTTTCTAACCCTTTGTTGAAAATTATTGGATCGTTCCACTTTCCCATCTCCTCCAAGAGTTGGTGATTTCTGAGAATTACCCTTGTTCACGATAGGCTTCAAAGGTTTCTTCTATTCGATTACTGTGAGTACTGTCCTTATATTCTTGGAAGATTCTCTGAGCTTTGGCTTATCTTTTTTGAGTTTGAAATTTTATGAACTAGGTAAGACTGGTGGGCCAATCCTTTCCAACTTCTTGACTTGTATAATGAGGTTTTAGAAGATGTGAATAAAAGCAGAGCTCAGATAGGGTGCCATCCAGTCTCCCCTTGTGTTGCCAAGAACTAGATTTATCACCTCAAATTGGCTCATGGTTTATTCATACTTAATGCTAAGATTTATCCACCATGTGATATAATCCAAGATCAATCCATTGTTGCACTTCGATGTTAAAACAAGGTCTACAATAATCACTTTATCGCTGACTCCTCCAAACCTAATTCAAAAAATCTTTTTCATTTGTACTCAAGTTTGTATGGATTCTGATTGTAAACTAGCATACCACGCAAATGCTACTCCTATTAATCTTGTTAAAAATTGGTGGAGTAACAAATATTACTTGAATATCTACACAAAGTCACAAAGTGAGCTATGTATTATTCAAGGTTACCCAGCCATTGAACTATTTGAAACTAGGTATTGTGTAGCCTTTGGGATATGGCACCCAATCATGATGACTGAGGTACGAGTTATTAACATCATTTATCCTACTTATCTCAACTCCTTGTCTTGATTATGTAGCCATCATTTGTTACACCTATTGTCATATATATGTTGGCGATTCCATATTATCAAGAATCCCTAAAATCGAGAATTAGGTATTTCTTACTAATGGAGGAGGTGCTTGTGAAGGGCCTATATTTTCATAGGTCTCATCTACTATCTTGTAACTTGAGATGGCTGTTGAGATTTTTCCAACTTTTCATGCTTTTGTCTCATTTGTAGCATCATTTTCATCAACTCCAAGACTTTCTTTTGAGTTTCATTTTTATCTTTTATTTACTATCTCAGTTATTCTTACAATACTTCTATAGTCACTTCTTGATTAGAGCTTTCAGTTATAATCAAAACTTTTGTCAAGACATGATGGTCCATATCTTGAAGATCAGGTCTAGGTTTTGAGTCAAGGCTAACTTCTCCCATTAATCATTCAAGAGTATGCTCTTGGAGCATGTCACTACACCTTTTCTTTGACATGGTAGTAAAAGGATTGGTCCACAAGGGCCCTTTCCTCTTAGATTTTTTTGATCAATAAGCCTTATTCACACTGCTTTCTTTTGGTATTTAGCCAGTTTGGATGCGGACTCATGATCCCTCCTAGAGTCATGGTGAGAAATGATTCTAATAGTGTGAGTAGTCTCCCTTTGTGAGTCCTCATACTGAGTTATAACCTTATGATAGCTCTTATTATTTTATTTGGTGATTCCCCTCTTTGCCAGTCTTAAGCCAAAATTGTGCCCATTGTGCTTTGCTTTTATCTTTCTCTAAAATGCTTAATGAAGCAAAAGAATTGGAGGTAAGAATTATAATAATCAACTTCATTTGAGGGGTAGGCTTCCCAAGTTGGTAGAAAATTTCAGCAATTTTTTCTTTACTTGTGATAGTTAGGATGAGTTCGTCTTCATCCGTGCATATGTTCAAATTTACTTTTGGTTGCCCCTTGTTAGGAGTTGGGTGGAGATGATCAAAGATTGAGCTTCATTTTGATCCTAGCCTTTGGAAGACTGATATCCTTACTAATTAACGCATGACTTCTGATTCCCCATCAACCTGACCTTTCTCATTTGGAATTATAACATTGGGCCTTTTCCCCTTGATGGAGGGCGAGAAGTAGGCTTGACATGTGTAACAATAATTTCAGTTGGTGCAATAGTAGGTGCCTTCTTGAACTGGACGACCTCAAAGATGGTTCCAAACTCAATTTAAATCTCAGCTGCTACCATTAGTTGGGGTAGATGCACAACCAATCCTACCCCTAGGATGATGGTATGTCTCAGTGAAGATGTTCTTTATTGACGCCATGTGATGCTGTCATCTGTAAAGAAGAACACAATTGATTAGTTTTTAGTCATAATTCTACCTTATCAATGTCTTTATCGTGTTAGCTAGATTTCTACACTTGGAGAAAAAGTCAAGTCCCACCAGACATGCCAAAATTTGTGGAATCAATTCCAATGGTTTGAGATTGGGGGGGGGGGGACCCAGGGAGCAACCTCAATGTATAAATTAAAGTATGTTTTAAATTAAAGTGCACTATCAAGTGTCATGGGAATATTGACTTTCAACAGTAAATCCCTGCTATTAATTACCTCGATGATTGTCATAAATCTTCTAAAGTAAGACCAAGCTAATAAAATAGAGATACAAAAGAAGAAAAGAATAAAAGAAGAAAGCATGCAATTGATTTTAAGAAATGATACATGCCTTAAGTAAGGGTATACTCGCACTTCATAATAAATTTTAACATAAAATTATAGAAAATATAAAAGAAGTAAATAGAAAGAAAGAGTGGAGAAGAAGCTCTAACGTATGCTAACTAAATCCTCAGCAGATGTTGATAGCGTAGTCTAGTGGGATATGGAAGGAAAATGAGGGGTGAAGTATTTCATAGCCCATTGTGCATTGGTGTTAACTTCTTTAGTTTGAAGTATTTTTATCAACCAATAAAGTGTTAGTGATAACTTTATTTGGTTTAAAGTATTTTTGTAGCCAATGAGGTACAGATAATTACTTTACGATTTGAAATATTTTCATAGCCAATGAGTCATAGGTGATAATTTCATGAGTTTAAAGTATTTCCATAGCCTATAAGATATAGGTGATAACTTCATGAGTTGAAAGTATTTTCATAGCTAATGAGGTATAAGTAATAACTTTATGAGTTTGAAATGATTCTACAGCCAATAAAGTGTAGGTGAAAACTTCATTAGTTTTGAAGTATCTCTATAATCAATGAGGCAAAAGCAATAACTTCATTAGTTTAAAGTATTTTTATAGCCAATAAAGCATAAGCAATAACTTTATTGATTTTGAAGTGTTATTATAACCAATAAGATGTAAGCAATAAATTCATTGATTTTGAGGTGTTTCTATAGCCAATGAGCCATAAGCAATAACTTTATGAGTTTAACGTATTTTTATAGCAATGAGGCGTAAGTGATAATTTCTTTGGTTTTAAAGTATTTTTATAACCAATGAGGCATAAGCAATAACTTCGTTGATTTAAAGTATTTCTTTCACCAATGAGGTATAAGCAATAACTTCATTAGCTTCAAATATTTTCATAACCAATGAAGCGTAAGCGATAATTTCATTTATTTTGAAGTATTTCTATACCTAATAAAACATAAGCGATAACTTCATTGATTTTGAAGTATTTCTATAGCTAATGAGACATAAGCAATAATTTCATGAGTTTGAAGTATTTATATGGCCAATGAGGCATAAGCGATAACTTTTTTGGTTTTGAAGTATTTCTAAAGTCAATGAGGCATAAGTGATAACTTTATTGATTTGAAATATTTTTATAGCCAATGAGGTATAAATAATAACTTTATTAGTTTGAAATATTTTCATAATTAATGAAGTGCAAGCAATAACTTTATTAATTTTGAAGTGTTTATATCGCCAATGAGACGTAAATAACAACTTCATTAATTTTGAAGTGTTTCTATAGCTAATGAGGTATAAGCAATAACTTTATGAGCTTGAAGTTTTTCCATAGCCAATGAGACATAAATGATTACTTTATTGATGTCAAAGTGTTTCTATAGTCAATGAGGTATAAACGATAACTTCATTGGTTTTAAGTGTTTCTATAGCTAATAAAGTATAAATAATAACTTCATGAGTTTAAAATATTTTCATAGCCAATGAGGCGTAAGTGATAACTTCATTAATTTTAAAGTGTTTCTATAGCCAATGAGTTGTAAGAGATAACTTCTTTGATTTGGAATATTTTCGTTAGCTGATAAGATATCTGTGATCACTCTATAAATTTTAAAATATTTTCATTGTGGCTTAGGTGATAATTTTCTTTTTTATCGAAGTGTTAGGACAAGGCAACTTGGCTTACTAACTAAGTGAGTTCGAGCTCACCTTTTGTCCTACTTGATTTGAAAGAATGATTAGCAGCTTTAGCTTACGTTAATTAATAGTCCACCCTAGTTTATTATCAATTGGGTCTAAGTTTTTGCCGATGGCTTTGGTGGCATACCAAATAGGACTTTGTTTGACCCTATTTATCTCTATTTGAACTAGTGTTAATTTAGATTGGGATGATGGTCTTACCTATTGCTCATGGGGCTGGGCATAGCCTTAGAGTATTACCAGAGATTTAGCACACCTAGTAAGATTTAGCTTGACCTTATTTTAGTCTGATTCAAACTTGTCCGGATCAGACTTGACTTATGCTTTGGTTCATGTTTGAGTTTGATTAAGTTTGATCTGGTCTTGAATCTAGTTTGACCCGATTTGAAATTCAGACTTAGTTTTGATTTGAGTCTGATTTAGTTCAATATTCAAAACTTGACCTAAACTTAAGTTTGATTTGATTCAATTTAATATTCAAAACTTGATTTGGATCAAGTTCGATCCGATTTGATTTGATATTCAAAATTTAATTTGGATCAAGTTTGATTTGATTCAATTCAATATTCAAAACTTGATTTCGATTTGAGTTTGATTTGAAATTCAATTTGAGCCACTTTAATTTAATTAATTTGTGTTAATTGATTTGGTTCAAGAGCTTTGGGGTTGTCATAATGATATTATGGAAGACACACAAACTGACCAAAGTTTGTTGTCCTTTTGATTTTGATGATGATTAAAATAAGATTTAACAAGTTCTTAGTGATGACAAGTTTCAGGATTATCAATAATCATCCAATCTCAAGAAGCTTCAAGTCTCAAGATAAAGCCCATTAGATGATGAAGATGATGACTTAAAGATAAAGAGGATGATATCTTGAAGATGAAACTTGAAAATCAAGGTGAAAGCTTAAAGTATGCTCAAGATGCGAGATCAACTCCAAGACTCATAGGTTTAGAATTTTCATTTATTTTGTATTGAGTCAAGGATTTGATAGTTAATTTATTTAAACTTTTATTTAGCACTCAAACTCATCTTAGAATGCCTTCATCGGCCTACTATTTCTATCCAAGATTAGTTACGACTTGATATCATTTAGGAACCGAAGTTACAGTAAACCAGTAGGTTTTTCTGTTAATTTTGGAACCCCTAAACTGCCATATTTGGACATTTGAATCTAGCAAATAACCCTAAATAGATTCAAATTTCTAAACCTTAGGATTGGATGTCCAAAGATTTAGAACTATAACTTCTATTTTTTTTCATGTTCAAAGTTCGAATGTCTAGTGTACTATTCAAATGCCTAACACTGTAGCAATGTACATCCGAACCTAATGAGTAGACATCTAAACCTGTGACATCATTTATAATAGTTAGTTCAATTTTAACCATTGGGATGCTTTGGATGTCAAAACTCAACAGAGAATAACTTTATGGCTAGTGCTCTCACCAACAGGTATTTAAAAGGCTTGGGACTTCGTTGCTCAGAGAGGAACTTAGGTTTTCATATTATTAGATTAAGATCCCCCCACCTAAAGCCTTCTAGCCATCAACAAGAGCTCAAATCATCATTAACCTTCAAATCCTCAAATGCTCTTATACTCGAATATTGAGAGACTCTTGTTGAATATTTTTATCTTTATTTTTTATTCTTTATTATTATAACTCTCCTAGGTTTTAGGAGAGAAGTACTCTTCTAGATTTTAGGAGAGTGGCGAGAGTGCTCACTCCTCAAGTTGTGAGGATTGGCCGATTAGCTCTGGTGGGGAATGACACTCCGATGTGGAGCTTGTAAAGGTGTGACTTCACCTTAACAAAGTGACAACTCTAGTGATGAGTTTAAGTCCTCAAGATTGAGGTAGGAACAGTGAAGTAGGAGCAGTTAATTTCTAAATCAAGTATGTCGGTTTGCACTCTTTCTACTTTTTTTTTACCTTATGCACTTGATTTAATATTGATTGAAAAGTATCTTATATTTGATTATAGATTGATCATTCTCTTATGTTTTAATTATCTTAGTAATTTTATTTAAGTTTTGATCATCTACTTGTCTTGAAGTACTTTTTAAGTTCACTATGCTCTTAATGAAAACTTATTTTACTATTTGAAAACCTATTTTCCCCTCAAAGGCTATCAATCTAAACCAACAAAATTTAAATTGGTCATTCGGCAAGGCCGCAGGCTAACCCTAAACCATCTTAACCTTTGGACAAGATCGTAGGCTAACCCTAAGTTGATTTTGTTGTCGGGTGAGATAGCAAGCTAACCCTAAACTGTCTTGATTTTTGGGCTAGACCACATACTAGTCTTAAATCAATTGATTATCAGACAAGACTGCAGGTTAACCCTAAATGTTTTGACTTTTAGGCAATACCATAGGCTAGCCCTAAATTGATTGCTTATCAGGCGAGACTACAGGTTGACCTTAAATCATTTTGACTTTTGGGCAAGACCATAAGTTAGCCTTAAGTTGATTGGTTGTTAGACAAGACTGCATGTTGACTTTAAACTATTTTAACTTTTAGGTGAGACCACAGGCTGACCCTAAATTATTTAGACTTTTGAGTGAGATTATAAGCTAACCCTAAGTTAATTACTTGTCAAATTAAACCACAAGCTAGCTCTAAACATTTGTTAAGATTTTCTATTATTTTCATTTTTGTTGTTTTGTTTTGTTCCTGTCTTTGTTCTTATTCTTGTCCTTGTTGTTAATCCAAGAGATTCTCATCATCAATTCTTCTTCAACATGATGCTATGGTGATGAATGAGGTCACAAGTGACTGGTGGTGATGGAGATTTTTCAGTATTCTAGACCGCACGTTGTTATAGTGTTAGTGGAGATATTCCCTCATACAAACGATCGTGGGTGGTTATGATGTTGGTGGAGATCCACCAACATACAGAGGGCCACGGCATTGGTGAAGATTCTCCATCATACAAAGGGTCAAAGTGGCAGCAGTGTTGGTGGAGATCTATCGTCATATGAAGATTCACAACTAGTTGTGGCATTGGTAGAAATATGCCAGTATGAAGCTGCAGATGGCCGCAATTTTGACAAACAAAAGAGAGGCCTATGATGGTGTTCAGATGCCCGATTCTTTTAGGTTCAGTCATCCAAACTCAGGCTACTAAGAATGTATAGTGGTTGGCAGAGAACGAGACAAGCCTTGAGGAAGAGGAGGTAGCAACAACAACAAGTGCAAGAAAATAAAGATCTCACAGGGGACAAAGAGAAGAGGGGATAATAAAAGAAAAAATAAAAAAAGGGATGAAATCTTATATATTTTCGATCCTTTATTAACGCTTTCTTATTCTTCGCCTAGATAATGAGATCTTCCTCAGAACTCTTCCTCAATTTGCGTAGAATTTTCTCAAGGATTGTCTCTGAATCCTTCTCTCTTTTTTTGTGTGCCCTAGCCCCTTTTTTATAGGGTTTTAAGAGGACATTCAATTTTGGTTATTTGGATTTGATTAGAAAATTTGATGAGTATTCTCTTCCCATAGACCTCATATTTGAATCTCAATTTCATTTATTTCGATATTACACTTTCCTTGTTGAAAAATTTGGCTGATTTTTTATTGATTTTGAGAATAGGCCTATTTTATTTTTGTAGAATGCAACTAAACCAAACAACTGATTGAGAATTATATGTTTGGCTATAAGTGGGATTCTCGCATTCAGACAGTACCAGACATCCGGTTGAATGTCCAACTATGAGTGAGAGTTTGCACAGTTGGATACAACCAGATGACCAATTGAGAACTAGGTGCCCAATTGTGACATGGTTCAGGTTCTAGGTCTGATTTTGCAACTCTTTCCTATTTAAGTTAACCTTAATCATCCTAAATCAGGCTTAAAGTTTAACTCTAACTCAAAGTTAGAGTTGGGTTACAAAAACTACCTAAACATTAGATTATCCATCATGCTTTGGCTTTAGGACTAAAACAATATAGGTTTTTCCGAAAATTTTCTTATGGGAGTACAATGTGTCGATTTTGATTGTGTTAATTTGGGCATCTAGTATGTTCACACTTAATTTGATATTTGTTATCCAACCTACAAAATACGTAATTTTTCTAGAAGGATTACTAGACTCTTATTCTCCAAACACAAGATATATTCGTTCTAATGATTTTCGATTTGTCTTCACATGTACCTACAAGAGAGATAACAAAAATTTCATCGCATTCCCTTATGTAGAATTTTGCTTACAAAAATAATGAAAATAAAGATATAAATTGGTGGGAGCTTATTTACCACCTCAAGAAGGATCCTTCCCTATTTTTTTAGGTTTACTAAAGGTTGATTAAATTATATGCAATGATATTGAGAAGCCTGAATAAAAGTCATGATGATGATGATGGAAATAAGAAAAAAAATATAATAGGAGAGAAATCCTATGATACTCATGGAACCCTTTGCCTCCAAAATCTTATAGTAAACTATAATAAAATTTTCAAAAATTTTGTTCCAAATTAATGACATTGTCAAGGAGAATTCCTTGGATTTTTCACTCGAGACTCAAGAAAAATTTATCATCAAAGTTATCAAAAAATTACATCTAAAAAATTATGAATGTCGAAAAAATATGGAGAATTAGAATATTTATAGGATTGGAGAAAGCTAGACCCAACTTTACTAGTGTTCATTCGGAATATATGTCAGAGCGATTAAGTTTGTACTCAGACAGATTTCAACTAGTTGGTATCCCCTTTTGGGGACCCCACATAGATGCTAAATACATTGGGTCTGGACCCTATCTCTAGAAGACAATACACTATATTTTAAATTGAGGTAACTTGAGTGTTTTGTAAAAAAATTTAATATCTTTTTGAAATTTTATTTTGGTCCAAAGGCAAATTAACTATAAAAATACCTTGAGATTTATAAATATATTGATTAATATCTCAATTAGATATTTGAATAAAGTAATTTTTAATAATTTACAAATAAATGTTTGGATTTTAGATATTTATAAAAAGATGCATAAAACTTCCAAACTTAGAAAAAGATAGTGAAATTTGTTTTTTGCAAACAAATATTTGAAATGTGAAAATTTTTAGCATAAATCCCTAAAAATAAATTTTTATGATTAAAATCTAAAAACATTTATTCTAAATATTTCAAACATGTTGAAACTTGTTTCTAACTCTAATTTTGTAAATTAAGTATTAAAAAATTTTAAAATTTTGAATGAGTTCAAAATTAAGAGTAGGTCAATTCTGAATTGCACAAATAAATTCAAGACAACCATGAAAAGACAGATATTTACAAATGGATTGGATAATATTCGATCGAACCCATATCTATCTCTTAATGGATATGAATATTGGTAGAATTTTTCTATCTAACATGAATATGGATACATATACAGATATCATTTTTTTTCCAATTCAAATGAAAATATACAAATAACCTATTTACAAGTAATTCCAAAATAACATCCAATAGATATTTGTATCCAAATAGACCAAATTTGGATATGAATATTTTATATTGTTTTATATCCATATTCAAATTTGTACTCATGCAGCTAACACAAATATGAATATGACTAGGATAATATCTAAACCATATCCGATCCATTTTCAGCCCTATTTGGTTTGAACATTTTGAGCTATCAATTAAATGGACTTGTCTAATGTGTTTGGCAACATGCAAGACTACTGACCATGAAAACTAATATTATTTAATTTGTCAAATTTATCAATTTTAGTTTTCCTTCTTACTTTCCCTCTATATTTCAAATCAAATAAAGTGATTCATCCTAATAAATAAATTATAAGTTAGACTTATATTTTTTCCAATGTGGAACTAAGTCTTAACATATAACCTACTTATAATAAGAAACGTATCTTTCGATTTAAACCTTTTATTAAGATAAGTATATCAAAATTTTGAACAAATCAGTTATGGGCTAAGCTTAAACCTAGGTTCTTATATCAAAATCGAGCATACCACACACATAAAATCTCCAATCTCAATAAGAAATTTATCATATTTTTTTTGCACTATTTTGGCCCTGTGATTCATCTTGTATTCATGAACATTTATAATTTTTTTTCTTAACTTTTGCTAGAACAACACCACTCTCATGTTCTTATAGGTAAAATTTTCATTAAATTAAACCTTATTAAGAGTGTTATCACTCATTTTCAAATTTTATATCAATATTATCTTGTTTCTAATGCTATAACCACTTATTAATAAAGTGTTCTTACCTTTTAAACTTTTTACTAGTTGTAGAACTAGTAATAAATTGGGTTCTTGATATTAATAAGTTTTAGTCAAAATATCTTAACACTATTCTAGAAGTACTTCTCATAATATCTTTCGAGAGTTCTTTAGTAAATGGATATATCAAGTTATTACAAGACCTTATATATACTATGAAAATGATATCATCAAATATTAATTGCCTTACATAATCATGTCTTAGGCTGATGTTGCTGAGATTTTTTATTGTATATCTTATTGAATACTCTAGATATGATTGTTTGACTATCACAATGCAAGAAAATAGCTGACATTTATTGTGACCACAACTTTATATCTAAAAACAAATTTCTCAGTCATTTAGCTTCCTTACCTATTTCAACAAGAGCTATAAATTTAGATTTCGTAGTAAAATGAGTTATACATATTTGCTTCTTTTATGCCCAAGAAACTGCTCCTCATTCTAAGGTAAATACCCACCCAAAGTTTGATTTATTATCACTTGCACTAGTTATCCAACGAGGATCATTATAATCCTCTAATACTACTACAAAATTATTATAAAATAATCTAAAATTTATAGTTCTCTTTAAGTACCCAGTACCCTTTTAATTACTTTTCAATGTTCAACACTAAAATTACTAGTAAATCTTGATTGTTTACAAACAAAAAGATCAATATTTGGTCTTGTGCAGTGCATTATATATATTATGGTTCGTAGTTTCGGCCGATCCCTAAACAAAACTATATATATCATTTCGGTTTAAGGTTTTTCTGTAGCATTCTGTAGGTGGCGGCGAGCTTTGGCGATTGCGGGTGAGCTCGGGCGCGTGCGGCGAGGGCGGCAGGCTCGGGCTGGTGGCAGGCCACGCGAGGTGGGCACAAGGCACTTGGGGCGGCCGTAGGGCGCGCGGGGTGACCGCAGGGAGCGCGAGGCAGTTGCAGGGAGCGCGGGGCTCCGGCGGCGAGCGCAAGGCTCCGGCTGCGAGCTCGACGCACGCAGGGCAAGCGCAGCTCACGTGGGGCGAGCTCAATGTGTGCGGGGAGACTGCAGCATGCGCGGGGTGAGCTCGGCGTGTGCGGGGCGACCGCAGCACGTGCAGGGCGAGCTCAGTGCGCCGGTGCGAGCTCAGCACGCACGGGGCTTGCGCAACACGTCGGCGGTGAGCTCCGCACGCGCGGGGCGATAGTAGCACGCCGGCGGCGAGCTTAGCGCTCCCGGGGTGACCGCAGCGCGTCCACGGCGAGCTCAGGGCTTCGGCGGCATGTCTGGCATAACCACGCAGCATCTTCGGCATCTCCGGCATCTCCGACGAGCTCAGCAGCCATGGCATCTCCGACATCTCCGCGCGGCATCTCTGCGGCTCAACTGGCGGTGAGCACAGCTCAGCCAGCTAGGGCAACTCCGCCGGCGAGCACAACTCCCCCCGCGAGCGCAGGTTGGCCGGCGACCGACGCTTCCCCTTGCTCTCGGTTTAGGGTTTACTGTGCTACTTTATTTTATTTAGTTAATCACATTTTATTTAGTTAATCATATTTTATAATCACTGTGAATTATTGATGTTGCTTTGCTTTTTTCCCCGGGAATCAGGGGTGGATAGCTGTTAGTTGGTCGGTTGGTATTGATTAATTGATTAATTACTTTGTTTTTACCCGTGAATCACGTGTGGATAGACTGTGGGTCTTATGGCTTATATATACTTAGTGTAAACAGCTAGATATTTGCACTTTGCAGACGATTTCATTTGAGTGTTCTAATGTCTTAGTGAAAGAGTTTTGTGGATCGGCAATCTATTTCTGTTTCGATTGCAGAGGTATGAAATTTTCAATTTGATAATTTATGTACCATAAATTGATGTATCATAATTTTCAGTTTCCGTTGGTGCTAATTGATGTATCATATATACTATGTATATTGAGAATTGAATTGAAATAGGGAAGATTAAACTATTTGTTTCTTATTTATTATTACTTGTTTATGTCTTATGGATCTGCTCAATTTGCATTATGCGTATATGTCCTATAGATCTGCTTAATTGAAACAGTAATATGATTAATTACCAAAAATTAAGTTTAATTTGCTACTACGTTTGAAATTATTAAATTATTTAAATTACGGATTAAATTATTTAAATTATTAAATTATTTAAATTACGTATTAAATTATTAAATTATTAAATTATTAAACTCTTAAATTATTAAATTATTTAAATTACGTATTAAATTTCGTATTAAATTATGTATTTTGTATTAAGTATGTATTAAAATATTAATTTATGGATTAAATTATGTATTGAATTTATAAATTATGCATTAAACTATGTAAAAAATATGTATTACGGATTAAATTATGTATTAAATTATGTTGTAAATAATATATCATGTATTAAATTACGTATTGTGTATTAAATTATGTATTTCGTATTAAATTATATAATAAAATACGTATTAATGTTATGTATTAAATTATGTATAAATAATATATTATGTATTAAATTATATATTAAATGTATTACGTATTAAATTATGTACTAAATTATGTATTATGTATTATGTATTAATTTTGGTATTAAAATTATGTATTAAATTATGTCGTATCTATTACGTATTAAATTATGTATTATATATTAAATTATGTATTAAATATTAAATTATGTATTTTGTATTAAATTTTGTATTACACATTATGTATTATGTATTAAATTACGTACTATGTATTAATTTACATATTAAATTATGTATTAAATTAACGTAAAAATTAGCTAATAAATCAAGAAATAGGTTAGTAAATCCTAAACCCTAAAGCTTATATCCTAAATATAAAGTAATTTATTATTGTGTACATTACTTTTTAATTATTTATTAAATTACGTATTGTGAAAATAGAGTTTTTTTCCT
Source organism: Trichopus zeylanicus subsp. travancoricus (assembly GCA_005019695.1). Taxonomy (NCBI): domain Eukaryota; kingdom Viridiplantae; phylum Streptophyta; class Magnoliopsida; order Dioscoreales; family Dioscoreaceae; genus Trichopus; species Trichopus zeylanicus. Next base: position 305,194 of record RXID01010947.1, read on the forward strand.
TAATCATAGGTAAATTTTCTTCGGCCAACATTTGTTCTGTCACTGCTACTATTGTATTGCATATGGCTCCAAGGCAAAACACGTCTCGCGATGACGATATTGTATGGCAACACTGTGAATTAGTGGATGCAGAAAATCATAAAGTTCGTTGCAAATGGTATGGTCGTGTGCTTAGTTCTGGAATTACAAGATTAAAAGAGCATTTAGGAGGAGTCACCGGCTCAGTTCGGCCATGTGAGAAAGTCCCGAATGAAGTGAGACAAACATTTTGGGCAATAGTACAAACCGGCAGAGAAACTAGAAGAAAGGATAAGGCCAAAAAATCACGCTTTGAGCAAGAATTTCTCAACCACTATAATTCAGATCCCAGGCAAATTTCTGATGATGAAGACGATGATTCTGAGGTTCAGGAAGTACTTCGCGAAAGTCGAAGATTGTAGGAGGAAACTCAAGGTGGTGTTGGCATTTCCGACACAATTCGTGATCGTCGAACTACTAGTTTCAGAGAGCCACGTACACAGCGATACACATCTGCCCCTTCAGGAGTAAGAGGGGGTTTTCATCTTCCTGACATCAAATCCATAAATATTTCTCCAATTGACCCATTTCTATTTGAACCAAGAGATGATACTCAAATAAATTTGAGAACAGCATCAACTGGTTTTCGGAAGGCAAAACAGTGGTTGGGTAGGGCAGTATCGAAATTTTTTTCTACAACCATGTTCCATTTCATTTAGCAGATGGCGGTTACTATCATGGAATGATACATGCCGCTCAAGAGGTTGGCCTAAGAGTTCCTCCACCAAGTGCTCGTGAAATTTCTGAAAAGTATCTGAATCTTGAAATTGAAGAGATGACTGCTTTTATCCAGACCTTCTACAAATATTGGGATGAATTTGGGTGTACCTTGATGTGTAATGGATGAAAGACACAAAACAGTAAAGATTTGATAAATTTTTTAGTATATTGTCCTGAAGGAACCGTTTTTCTCAAGTCAGTTGACACAACAGGGGAGTCGAAGACTAGTAATTTCTTATATCATCCGATTGATAGTGTCATTGAGGAGATTGGGGAATCAAGAGTGGTACAAGTCGTAACTGATAATGCAGCTCTGCTGGTATATGCTGGGAAAAAGTTAATGCATAAAAGAAAATATCTTTTTTGGACACCTTGTACAGCTCACTCTATTGACTTAATGCTGAAGGATATGGGTAAGGATCCTGATATTAGAAAAATGGTTGAGTAGGGTCAGAAGTTGACGTCATTTATTTATAACCATGCTTGGTGTCTTGAACTGATGAGAAAGGAAACACGGGGACGAGAGATTATTAGGCCAGGCATTACTCGATTTGTTACACAATTTATCTCCTTAGAATCCCTGTATACTCATCGACAGGCACTGAAGAGATTATTTACCAGTGAAGAATATGATGCACATTATTTGAGATTGAAACGGTCCGAGAAAATACTTTCTGAAAAATTCTACAATCAAGTCATAGACGAAAGTTTTTGGGAATCAGTTAAAAAAATAATAGGAATCTTCAGTCCATTAGTTAAAGTGTTTCGAATTATTGACTCAGATGATCATTCACAGATGGGGTTCTTATATGAAGCAATAGAACTAGCAAAATTACAAATAAGACGACATATAGGAACAATTAAATTTCGCAAATGGGAGAAAATTATTGATCATCGTTGGGATAAAATATTATCCAAAGATATTCATGCTACAGGTAATTGAGTAAAGAGTCATTTTATAGCACTTTACTAAGTTATAATGATACTATTGTTGATTCATATTTAATCACCTTGTAGGATACTTTCTGAATCTAATATTTCAATATGGTGATGAGGTCAACAATAGTAATACCATTTTCGAAAAGCTACGGAAGGTAATCGAGCGGATAGAGCCAGATATGAGAACAAGAATATTGGCATTGCGCGAGGTAAATTATGTATTAAATTTTTTTTACATAATTGAGAAAGTTCTTAACTTGAGTATGTTTATTAAACAGGCCGACGATTTCAAAAATAAAGTCAAGGACTTCGGCACACAACAAGCAATTGTAGCTATTAGGGGTGATACTCCTAGTATAGTTGATATTCAATAATTATACATATTTACTAATTAAATTTATATCAACTTATTAATAATTTTTTCTCATAAATTACAGCTAGATGGTGGAGTATTTACGAGCGGCATGCAGTATCTAATCTTGCAAAGATAGCCATCAAAATTTTAAGTCAAACTATTTCAAGTTCACAATGTGAGAGGAATTGGACAACTTTTGGATTGATCCATACGAAGATGAGAAACAGACTTAAAATGGACAAATTGGAGAAACTTGTTTTCTATCATTATAACATGCGTTTAAGAGCCCGAAACTTACAGAAGAGAAGATCACCAGAGAATGAGGTAATCAACTTGTCTGCCATATTCGAAGATGATGATCCTCTGATAAAGTGCATTCGAGAAAGAGAAAAATCTGTCTAAAATCATCTTAATACACAAGAAGCTATTCGTCGTCTCTTAGACGAAGAAGCGGAAGAGGAAGCTGACAAAATGCATAATACTTCTGATACAAGTGATAGTAGCAATGGTGATACAGTTAGTGACTCCAATTTTCAATAATCACAATATGATGACTCATCTTCATCTGTTCCACAGTATGGAGTAAATGAGTTTTTGGACTCTAATTTATATGGCGGTTATGTGCCACAATATCCATATGATTCACATGGTGGGCAAGATGTCAATCAATGTCTAACAGACAATGCGAGCTCTAACTACTATGACAGTTATCAGAGCAAGATGTCTTCATACAATCCAGGATATCATCAGTCAATGCAGGACCATACGACTTCATACTATCCGCATGCTGAACAATACTATCGATCACAACTCCATCGTACTGATGAGTATGGTGATGAAGAATATCAATCTCTTTAAGATCCACCTTGAAAAAGCATATGGTTATAAGACATGGATTTATATCATCTATGAAATGATGTTTTCATCATTGTCTTAATTGATATCTTATTGTAATTTTATAACATTTAAATTTAATGTCTATATGATTTATTTTATCGCATAATAATTTATCTATTTCATTAGCACAATTTATTGTAATCTTTTCCTTCTGACGTATTTTTTATTATCTATTTTATGTTCATAAATATTGATAATTATAAGATAATTATTTTTGAAACAGATAATGACAAATCTGGATAATTATATTTTATCGTAGAATGATTTCACCTTCAGCATATGATCTACTTGGACAAGCCTTAATTTAGCAGGCATTATAAGACCATGGAAGAGTCAATGATCAAATTTATAATGCCTCTCAACAAGGTTCACTTAATACTATCAATCAGCGTCTTAGCGTAATTTTTCCTGAACACTTCGCACAGTGTAATATTTATTTCTCATGAGTTATTAGACCACTTTTACTATGTGTTGTCAATCAATATGGTTATTATTTCCATTTTAAACCTTTGATGTATGGTTATACTTCAGAATAGCTGCCACGAGATCACGCAGAGCTAGTTGTTCTGGCCCGTATGCCTACAAATGCTCGTCCAGATCATCCAGATACTGAATTTGTAATTCCACACCCAAATGTTCCAAACTCAACTGATGATGATTATGATGATTAGTTGTATTATTTTAGAATTTATAAATTATGTATGTATGAAATACATTTTAATGAAAAGTTAAATGTGCTTATGTTAATTTTAAAATTTTAATCATATTCATATTATTTCTTGTATGTTTTTTTAATACACTAATATATATTAAAAGTAGACTATATCAGTGACTAACTATCAAAATTAATTTTAATTAGCTTAAATAATATTTAATATTATGGTAAAATTAAGTCTAACTTTATTCCTAATTTTTCATATTTTTTTTAATATTTTATCGTATTTTTAATTTGAAGTCAAAGTACAGTCGAAATATGGTCAAACTCTGGTCAACACCCAATTAATAATTTAAGAAAATCTTTCGGCCGAAACTGAAACCGAAACGGCCGAAATGTATTGGTTTCACTAGGTCCCGAAACCGAAACTGATACCGAGTTATAAAACCTTGATATATATTAAACTACCAATAGTACTTGTATACTCAATTTGGGATATTATCCTACTAGAATTTTTAACTAATTTGAAAGAAATATCATATGGAGTATTTGCTTCTTTGACAATTAAATGTTTAAATTTATTTAACACTTTCTCAATGTAGTGAGATTGACAAATAGCAAAATCCCCCACTATATTTTTTAACTTTAATACCCCATATAGTATCTACCTCATTTAAATTTTTCATTTTGAACCAAGAGGATAGATACTTATTTGTATCATTAGCACCATCGATATTAGTTCCAATGTGAGCATATTATCTATATAAAGGTAAAATATCACACCATAATTTTTGTAAATTTAGAATAAATACATTTATCAAAATTGTTATGTTAAAAATCATATTCTAAAATTACATAACCATAAAGTTGCTCTATATAAACTTCTTCATCTAAATATCCATTCAAGAATGTTGTTTTGACATCTATTTAATGTATGAATAAATTATATATTGATGCCAAGGCCAAAAGCACTCTAATGGATGTCACTCTATCCACAGAAGTATAGGTATCAAAATAGTATATTCCCTCTTTTTATTTGAAGTCTTTTGCTACCACCCTAGCTTTTTATAGTGATCCATCAATGTTATATTTCTGTCTAAAAACACACTTACATCTAATTGATTTTGAACCAAGAGGCAATAATGATTCATGTTTTGTTACTTAGTAATGAAATTATTTCATCGTTGATTGCTTCTTTCCAAAAAGTCACATCTCTAGAAGATATAGTTTCTTAAAATATTTTCGGATCATCTTCCACATTAAATAAGATTGGTATCTTATTGAGTACTGTAGACCTATCACCTTCAATAAGGAAAATAATAACTTATGAGAAAATATAATCTGGATGTAAAGTTTTTTTCTTTCCTAGCTCTTTGACTACTCCTAACTTTAATAGGAGAATTAGAAACTTTTCTTTTGTTGCAAGAACTAGGACCATCACCTGTAGGATTAGAAATATTAGTAGGTTCAATTAACTGAATTAGAATCATTGGGATGTTGATGATAATTATTTTGGGATTTATTTTCTATAAAATTAACATCTCTTGATTCAACAATTATATTTGAGCCCAAGTCTAATATTTTGTAGGTCTTAAAATTTTTTTGCATAGTCTATAAAAATACCTTGTTGTGCTTTTGGTCCCAACTTAACTCTTTTTGGACCTAGAACTCTATAAAAGGCTAAGCAACCCCAAATCTAAGAAAACTTAGGTTTGATTTTTCGTTCTTCCATAACTCATATAGAAAAACCTTTAATTTTCTCGAGGGAATTCCATTATGCAAATGACATGCAGTGAGTAGAGCTTCTCCCTATAGGTTTTTTGGCAATTTCACATTCAAAAGCATGGCAATAACCATATCTACCAATGTCCTATTTTTTTTTCTTTCTACCAACCTGTTCTATTGTGCAGTGTAGCACTTGCTTAATGTACAATTTCATGTTTTTTACAAAATGAAGAAAATTCTATGAGAAAATACTCACCACCTTTGCCACTCCTTAGAAATTTAATTTTTTAATCTTTTTTTTCACCACCTTTGTCACTCCTTAGAACTTTAATTTTCTTATCTTCTTTATTTTTAACCTTAGATTTATATACTTTAAATATATCGAAGATTTGATCCTTATTTTTCATCAAATACACATATGTAAACTTTGAAAATTTATTAATGAATGTTATAAAATATCTATTACCACATCTAATTAACATACCATTTAGTTCACATATGTCAGAATATATAAACACTAATAAAACAAAAGATCTTTCAATTTTAGAAAAATATTTCTTAGTCATTTTTGCTTGAATGCATATTTCACATGTTTGCTTCTTTTCATGATTATAAAGAATCAAATCATATTTAGCCATAAACTTTAAAGATTTATAATTTATGAGAGTCAAACGATCATACCATAACGATAAAGGTAAGTCAACAATATAAATAGAAGCATTCACTTTATTATTAATACTTAGGTTAAACATGTCATTACATGAATAACCCTTTCCTACTAATAGTTCATTCTTGGATAGAATAATTTTGTCAGATTCTAGCATAACTTTAAACCCGTTCTTATTTAATAGATCAATAGCTATGAGATTCTTTCTCATGTCAAGAATATATAGTATATTGACTAACAAAAGTTTTTTTTTCCAGAAGTGAATTGTAACTCTACACTGTCCTTGCCTACTACTTTTGCTGAAGCATGATTTTTTATCAAAACTTCATGCCTATTATCAACATTTACATAGTCTTTGAATTATGAATTATTATTGCACACACGGACAATAGCACCTGAGTCATACCACCAACCATTGGACTTGGAGACTATAGCCATATGAAGTTTTGTGATCATCCCAATATACAAATCTGACACAATGGCTACTAGATCTTTTGATTCTTGTTGTTCCATCAGATTTGCCTTATTGAAATTCTGAGCATTGTCATCGTCTCACATTTATGCCTCTTGAGAATTTACATTCTCACTTGTAATGGCCTTTCTTTCACAATTATAGTAGGTTTTTTCTTTCTTTGATTTACTAGAATCTTTATTTCTAAAATTTGAACCATATATCCTAGAACATTTTCTCTTGATTCCTCCACCAGGCTTTTGATTCCTTTCAACAAAATTTACTTTTGTTGCAAGCTGATCATATGCAGATTTCTTAACTTGCACTCTGGTTTGTTTTTTAATTCAAAGATACTTTTGAATCTATTCAAGAGAAATTCTTTTGTAGTATGCAGAAGCTTCTTTTTATAATCATTCCAACTTGGAGGAAGTTTTACAATAATTTCTTCAACTTGTAATGATTCATAAACCACCACTTTCAAGTTCTTCAATTTGAAGACTAGAATTTGTAATTCATGTACTTGATCCAAAACAAAAATATTATTAATCATAGAAAATTCAAAATACTTCATGATAAGAAGTTTATCCACATCTTGTTTCTCATTGTTATACTTGAATTCCAATGTTTTTCATGTTTCCTTTGGAGACTCGACAGAAGTGAAAAAGTCATAGAGATGATTAGACAGATTATTGAGAATGTGTCCTCTATATAAGAGTTCATCTTCTTCGCGTTTCTTTTTTTCAATTATCTTTTGGTCATCATGTTTAGGAGTTGGTGATGGAAGATCTGTCAAATTAGGATCCAATATATATGAAATCTTCATAGCAATAAGTAGAAATAACATCTTCTAGCATATGAAATTAGTCCCATTAAATTATCTAGCTTCAAGAATTCCTAACTCAGTAACAGCTTTAGACTCTATTGCAATTAATTCCTTAAAATTGTTATGACAATAAATATTTGGCAAGGTTTTGAAACCTGAAGTATCACTATCTTTAAGCAATTAATTACCCTCGCTCATAAGTTATTGCTGCAGGCTAATGGTATATGTGTTTTGCTCGAAACTATTCCTATTTTACTAAAAATTTTATAAAAAATTCTTATTTTTTGAAAAATTTGTAAAAAAAATCCTTGTTCACTAAAAAATTATTAAAATAAAAATTTTCAGAAAAATTTTTCTTTCTTTAAAATGTATTAAAAAAACATTATTTTCTTAAAATTTATGAAAAATGCTCATTTTCTTAAAAATTAAAAAACATCATTTTCCTAAAAATATATAAAAAATCCTCACTTTCTGAAAATTACGAAAAAAATTCTTATGTTCTTAACAACTACAAAAGAAAAAGTCCCTTTTCTAAAAATTTATAGAAGAATCTTTTTTAAAAAAAATATAGAAAACACTTGTTTTCGTAAAAACATAAAAAATTCTCATTTTCTTAAAAATTTACAAAAAAAGTCCTCATTTTTATTTTTATTATACACATGTCACTTGTAAAAAAATTTATTTTATGAAATAAACAAGAGATTATTATATATAACCCTCTTAGATTTTTTTTGAAAATAATTAATTTTGTAGGTAAAATTTTTGTATTATATTTTGTCTGAACAAATAAAAATATAAATAATTTTAAATAACACTTTGTAAAATTTTCAAAAAAAAAGGAGTTTTCTACACATTTTTAAGAAAACAAAAGGTTCCAGCAAATTTTTAAAATAACAAGAGATTTTACAACTTTTTTAAAATGAGGGCTTCTCTGTATTTTTTAGAAAAATAAAGACTTTTCTATAATTCCTTAAGAAAATGAGGGTTTTTTATAAATGTTTAAGAAAATAAGAATTTTTTACAAATTTTAGAAAATTGATGGCTTATCTCCACTGTTTTTAAAAAATTATGGCTTTTTTATATTTTTAAAAAATGAGTTTTTTTTGTAAATTTTAAATATAATAAGAGTTTTTCTTCCGATGTTTTAAAAAATGCGAGTTTTTGTACATTCTTAAAAAATGAGCCTTTTCTATAAATTTTAAAAAATGAGAATTTTTCCGTAGATCTTCAAGAAAATGATGAGTTTTCTACATTTTTTTAAAAAAAGAGAGTTTTCTATAAATTTTTATGAAAATGACGTTTTCTCAACAAAGTTTTAAAAAGTCGAGGTTTTTTGCAACTTTTATGAAATAGAGCGGTTTTATGATTTTTTTAGGAAAACAAGGATTATCCTGTAAATTTTTTTTAAAAATGCGAGTTTTTATTTAATTTTTAAAAAATGATCATTTTTCTACAAATTTTGAAAAAAAATTTGTCGTTTTTTAATAAATGTGGACTTTTAATTTCAATAAAATGAGGACTTTTGAAAAGAAACTAATAAAAAGTTTTTCTATAAATTTCTAAAAATAGAATTTTTTCTAAAAATAGAATTATTAAAATTTAAGAAAAATTTTTGTTTTAATATTTAATGAAAATTCAATCAAAGATTATAGGTTACAAAATCAAAACAAAAGAGTTAAATACTAAAATCGTGAGACTCACTTGTAAATAAAATATATCTTAAAGAGTTATATGTAAAAAAAATTTATTTAAATTCATTAAGATAACTTCTTTTGAATCAAATATTTTAAACTTCTTCCTCTTTTGCTAAAAAAATATTTTATACTTCATTATTTTGAAAATTATTTGTAAAAATAGTACCAATTTGATAAATCTCATTTTCAAAATTCTTCAAATTAGTGGCATAAAATTTTAAAAATTTCAAACAAAAATTGAGAAAAATTAGTTAAAAATTAGTAGCTATGAAGTGGTTAAAAAAATATATCCAACATTGCGGTACTAATTTTTTGAATTATAGCACTTTAATACAATTTAATATTGACACCTGTTAAGTAAATGTATCAAAAAATTGGAAATTCTTAACTTTTAATAAATTGACAAAACAAATTTTGATAAAAAGCCAATATGAAAAATATTCTCTTATTCAAATTTGTTATTTTCATTATACGTAATTTTTATTTTTTATTTTTTGTTTGCAATACTTTTTCAAAGAAATCTTGTTTAAATTTTTTCCTACAAATTCTTTCCGCGAGAAATTCATGTCACAACAAACCTGAACCATACATGTTCAAATGTACTGCCCAGATTTGGATAACGAATTCTAACACCGATTGGATTCATCCACCGGTTGATGCCCCGACAATATATTAAGAATCCACGGCCCAGATTTCTGCATTACTCGTATATTTTATCTTTAAATCTTAGTTTTGATGCCTTGTTGCACAAATTTTCTGCAAAAAAATTTTAGCAAAAAAAAATTGAATAGATAAAACATTGAATGAAATAGATAAAACAGAACATAATTTACAAAGCAACAATAAATCAAAAGAAAAATTGAGAGCAAAATAAGATCTCAATTGTCAAAATAAAAATTTAAAACAGAACAGAGGATCAAAAGTAAAAAAATTAAATTGCTTATAATTAGAATAAAATTAATAAACTTTACCTTAAAAATATGAAATAAACCTACTAAAATAAAGAAAAATAACAAAATTAATTCCCGGCTCTCAGTAAATGGCCAAAGATTTCCACATAAAAGAAGATCTCCATCGGATCAGTACTCCACCCGCGAATAAAAAACCTAAGATCCCAATCCGCTTCCGCTTCCACCCTTGCCGAATCCCTCCCCGATCCCTCTTCAAACAGGAATACAAAGCAATGAAGCGGAATTCCAATTCGAAGCGAGACCGGATCACGAGGAAACACCAAGGACCAAGATAGGCCGGAGACCGGGATCCGGCGGCGCGGGAGAAGCCCCTCCCCTCCGGGGTCTCTCTTCGGTGTGGTTAAAGCAAAACGAGGTCATCATCGAGCCCGAGAAAACAAAGGAAAGAAAAAAAAATTGGGAAAAAGAACAGAATTTATAGCTTTTGGATATAAAAAATTTTCATAAAATGTCACAAAAATCCGAAAAATTTTGGGGAAAGAGGATCGAAGGATTGAGATGTAGTGCCTACGAGAAAATGCGTAGATCCAGTGAATTGGGGGAAATCGCACGTCCAGAGGCACCGACGAGAAGTTGATTTTCGCAGCTCTTCGATCGGGCTCCAGCTTGGCGGCGATTGGATCCCGATAGTGACGAGAAGAGTGCCGAAGAGACTTTCGAGAAGAATTTAGGAAAAGCGAGAAATTGACTGAAATAATTGGAGGCAAGGGGCGAGGAGGAAGACCATGAGATCGAGGACTGCGGGGATCTGTATTTATAGCCACAGGAAGCCAGGTTTAGGGTTTTGATTTGGGTCTCGGAATTACCAAAATAGCCCCAGAATTCATTTGGATATGTTTTAAGTTTTAACCAAAAAAAACACATATTTTATTATGAATTTTAAAAAATTACCTATCTTATTATTTATTTTAAAAAATTTATTTATATTATATTATAAATTTATAAAAATTCATCTCAATTAAATTGTTTTAAAAATATTTTAATTAATTTAATATTATCAAGTAAATTATTATAAAAAAAATAATTATTCTCATTTAATTTTATTTCGGATAATTGGAGGCAAGGGGGCGAGGAGGAAGACCATGAGATCGAGGACTGCAGGGATCTGTATTTATAGCCACAGGAAGCCAGGTTTAGGGTTTTGATTTGGGTCTCGGAATTACCAAAATAGCCCTAGAATTCATTTGGATATGTTTTAAGTTTTAACAAAAAAAAAACACATATTTTATTATGAATTTTAAAAAATTACCTATCTTATTATTTATTAAAAAAAAATTATTTATATTATATTATAAATTTATAAAAATTCATCTCAATTAAATTGTTTTAAAAATATTTTAATTAATTTAATATTATCAAGTAAATTAATATAAAAATTAAATTATTCTCATTTAGTTTTATTTCGGATAATCAATTTATAATTATCAAACAACTAATTCGATAAAACTGAATTTTTTTTATTTTTAATTTTATAAAATTGAAGAATCGATCATTCATAAAAACTAAAATAAAATAAGTTATTTTTTTATATTTATTTAATAATTATCTAAACTAAAATTAAATGAGAATAATTTGTCTTTTATATTCATTTTAATTTGTAAAATCAAATTAAAATAGAATATTTTTAAAAATAATTTAATCGAAGTAAATTTTTTATAAATTTATAATATAAGATAAGTAATTTTTTGTTAATAATGATAAAATAGGTATTTTTTATAAATTTACAATAACATATGTGATTTCTTACTAAAACTCCGATTATAAAGATAATCCCTATAATCATAGCTCTCACTCTCTCTCCTCATTGAGATCAAAAATATAATTAACCACCTATTTAATACATAATTATTACTTTTATATTTTTATTTTTAGTAAACAATCACTTATTTTATTATAAATTTGCCAAAAAATTATTTACCTTATTATTATTAACAAAAAATCATTTGTCTTATATTATAAATTACAAGAAATACCTCAAGTAAAATATTTGAAATTTTTTTTTCATTTACTTTTACTAATTGAAATATAAAAAAGTCAAATTATTATCGTTTGGTTTTATTTCAAACAACTAATTCACGACTATTGACAATAAATATTTAGGATGTAATATTTTTTGATAAATTACATATAATTTCTTAAAATTTTATTAAATTACATATTTTTACTTCAAAATTAAAACATTATATATAACTTCTTGCCAAATTATATATTTCTTCTTCAAACTTAATATATATATATAATTTATTATATATTATATATATATTCTAAAAGTATCTTCAAATGTAAGTTTATTATTAGAATAAAAAATATTCAAAAAATAAATATTGTTTGACATTGTTTAGAGTGAAGTGAAAATTTAAAAATATCTCTAACTTAATTAAAGATGATGTAATAGAGAACATGAACAAAATTGGATTCTATATCTATTCTATATGGACCCCTAAATCTACTCTATATTAAGTCCTAGTTTTATTCTAGATTGGATTAAAACGAATTTAAATCAAGCAAGTAGTAAACTTGTCATTTACATCTCAAATTAAAATTTAGTTTGAGATTAAAATTGAGTTTAAAACATATTAGGAGAAAATTTATTATTTTAAATTTTGGATTAAAATTTTATTCGAAATAAATTTCTCAACTGCATGAGAGAGACTTTTGGTAATAATGAACCAACAAAATCTTATGTAACCAAATTAGTCATATTTTTATTTTCTCAATTCAATCTAAATGATGTCAAATAATATATATTCTCTAAATATTCCTCATTTGAATAATAAATTTACAGCCTCAGAGGTTTTCGCAACATAACCCAAAAAAGTAATTTTTAAAATTTGGAAGATAAATAAGCAATTTGGTAACATTTTCCAATGAGTTATATAAAATTTTTTAAATTTTGAGGAGAAATATATAATTTGATAAAATTTTGAGGAGTTCTATATAATTTTTTTAATTTGAAAGAGGAATATGCAATGTGAAAATTTTACTTGTTTACCCTTAGAAAAGTCTTGAATTGCATTTATGCTCTTAAAATTCTATAAAAAAAGTTCATGTTCAAGCTAATGCCAATAATCATCAAGCTGAGGTTTGTCCCATAAATGGTTGTCCTTCCAAGAGACATTGAGCTAGTATTTATGAATAGTAAAGAATTGTTGGGTTCGAAATTAGAATCAGGATCAAAATTAAAACTAATGAACCACTTTTTTAAACTAATATTTTTTGATAAAATATTAATTCTACAATAATTTAAAGTTCAAAAAATTATTTACTTTTTTAAGATAATTTAATTTAATAGCAGCGTAAAATAAGCAATATTAATTTTGTAAGAAAAAAATAATTCTGAAAAATATTAATCCCGATCCTAATCCTAATCCTAAACTAAACGGTGCCTAAGGTTTTAAGTTTTAATTTCAAAATTAATTTTGATATCCATCAAAATTAATATATTTTATTTGTTTTAATTGTTTTGACTGAAATCAATTTTATTTCATTTTCGTCCAAATTATTTTTAAATTTTTTACTATACTTTAACTTTAAATTTAAACATTACAAAAAATATGAGAAATTTTACGCGCGCGCGCACACACACATATATATATATATTTGTTTGTGTGTGTTTAGTATATAATTTTTTAATAAAAATGTACTTAAAATATCAAAAATAAGAAATTGTACCACCAAATATTTGAGCCCAAGTTCTGTCCGTAAAGGATGAGAAACTTTTTCATTTCACTTACATTACAATTATGAACTAAAAAAAAATATAAAATTAAAAACAATAAAATTTTGAGTTTGAAATTGAATTTTACATTGCGGATGTTTCGTTTTCGCAGGTGAAGAGCATGAATCTGCCATTTCGATGGATGCAGTAGGTTTGGTGGAATGCTCACAACCTGTATGTGAAAATGCCCAACAGGGGCAAGAAGTATTAGATGCTGATACTGTTTGTACATGATTTGTTTTGACTTGAAATTGTAGGGGGCGCGGAGACGGTCCTTCCGTAATTCTTGTCGAAGGTTGATTGGTTGTGAGAATCCAGGTTTGATCCTTCTCCTAGAGACTCACCTGGATGCGTCTACTAAATCATGTTTTACTATTTTAAAATTTATGAGAAATTATGTTGGTTTTAAGGTTACTGACTCGACGGTCAATTAAAATTTTCTGATCTAATTGGTGGCCTTCTATTGGGCTTGTTCAATAAACCCATAAACCGCACAATCCACCTAATCCTAGCCTCAGTTGACGCGATTTAACCCATGGGTATTTATTTATATAAAAAAAATAAATTTTGAGAGGTACAAGGATAATGACATAGTCATCCACTCAACCTCCTTTTAATCATCGTCTAGCTCATAACTTAGGCTCCCAATGGAATGGCATCTATGTACCTTCAATTGGAAACTTTGGTGATATTTCAATTTTTAGGAGAAATTTGAATGGATTAGTAGAAATAATATGTTATTCTAGTCAAGTAGTTCACTCTGCTACCACTCCTCCGTCAGGTTATTCATGGATTTGTTCTATTGTGTATGCCTCCACTGATTATATGATTAAAAGGAATCTTTGGAATGAAAATTTCGTTGTTTTAAACCTAAATTTACCAATGGTCATTTATGTGGTACATGAATACCATTCATTACAGGTCCAAATGACCAAAAAGGAGCTATGCGTCACCTTACTCTAGCTATTAATGATTTGAGTCAATTACATATATCTTCTTAGAAATTATATATAATTTTTGAAAATTTTAAAATTATATATAACTCCTACTTAATATATGTCGTTAGTTAAAACAATTCTTATCATCCGCTTTGATGTCAAATCCTAAGTAAATTTTCAATTAAGATTGTGAAAAAACCTAAATACCTTTGATGTAATATATATGTATACATATGGGTATGAGATGAAATATACGCTTCACAATTTTATCAAAAAATTACAAAAAATTTATCACAAAACTAGTAAAATTACATATAACTCCTTCATTTACCTTCAACACTAGTGTCTACAATTTAACTTCTCTTTTTATAGATTACAAGAGATTTCTATAATTTATAGTCAAAAGAGTTATATATGATTTTTAAATTTCTGAGAAGTTGTATGCAAACGTAGAGACTGATGGAGGACATATAAGGGCTGAAAGAAAAAGTGCAAACTTTACTAGTGATTGACATGGAAAAATAAATAAATTTAGAGAGATTCAAAAAAGAATTTTTCCTAAATCTTATAGAAACTAGCTCATCAATTTGTTTTAAAAAGGTAACTTTAAAAGATAAATCAAGAGAATGATATTAAAATTTTGAGTTTTTAGTAAGAAATTATGTATCTCATAGCCAATTTATGCAAATTTTTTATACAACTCTCACTTTTACCAAAGTTTTCCTGATATTACATTTATAGTACTAGTATGGAGCATGCACCTACCACATTATTTATTTAATACAATTTTAACTATAATTAAAATTATTAAAAAAAATTTATAATATTTTATAGTATAAAAAATAATAATTTTCTCTATTTAATTTTAAAAAACTTTAAAGAATAAAGTTTTCTTTTTAATTTGTGGAGATATATATAATAATACATATAATATCATAAAAATTATCTATTACAAGACCAATAAATTTTTTTGCATAATCTCATGATGAAATTCAAATAGTTCACTCCACAATTAATCAAGTTGACTCGGATATATTGAAAGTTCAAAAATAATATTAAAAAATATGAAAAAAGTTCTCGAATATTTGATTATTTTTTATAACTATAAAAAATATATATCAAAATAATTTCACTAGACATATGCTCATATTTTAATTGTTTTGATTCAATTTATGTGACAACTTCTCTTTTTTTTAAAATTTTGTTATGTTTAAATAGTAAAAAATTAGGAAGTATAACATTAATAGTATTTACATTAATGAAATTCCATAGGGAACGCACACAAACAATACTTCCATTAAAGATCAAACTATTCTTATTTTTTTAATTTAAATAATTATTAAATTAATATAAAAATTAACTTATTTTATTTTAATTTTTATGAAAAATCAGTTGTCTGATTTAATGAGATTATAAATTTAAAATTTAGTTTGTCAGATCGATTATCTAATAATTGTGAACTAATTGTCTAGAATAAAATTAAATAAGAATAATTTGGTCCTTTATATTAATTTGATTGATAAAATAAAATAAAATATAAATATAAATATTTTTTTAATATATTTAATTGAGGTGATTTTTCGAAAATTTATAATATAAAGACGAGTAGTTTTTTGTTAATAAAAATAAGCTAGATATTTTTTTTGTAAATTTACAATTTATTGCTAAAAGTTTAATAAAATATGATGATTAATTTTACTAATTTAGAATCTGAAAAAATATCAAATTGATATTTTTTTATTGGATTGATTCAGCAGTAAACCATGCAATTCACCTAATGGCGCCCACGGGGAACAACTTAACCAGGCATGACTGGTAATTAAAAGATAATCAAAATATGCCATGTGTTTTCTGAGCTGGATTCACATTGTTTTCGTTTTGCTTATACGGTGATACCCTTTAATCTTCTCTTGTTGTCCCTTGCCATTTCTGGAAGGTTTTTTAATGGTCTGTTTATTTTGCGAGATTTTAAAGTTCTTAAATTTTTAAAATTTAAAAAAGTATAAAATTAAATATTTATTATATATAATTTTAAAATTGGTAATTATAGAATTTATTAGTTTTCTAAAATTGATTGAATTTTAAAATTTTAGACTTTAAAATTCATCATATAAAGTTATGTTTGAGCTTTACAGCCAAAGAAAATATAAAATTTATCATTTTAACAAAATAAATACAAAATTTTAAAATTATAAAATTATATATTTTACAAAATTATCAGAAATTTTTAATATTAAAATTTTTAGAATTTTTAAATTTTAAATGAACAAAAAAAGAAAAGAAACAGGAACCCTTACTTTATTGGCATTTGTGTTCCCTTCTCCCTCTCGCGATAAATTCACTCCCCCATTTCTCCCCTTCTAGGTTTCGCCTCTGCTCGCCTATCTCTCGTCTCGCCGGCGACTTCCAAATCTGGTTTTCAGGTGCTCCGTTCGCTTCTAGATCTCATGCTGTTCATCACTTCTTCTTGGTTTTGATCGGCATTTTTCCTCGGATTCGATGCATTTTGTACGGTTTTGACGAGATTTTTGGTGTTTTGTTCTTCGATTCGTTTTCTGGATCGTGAATGTGGTAGTACCGGAGAGGCAACGATCTTTTGTTGTTCTCCTGTGTCTCGGTTTTTGATGTCGTGATCTGAAGCATAACAAGCTGATCGGATCGATGATTAGCTGGGCGGGAAGTAGGATTTCCTCAGTTGCAGCGGTAAATCTGCAATTTTCTTTTGGTTTTCCGATGGTTGTGTGATCTGAGTGTTCGGATTTGCTGGATTTGTTTATGTTCTTGTTGTATATCGTTCAAAATCATGCGTATAAACCAATTTTGTGGATCACAAAAATGGGTCAATAAATCTTATAATAAGAACATTTGTTAGTTGTAAGAGATGTACGTCTGATGCCTTGTGTTAGATCCATAGATATGCTCACGCCTGCATCATGGGTCAAATGCTGGGAGAA
This sequence comes from Trichopus zeylanicus subsp. travancoricus, assembly GCA_005019695.1. Taxonomy (NCBI): domain Eukaryota; kingdom Viridiplantae; phylum Streptophyta; class Magnoliopsida; order Dioscoreales; family Dioscoreaceae; genus Trichopus; species Trichopus zeylanicus. The sequence goes on from RXID01010947.1 coordinate 322,779, forward strand.
ATGAGCTTTCTACTGTTGGAAAATCTTAAATTGGAAAGATAATGGAAGAGCTTAGGAATGATGCGATGCCTTGATCGTACTTAAAATATGTGATAGCTGGATGGTGGACAGGAGAAACAGTAGGCAATCTCTTATTAGGCATGTTCTGTTATGGGTTTAACTTCCGGGGTTCAGTGGAATAAACTCTTCAATGCTGGATAGGATATGAGCGATTGATAAATATTTTGTCTATTTGATAATTGATAATCTATTTTACTTGCAAGCCATTTTCTCGACCGTATGTTTGTCTTCCTCCATTGAGTTTTACCTAAAACAAGAACTCTTTGGGGTTGGTTCCATCTTTCTATGATATCTTGGCTGCTTAGTTCCATCATATGACTGATTTTTTCACAGGACAATGAACAATAACAGGTCTGATGATTTTTTTTTTTGTGAATTTCATCTATTAGGCTGTAACCATGTCGCCAACAATTCAAGCTTCTGATAACTCTGCCTTCTTGCTCACTCCTCTGAATGAAAGGATTCTTTCATCCCTGTACAGGAGGTCTGTTGCGGCTCACCCCTGGCATGCTCTGGAGATAGGTTCTCTCTCTCTCTCTCTCCTTCTCCCTTTCTCTCCCTCTCTGTGCATGTATTCCATGTATGCATGCGGATAGGCACAGACACATGCATAGAAACAGACACCCTTGTCATCTTATACCATTCTTGTTTACACGATATCCACTTCTTTTTGTAGGACCTGCTGCTCCTAAAATATTCAACCGTGTGAGGACTCTTCTGTTGTTTTCTTCGTGTTATCTATTTCATATTAATGATGGCACTGAGATCTTGTTCTCCTGGCAATGTTTTTAATTTTCTCAAAAAATGCAAAAGTAGTGCAACTTCTCTTTTTATGATTACAATATCAGTTGTTCTGTAAAATGCCGAACTTGGGGTTTCATGTTTGCAGTTATGCTTTAATGGTTTTTCTCCTTGTACTCTTTTTCCTTTGAAAATTTTTTCTTGATGTTATCATTGAATTTTTGGTGCATAGATTGCTGTCCTTTAAATTGCCAGCACCCCCCAATAAAGGGCAACTCCTCAAATAAATAATTTATTGCCAAATATTTCCAGCAGTAATACTTCAACCAAGGAAAGGTTGATAGCTGATGTTCTGTCTTCAAACCAGATACTGAGCTCAAAATATTTTTGTCTAACTTTATTTTGAGCAAACAGATATCTTCATCTAACTAGCAATGAATAGTGGAAACAATGTTTATCTTTCTTGTAGTTTGTTTTTATTTCCTTATAAGTAGAAGCTTTGTTGACTTTTATCCTCTGTTTCTTAACTGATAAATTTTATTTACGTCTTGTAATCAAATATATGTTTTCATTCAGTGGGCTGCTGTATTCAAAAGAATGTCCCATTTCAACTGTTTTTGTCTAAAATTAATTCTTGTTTTTCACAAATGCACACAGGTGGTTGAAATTGGGAAGAGAAGTAAGGTGAAATATGAACTTGACAAAAAAGAGGGCTGATCAAGGTAGTATTAGATCTTTAGGTATCTTTTTTATTAGTTTCCCTGAGATAGGAACTTTAAAATTTCTGTCTCTGTATGTGGATTGTGTACTTTATTCATCTGTTGTGTACCCTGACAACTATGGTTTCATCCCACGTACTCTCTATGAGGACAGTGATCCTATGGATGTGCTGAATCTCATGCAGGTATTTTAATTTTAACTCCATTATTCTGATGTATATAATCCAACCTGAAGGGTCATGCTACAAGCTGTATAAAAACAATATCAGCAGTTTCAGCTACAAAGATTGCAAAAGTTGATGATAGGTAGTTTCTCAGAATTTGTCTTTTTTTCCTTTGCTTGGTTAAGATTGATTGTAACTATCTAGAAATTAGAATTTATGTTGATGATTCCTTTAACAGGAACCAGTGCTTCGAGATTGTTTTCTTTGAGCTAAGGCCATAGGTTTCATGCCTATGATTGATCAGGTACAGTTTTATTCGGATAAAATAAGGAAGTGGTTTTTTTGGCTTTTCTTGTTCTTTTGGAGAAAGGAATGCTTTCAGTGGAGTATTAAATTATTTGTTTTCAATTATCTATTGGCTTGGGATACCATATATCCTACTTTATTAGAATCAACAAGTTTTAGCTTGCTTTGAGTTTCTTCTGATGCTGTCTATACTGAAAACAGAGTGAAAAAGATGACAAGATGATTGCTGTATGTGCCGATGTTTCCAAGTATAAGCATTACAATGATATCAAGTGGTTGCCTCCTCATCGTTAGCTGAAATTAGACTCTTCTTTGAAGATTTTATCCTTATCTTTGGCTAATCTTTTGAACTGTTTTAGGTATTTTTATGCTATAGTTGTTGGAAAAGCCAAAGTCCTGGAGAGGAAACTGCCTGGCATTCCACATACCCGAAATGCAAAAAACTGCGACTGCTACATCCATCAGTTCAGGTTTTACTAAAATATTGTCTTTGCTAAACATCTGCAGTATTTAATAAAACTAAAATGGTGCTGTTGTCTGTGTGAAAAATGTTTGTATCACTAAAATTATTGACTTTTAGTTACCATGCCAGCTACTATTCTGTCCTGCTTCCCTTGACTTTAGTATCCTGGCTGGCAATAGTTGACTTGGCAGCCAATTTTTTGAGTTAAATAAGTCATTTTCATCTTGAATTTGAGAGCATGAGAGAGAGCTCACCAGAGCAGTGAAGGTGAGGGTTTTTTATACCCCTGGGCGGTCTGGTAATTTGGTGTAAGATCAGAGCTTCGGAGGCTTGGTCAGAGTTTCGATGGCTCTGCCTGGCTTGCTTTGAGGTTTGTGTAATGACGTGGTTGTGAGGAAGCCAGTGTGCATTGCAGCTCAGGTTCCAGAACTGGGCCGAAGCTTGGTTAGATCCTTCCATTCAAGAGGTAGCCTAGGGGTCTGAAATTGTGAGATCTGGAGGTATGGCCGAGCTTCGGGAGCTCAGCTGGACTTCAGCCGCTCTGAGCCACGGCTTGGATCCCCTCAGTCACCCTTTTTTGGGTGAAGTGAGGTACAACTTGGGGGTCTCCTTGATGCTTGTTTTGGGATGGGCAGCAGGGAGTGATCCTGTAATTCGGCCAGACCAGATCCAAGCTCCAGGAAGTCGATTCACATTGACTGGGGGCTCATGCAAGTGTCAGGAGTACTCGTATACACATTAGGAATGATGGAGATTGATTACCAGGTTGGCACCAGTTACCCCATAGTGGCTTTCACAGTTTAGCTGAAATGTCCCAATTTTTTGCTGACTTTGAAACAATCTAGAAAAATGGTTTACACTGTTGAAGCCTTTTTTTTTTATTTCTTTTACTGTTTAGTGTTTTGGTTTTAATATTTTAAGTAGAATAATTTCTGTTTTGGCCCTGATCAAATTGAGCTATTACATTTCTTGATTTTGATCCCTATATTTTGATGTGTTATCATTATTTTAACTTGCATAGCTCAAGCATTCTCAAATGTAGTTTGTTTACATGGGTAGTCAATGGACCCATAAAACATTTAATCATGCATACCATATTAAAATATGTAAAACACAAGTTCTATCAAAACTATACTTTAAATTGTTGATGGTTGTACATTATTCTATGTGTGCTGCCTAGTGTGAGCAATATGATTTTTTTGGTCACCTGTTCAGCTGGAGGGAATCACCCTATTGTTTGGTTTTTTATGATTTTCTATTTACCTCATAAACCTTTCATTGACTGCAAACAGGTTCTCAATTTGCAAAGGCATTATTTCCGGTCTGTAACGTTCTCAAACATTTTCTTAGTTGTGTAGGTTCTCCATGATGCTTTTATGAAATATAAGACTAAGCCCAAGGTGACTATGCATGGTGATCTGTACTATGAAGGTAAGGAGTTTGAGATAAAGCCAGTTTCTGCGTGGATAACATAATTTGTGGTTGGAAAATAGTTGTGAAAACTGATTTTTGGTTCATTTTTGCATCTGATTATTGAGTGCCATTGTTTTTATGTGATTTCCTTTTGCTGCAAGAGAATTTTGTGGATGATGTGCCAAATGACTATGAGACTTGCTCTGTCTTAGCCACTTGTCTTTGAATATTTATTAAAACTTCTATGAGAAGCCTTCCTTGGTACAAGTGAATTTCTATAGAATTTGATCAAAGAGAACCAACAGCATTACTATGCATTGATATTGTTTCTGCATTTCATTATGTTTTCTCTTCATCTATCACAGGGCCAAAAATCCAATAAAGCGGATTTCACTGTACGGCATGAGGTGTTGGACGTCATGGCAGAAGTATTGCCAGCCAAGGATCTACTATTTGTATTTTGGATATATTTTGTTCACTAATCATAGCGCCTATATATTACAGGTATGAAGAAGCAAGGGCAGAAGAGATGTTTGGGAGCCAAAAGAGTTTCACTGATACGGTTTTGTTTTTTGTTTTCTGCTATATGTCCCTAGTGTGGTACTAAACCAAGCATTTTAGGCATGTTGGTGGAGAAGCAGAGAAAGCCGAAAATGCAGAAGGGAAATCAAACGACTTCAAATTTTAGAAAGTGGCCATTCCTCATTTGTAATTCTAGTTCAAGTGGCTGCTTAAATATTTTGAGTTGTATTAACTTGTTACCAGAATATGTTACATTGGAAGCTGGCCTGTATCACTCACTTCGTATTTTATTCTACATTTCTTGTTGCTGTGCCTTCTCTAAAAAGATCTATGTTTGTACTTTTTAGTCTGATAAGGAAAAAGTTACGGTCGCTGATGGATGGGTGAACCCTCTGGGCTGTAGATCGTGATCCAGATGGATAAAGAGGTGAATACTGCCACGGAAAATTTTTCCGTCAATAATATGTCCATCGCTGATGAATTCTAGAGCTTGATTTTTTCAAGTTAATTAAAAGTGTCAATCATTTCATTACTTCTATTGTGTTGGTTGTGAAATTGACTGCAGATAAGTTCCTTCTCACTTCTGAAATATTTGATAAGAAAAATTGCATTTTATTTGATCACCAAAATTTTTTCTCAGTGAGCCGTGGATTTCTTTAATACAGAAAATGCAGAGATGAATTGCATGCTTTCTTTACTTGCAAAGAATCTTCTAGAAATTACATTTCAAGTGACGTTCTTTACAACACAAGTACAGAAAGAAAAACCCTAGTTCTCCGGGAATACACATTAACAACTCGAACGGAGCTCATTGAACCATGCATGTCGCAGGGCATCTTCCGCCTTGATGCGTCTCTCGGGATCATACTCCAACATCTTCCTCAGCAGATCGAAGCCGTCCCTTGACAGCGCCGGCCTCCCGAGCACCGGTCGGTGTGGGAAATGGGCTCGGAGCTTGCTGCGTCGTCTTCTCTCATACGGAGCCCCGACCTCCGCCACTACCTTCGCCAGCATCTCCGGTGCCTCCTTCCGGTCCGGGGTACCCAGCAATGTGAGTATCCTGTGCACCTGGTCCACCTCCGACGTCCCCCGGAACAAGACTTCCTTCGCCAGCAGCTCCGCCATTATGCACCCCACGGACCATATGTCAATGGCCGCCGTGTACTTCTTGAAACCCAGCAGCAGCTCCGGCGCTCGATACCACAGCGACACCACCCACAGCGACAGCGGCTCCTCCCCGTCCCACCACGTGCTCAGCCCGAAGTCGCATATCTTGAGCTGATGACCGCCGTCTGTAAGAAGTAAGTTGTTGGGCTTGAGGTCTCTGTGCATGACGCTGTGGGCGTGGAGGTACGCGACCCCATCAAGAAGCTGGAACATGAGCTTCTTGACCTCGCCTTCGCTGAAGGGATTGTCCCTGGCATCTAGCTCGCTCTGGAGGTCGCGGTCGGCGAACTCCATAGCGAAGTACATGGAGCGCGTGACACTGCGGTCGATGAAGGCTTCCTTGAAGGCGACGATAGAGGGATGGGGGTAGCTCATCAAGAAGTTGATCTCACGGGAGGTCGTAATGGGAACGGAATTGCCCTCGAGCTTTACTTGCTTGATTGCAACGATCTCGCCGGACGGTATGTGGCGGGCCTTGTATACGGAGCCGTACGAGCCGAAGCCAATGCATTGCAGCCTATCGTAGTCGTCGATGCAGCGCTTCCGCTTGCGGGAGCAGGAGAGGGAGGCTTCAGGCATTGTGGCGTCGGCAGCCGCGGCGTTGCAGAGCTCTGGATAATCGGTTGCGACTATTGCCATTGCAGAGAACAAGAAATGGAAAGAAGAACGGAAAGGAAGCAAACACGAAGAGAGAGGAAGAGGAAGGTGCATTATTATACAGTTCTAGGCCGAGTTCGACGCGGACTCGGACTTTAGGAGGAGTTGTGAACCGTTGATGAAATCAAAGTCGATCTCGGACTCAACCCGAGTTGTGAACTGTTGGGGAAACTCGAGCCAATCTCGGACTTCAACAAGAGTTGTGAACCGTTCGTTAAATCCGAGTCGATCTCGGACTCAGCATGAATTGTGAATCGTGGGTGAAATCCGAGTCGATCTCGGACTTCAGCAAGAGTTGTTAACGTTGGTGAAATCCGAGTCGATCTCGAACTTCAGCAGGAGTTCTGAACCGTTGGTGAAATCCGAGTCGATCTCGAACTTCAGCAAGAGTTGTTAACGTTGGTGAAATCCGAGTCGATCTCGAACTTCAGCAGGAGTTCTGAACCGTCGGTGAAATCCGAGTCGATCTCGAACTTCAGCAGGAGTTGTGAACCGTCGGTGAAATCCGAGTCGATCTCGGACTTCAGCACGAGTTGTGACCGTTACGGGTGTTAACGGTAAATTTTCCAGGGTTTAGGCCCATTACCCAAATTTCCTTCAAATACATACAATGAGTTGGATAATTATATACCAAATCTGGTCTGATTTCTGCTCTCGAGAGGGAGCCGAGCCAACTCTTGTGGGTAACGTTATTGCGGCCTATTGTGGGAGTTTAATTTATTATTAATTTTAATTTGAGAGACTTCTTAAAAACATGATATGTTAAGTTATTTTTTATTAATTTATAAAAAAATATCGTAAAAAAAATTATTGAAAATTTTTTAATGATGGCTACTTTGACGTCAAAATCAGTTTCTGTATAAAATTGAAATAATAGGTCTAATAAATTGGCCTTTAGTCTATTACCTTAATGAATATTCTAGTATTTATAATAGATGGATGCGGCTCAATATATCCAAAATTTCTTGATCTTAGTCATGATATCTATAGGATTTTTTGTGATAAATTATTGTGATTCCGGATCCTTTGACATTACATTTTAGAGGACAAAATATCCTTAAGCCTTAGATTGTAGACCGAGTTATTAACATATTGAGATAACTGAATTTCATGTCTCATCTTGGAGTAATTCTTTACTAAATTTACCGAGTTGTAAATACCTTGGCCATGAGCTCTTTGTGGGGCCTTGGTCAACCCCATAAATTACTCTATTTTCAAACAACGACTTTGGTTTTTTGACTTGATTGATTTGATTGGATGTATTGCAATGTTCCCTAATTTTGAATCTCGATTCTCTTATTCGGTATATTGAGTTAGCTTGGTTTCCACCAAGCTAGCATGGATCAGTAACCATCTAGAGATGATGACATTGAGACATTAGTTCAATTGCCAAGGAATCACTTGGTGTTGACACATATTTCTCATAGTTTAGGCAATGAATTTGGAATTTCGTCCTTTGGTATTCAATATCTTGGATTGGGATATGTGGAGGCCATCCATGGTTTCAACAAATAGTATATAAGTACGTCTGCCCCTTTATTGTCAATCTCTATTTTTTGACCTCTTGACTTTTTAGCAATTTTCTCTGGTAAGCTCCTTCCAACCATCGACATTCTTCCTCGATGGCCTCTTCAAGCTCTTCACTCACCACCAGCAAAGTCATTACACGCGCTTCCATTGTGGTGGTTCCTGCTCTTGGTGCCATCAAACTATTCCCTATGCCTATCTCTGTAGTCCCCGGTGGTGGCATTTCAGCCTATGGAAAGATGGCTTCTACTGCCACTCCTATAGCATAGGTGGGCATGACTCTTGGTGCTCAAGATGCCACCGGACCGATGTTCTCCATTCCTCCACAGCTGCCCGGGGGCCCTTGCTACTGCCTTGATTTCAGGTAAGTTCTTGAAATGCGATCTCCATTCTTTTAATTTGATTAACTTGGTTTGCACATATGTAGGTGTAATCGATAAAGTGTTGACTTAGTTTGGCTTAATCTTTAACCTTTTGGATTTAGGTCTTAGTCAAGTCTTATTTATAAATGAAATCTTGAAGAAAAAGAAGGGGGCTCCCTAAGTCGCTTCCCAAGTTACCTTGAGGAAGAACCACAACTCTAATGAGGGAGGCTCTTCGTCCCCTACCTTGATAGTTGAGGCTTCCCTAAAGAGGAAGACCTGTATTGTGGAAAACAGTGGCCTAGAAACTAGTCATAAGGAGAGGAAGAGATGGAAGCGAGTGGTCTTCTGACTCTCATCTTCTCTAGGAGGGCCTCCGTATTGAGCTGTATGATGAGCCAAGGATCACCTGCCACAAAAGGGAGTATGAAGAGTTGATCTCGAATGACCCTCTTCTTGAAGGTGGCTCTAGTTTAGACTCTTTAGAGGAATAAAATTGTACCTCTTCTTCTTCTTTTTTTTTTGGAAATCTATAATATGATTACTTTCAAATATCAATGAAAAAAGTTTTCCCTTACAAGTTTTGGTTTCGATGTGATTATTTGATTTATCTTGGATTTCTCAACCAATAACCTAACGAGTTTTAACTTCACTCAACCGAATCAATCATGTTTTTAGCCAAAGTAAAAACTTAATGGGACATTTAATCTTTGCTGGGGCAAAAAATGTTCTTCTAAAAAAACTTAGATTAAGTTTTAACTTAGTTTATGTAAGTCCAACTAGGATTGTGAGTTAAGAGTTTGAGGGTTTTATCTTGAGAGATCTAATCAAGGTTTTCAACCAAGCCGATCGTGATTTTATCTAGGAAAGAACTCAATTTGGCAGCGACTTGTTTTTTAAATCATAAAGCTTTTTCATCCTGACAAGTTTTAACTTGGATCAATAATCCTTAAGAGCTAAAAACTTGACATGGTTTTATTATCAAAATAATCTCCAGTGAATTTTACCTTAAGGCAAAAGGCAATTGAATAGACCATACTATGATGAATTCTCGAGTGGAAACTTTGATCACTAGGAATTTGGCCCTTGGCTGGCTTCTTTTGTATCTTGGATGGATGCGTAATATGATGTTGAATTTGCATGCCTGGGTGTGATCTAGAGCCAAGGTCTTTATGTCTTGGATAAGTTTAAATCTTAGAGTTAAGTTTCTTGTGCCCCAGATAAGTATGTAATCTAAAATTAAGGCTTTATGCCTTGGGTAAGTTGGGGGCTTAAAAGTCAAAGTCTTATGCCTTAGGTGTAGATACTCACCTTTTTGATTCTTTACACCTTAGAGATATAGTCTCAAATTGATCCAATCAGTTAGACCCTACGATTCAAATCCTTACACGATGCCACAATTTTTGAGACTTTTATTTATAAAAATACCATGTCTCAATTGACTTTTTTGTATTTTCAACCACCTTAGGTTTATATTTATGAGAAAAGTGATGTTTTAATATTTAAAATTAGACTTAATAGAGATTTTATGAATTCAAAAAATTACTTATAAAATTACACATTTTGAGGATTTATTTCCAAAAAATCTATATTTCCTATTATAAAATATATTGAATTTGATATTTTAAAGGTGTTCACTATAAAATTGTAGTAAAACAAATTTATTCATAAAATTTGGGATCTCAAGGACTTATTTGTAAATTATAACAAATTTGAATTTTTGCTCAAATTTGGGGTGTCAGGATGTTGGTGTCCTTTTTTTTGCAAGATTGCTAGTATCTTTCTTTTATGGTGGAATGCCAGCCAGTTAGTATCCCAAATTTTTTTTTAGCTTTCGATGTTAGTTTCTTCTATTAAGATCAATAAGACAGCGCAATTTTTACCGCCTCGTGCTCTCTACATGTAGCCATGCTCTGACCACATGCCTATAATTAATGAAAAATTCACATAAAATTAGCAGCTAAACTTTCTCCTAAATAGTTCTCTTCTCAACCTATAAATACAACTCATCTCCACTAGTAAAGGGACTGTCAAAAAATTAAATCATAAATTATATTAGTGTTCGAGTCGATTTTAGTTAAAACTTAAATTTAATCAAAATTTAACCCAAATAAAGTCTTGAATGTCATTGAATTATGGCTCAAGCGTAGGTCTCAATTAGACTTAAATTAAGATAGAATTGACTAAAATTAAGCTCGATTCGGATCCAAATTGTTGAGAAATTTGTGCTCATACTAAATTCAGCCCGAGTGAGCTGAGTGGAGCAAATATTTGGAACAAAATTAATTCCAAAATTCATGAAAAATTTGGATTAAAATGAAAATATAATATTTTTACAAATAGGTTCCTAAATTGAATAAATTTTTATAAATAGACCCCTATCCATATTTTTCTTACGAATAGACCCTCAGATGAAAATTTTTGCGAAAAAATTTATAAAATTCCTAAAATTATAATTTAGTCCTTGTAAAATCTAGAATTTATGAATAAACCTCTCAAAAATTAATAATTATAATTTTATCTTTATAAGATCTAGAATTCACAAATAAACTTTTCAAAAATTTTATATTTGCATTTTAATCCTTAGAATTTCTACTTTTTGCAAATAAGCACTCGAAGATTTTTATTTTCAAGTAAATACAAATTTCATTATTTTATAAAAAAAATCTTACAAAAGGACGTTAAAAATTTTGAGAACTTTATAAATAGTTTTTTTATAAAAAGACTTCTAAAATTTATAAAATTATAATTTAATCTAAATTTTTTTACAAAAAATTGTAAATAACCTCCTATAATTTTGATATTATAAGTAAATATAATTTTTAAATCTTTTATCTATAATAATTTCTTATCCAATAAAAATAGAGTCTATCCACCAAAAACACAGAAAGGGAAAACTAATAAGATCTTTAGTTCAAATTTTAAATGAATCCATCCTAATCCAATATAATTTTCTCGACACCAATAAAAACTCGTAGAACTTAAAAAAAAAAGAGGAAGAGATAAAAAAAAGGTTAGAGAATGGAAAAAGGAAGAAGACAACAAGGAGCTTAGAAATCAAATACAAGAGGAGAAATCGGTGGGGTTTTGTCACTTATCTATTTTTTTATTCTTTTCTTTATTGCTTCTGCTTTCTCTCCTTTCGTATGAGGACCTTGGCTACCCTGTTGGCTCCTTGTGAATCCATGTTCACGGTTCCCACCATCTTTTTCCTTGCTTCTTGATCTTGACCAGCATGAACCTGCGACCAGCTCCCCGTCGTGAAGCTGCACCATCCCCAGCTATCTCCGGGGTAGTCAAATTGCCCTCTCTAGCTACTGCATCAACCTAGCAAGCATCCCCGTTGGCTAGACCTCGCCATTGCCCACACAACATCAGCTTCCCCATCATTGGCAGCAATGCCAGATTGCCTACTGCGGCCCCTAAGACCTATGACCTTGGTTTAAAGTTATAGATTTACCCAAAGTGTAAGACCTATATTCTAGGTTACACACCTATCAAGGTACAAGTCCTTGATTCTAAATTGCAGGCTTACCTGAGGTACATTGTTTAGACACTACTCGAGGCATAAAGATCTCGACTCTAAGCTATGTGCATATCCAAAGCACGAAAATCTCGGCCTTAGATCACACATCTAATTGAGGCATGCGAATTTAGTATCAAATTAGAAGTCTTTTTGAAGCACAAACAAAACCAACCAAAGCCCTAGTCCAAGAAATCATCACAATAGATTTCACTTATTCCAAGGGTTGAATGTGAGTTAAGCTTGATGGTTTAAAATTCGGAGATTACTAAAAATTTTGAGATAATAAAATCAAAATTAAGTTGTTAAAGACTAGAGGATTTACTAAGGTAAAGGAATTAATACCAAATTTCTTTTGTCCATTGTTTCATTGGGACCTCGACTGACTAGGGCGGCCACTCTTTATGCTCTCACATCGATAGAGAGCTTTTGGGGATTTTCTTTAAATTTTCTTCTTTTTATAAATCGACGAAAGAAATTTTTAATGGATTGTAATCTCGAAAAGTCTAAAACTATAATCGCAAATCAAGCAAGCTCCAATTTACTGTTATTAGAGATTGTTTCAAAATTTTTTTGGAGGAAAAGAAAAAATTGAAATATTTTTTTAGCAAGTTAAAGTAAAGAGTGAGTATCACGACTGATTATTAGACATCATGTCAAAACTTGGGCTACATGAGTGTGACTATTCACTATATTGATGATGATTGGAAGCTTAAATTTTTTTTTAAATTTTTGTTCAGTTTCAAGTCATGCTAGTATGGTAATTGGTAAAATATTAGAATTGTGCTTACTTGATTGGGGCGTAGATAAAATCTTCACAATTACCTTAGATAATGCATCTTCTAATGATGTTGGAGTTCAGTACTTGAGGAAGAGGCTTGATTGTTAGAAAGGTCATGTACTTAATGGAGAGTATTTGCATGTGAGATATTGTGCACATCTCTTAAGTCTAATTGTTAAAGAAGGACTTAAAAATTCAAATGACTCTATTGTTAGAATTTGGCCTATAGTTAAATATGTGAGATCATCACCGGCAAGAGAACAAATGTTTAAGCCTTGTGTTGAACAAGAAAAAATAGAATGCAAAAGTTTGATTTGTTTTGATGTTGAAACAAGATGAAACTCTACATATCTAATGCTTGATGTTGCATTGAAATTTCAAAAAGCTTTTGAATTATTGGAGATCCAATATTCGAAATATGTAAAAGAGCTAATAAAGGAGAAGTCACTGACACATGAAGATTGAGATGTTGCTTGAGCTTTATTACCTTTTTTGAAAGTATGTTATGATATTACTTTAAACATATCTGATCCTTCTTATGTTACAGAAAATATATATATGCAAAACATTTATGGAATTTGGTATAATGATCGAGAAATTTTTTGAATTATATGACTTTTGCTTAAGTAATATGACTTTTAAGATGAAGACTAAATATAATAAATATTGAGTAAATATTGAAAAGCTCGATGTTATGCTATTTATTGCTTATGTGCCTGATCCTAGGCTAAAGTTAGAGAGCGTAGAGTGGATGATTGAGGAAAGCTATGAGAATGAAAAGTCAATGAGTTGAAGTGTAAAGTGAAAAATATTTTAGATAGACTTTTTCAAAAATATTCATCTATAGAAAATCATCATCTTCTTCCCATAGTGTTGCAAGAGTTGAACTGATAAAAGAAATGAATGCTATTGGAACAAGTAATCTTGATGTACTTCAATTGGTTCAAAATGAATTAAGAAAAATAAAAGCAAAATAAAAGACTTCTACTTGTAAAACAGAATTGAATAAGTATTTGGAGGAGGAACGTAAAGATGAGACACAATATTTTGATATTCTTCTTTAGTAGAAAATAAACAGTGGTAAGTATCCAGTTCTTTCCATGATGGCTAAAAATGTGCTTGCTATGCCCATATTTACCGTTGTTTCGAAGTTGGTTTTTAGTACGGGAGGTCGAGTTCTTGATCAATTTCGAAGTTCTCTATCTACAAAAATAATGGACGTACTTATTTGTACACAAAATTGATTGCATTCTATTAGTTCTTCTATAAATATTGAGGAGACACTTGATAAAATTGAAAAGATATTCGAAGGTAAAAATTACTTATTCATTGTATTTTTTTTGTAAAAAATAATTATTAATTTTAATATTTATCCTATATATTTCACATGTTTTATCTTTATAATTACAAAAATGACGAGCAAAATGGAAATAATAATATTAATTGATGACTAATTTTCTTCGTTGATGCATATAATTTTGGGAATCTAAGTCACATTTTGTATAACCTACTTCTATATTTTGTATACTACTAGTGCTACTTGACCAGGGGAATAATCCAATTAAAAATTGGTTAGATTTAAAGTTTAGCACTTCATTTTTTATTTTTGCTCTTAAATATAATTTTGACATTTTGTTGTATTACCCAACTCTCTCTTTAATATGCTTAAATTTATTCTACTACTCTACTGATTGAACAAAACAACTGTAGGTTCTTTCTGTATGACATGGATTGGTGACATCCCATCATTGAGAAAGTCCAAAAGGATAAGATAGTGAACATGGTGATATCCCACCTTCTTGGATTGTTTATCTACGTTCTTATGAACCTACCAGTAAAGATGTCTGACTCTAGTATTCTCTAACTATTGATTTCTTTAGGTATATATATCTCTTTCTTTCTGAATTTTCAAGCATTGGTACTTTTTGCTCTTTCTAGATTTACATTGTAGTAATTTCCTGTGTCTTATGCTCTCAGACATTTTTCACTGAACACTTAGTGTATATGGAGAATGACTTCTTTATAACTGGAGGATCATATGCTAGACACTATATTCCTACTTTTGCCAGCATGATTTATTTATCTGCATCCCTATGAACCTGCCAGTAAAGATGTCTGACTTTATACTAACATTCCATTTTCTTATATTGCTTATCTGTATTCCTATGAATCTTTTAGTAAAAATGTCTGTCCCTAGTATTCTTCAACTATTGATTTTGATTAGAAAATTATTACCAAACTTACACATATTGAATGCTAACTGCTAAGCCAATTGAAAGAGCAAATGCGAGGAAGAGAAAAGGACAAGGTGCAAACATCTCAAGTCATAACAAGGATGATCTACTACTGCTGCACTGCATAATCCCTCTGATATTGGCTCAACTTCAGAAATAGATCTGAAGATATTTAAAAAAAATTTATTTAAGGTTTTAACTGATAATAAAGCTGCTGCTCATCCCATTTCCACCTATAAATTTTTAATATGTGCATGTTAGTGTATTTAACATTAAATTTTTATAGGATTGTAATGTTAAGCTCCAAAACCTTGACCTGGGGAATAATCCAATTGAAAATTGGTCAGATTTAAAAGTTAGCACTTCATTTTTTGTTTTTTCTCTTAAATCTGATATGGACATCTTGTTGTGTTACCCAACTCTCTCTTTAAGATGCTTAGATTTATTTTGCTGTTCTATTGACTAAACAATACGACTGTAGGTTCTTTCTGCATGGCATAGATTAGTGAGATCCCATCACTGAAAAGGTCTAGAAGGATAAGATAGTGAATATGGTGACATTCCACCTTTTTGTATTTCTTATCTGTGTCTCTATGAATCTGCCAGTAAAGTATTTGACTCTAGTATTCTTTAACTGTTGATTTTAATTAGAAAATTATTGCCAAACTTACACATATTGAATGCTAACTGCTAAGCCAATTGAAAGAGCAAATGCGAGAAAGAAAAGAGGACAAGATGAAGACATCTCAAATCATGGTAAGGATGATCTACTACTGTTGCACTGCATAATCCCTTTGATATTGGCTCAACTTCAGAAACAGATCTGAAGCTATCTAAACAAAATTTATTTGAGGTTTTAACTGATAATGAAACTGCTGCTCATCCCATATTCACCTATAATTTTTTTAATATATGTATGTTAGTATATTTAAAATTAAATTTTTATAGGATTATAATGTTAAGCTCCAAAACCTTGAACTGGGGAATAATCCAATTGAAAATTAGTCATATTTAAAGGTTAGCACTTCATTTTTTTATTTTTGCTCTTAAATCTGATATGAATATCTTGTTGTATTACCCAACTCTCTTTTTAAGATGCTTAAATTTATTATGCTATTCTACTGACTGAACTATACGACTGTAGGCTCTTTCTGCATGGCATGGATTGGTGACATCTCATCATTGAGAAGGTCCAGAAGGATAAGATAGTGAATATAGTGACATCGCACGTTCTTGTATTGCTTATCTGCGTTCCTATAAACCTGCCAGTAAAGATGTCTGACTCTAGTATTCTTTAACTGTTGATTTCTTTAGGTATATATATCTCTTTTTTCCTGGATTTCCAAGCATTAGTACTTTTTTTTCTCTTTCTGAATTTATATTGTAGTAAATTTCTGTGTCTTATGCTCTCAGGTGTTTTTTACTGAACACTCAGTGTATGTACATAATGATCTCTTTATAACTGAAGGATCATATGCTGAGTATTATATTCCTACTTTTGCTAGTAGAGTTTGTTTATCTACGTCCTTATGAACCTGCCAGTAAAGATATTTGACTCTAGACTGACATTCTATTTTCTTGTATTATTTATCTGCATCCTTATGAATCTTCCAGTAAAGATGTCTGACTCTTCTTCAGGTATATATATCTCTTTTTTCTTGGATTTCTAAGCATTAGTATTTTTTTGTTTTTTCTAGATTTACATTGTAGTAATTTTATGTGTCTTGTACTCTTAGGTATTTTTCATTGAACACCCAGTGTATATAGAGAATAACTTTTTTATAATTGGAGAATCATATGCCTGCACTATATTCCTGCTTTTGCTAGCATGGTTTGTTTATCGTGATCCTATGAACTTGCTAGGCTACCAACGAAGATGTTTAACTCTAGACTGACATCCTATTTTATTGTATTGCTTATCTGTGTCTATATGAACTTGCCAGCAAACATGTCTGATTCTAGTATTCTCTAACTATTAATTTTGATTAGAAAATTATTGTTAAACTTATAAATATTAAATGCTAATTGGTAAGCCAATTGAAAGAACAAATGCGAGGAAGAAAAAAAGATGAGGTGAAGACATCTCAAGTCATGGCAGGATAATCTACTACTGCCGCACTGCATAATTCCTTTGATATTGACTCAACTTTAGAAATAGATTTGAAGCTATGTAAATAAAATTTATCTAATATTGTAATTGATAATGAAGCTACTACTCATCCCATTTTCAACTATAATTTTTTTATTATGTACATATTAGTGTATTTAAAATTAAATTTTTATAGGACTATAATGTAAAATATAGATTTTAAAATTAATAATTTAAAAACCGATATATCGCTTTTAAAACTGATTTAGAACTGAAACCAAAAACTTCAGTTCTTAATTTAAGCCGATACGATTTCGATTCTCATTTTTTTTTAAATCAAAATCTGATTTCGATATTGAAATATCTAAAACTGATCAGATAAATGGATTTTGCTCGTTCCTACTCTTAATCCGTTCTTCGGGGCCCACCGTATCGCTTCTACTTGCGATAATCTGCTGGGCAAAAGGCCTGAATGCTGTTCGGGCGGCGCCTTATGGCAATCTACTCGAGGTCCTATAAATATCTGCTGGCGTTGCGATTTTCGTCGCTTTCGCCGCACTCGAAGAGAGATAGACAAAGAAACGATTCGTCGCTTCAAAGCTGAGGAGAGATCGAGAGAGATGAAGATCTTCGTGAAGACCTTGAAGGGCTCGCACTTCGAGATCGAAGTCAGCCCCGAGGACAAGGTATAGCCTTCGATCCCTCTCTGATCTTTCCGATAGAGGTCTGATTCGGTGACAGTATGGAATTTGCGGATTTTTCGGGGAGATTTTGGGCGGATACCTAATTTGGGTGAGGAATTGGGTTTATCGATGGCTTTTTTGGGGTTTTGAGATTGGATGGAGTGGATGACGAGGAGTATTGAGTGAATTTTGGCTGCAGTTATTGTGGTTGTTGAGGTGTTTGTTTGGGGGTTTGGGAGAATTTTTGTGGAACATTTGTCTTTGGGTATGGGTGCCGTTGATGGAATTATACGAAAGGTTTTACATTTCCATTATGGAATTTTTGCACCTGTTTCTCCGTCAGAGGAAAATTTGCAGGCTTGGAATTTGTCCATGAGTGCATTCTTGGTTTAAAGTTGCTGTTTTGAGTGGATTATCATGTTTGACGCTATCCATACAATATATTTACATTCCAAGAAGTAATGCAGGTGCCGCCTAAAAGCATCAGAATAAATCGAGAGTTTTTCATTGCTAAAAATAACGCAGATGTAGCTGATTTTTTTGCTGCCTTCGGGTATAGTTGACATTATGATAGATTTTGCTATTTTGGTAAACCTTCCACTGTGATTCAGAAATATACAACTTTCTAATAGTTGCTAGCTGTAGAGATACTATGGCTGAAAGGTTTTGGGCTTCCATACTTTTTTAAAGACCATCAATTGGCCCAAAATGTTGTGGAAGATGAGTTTCATACTCCTGCCACATTTTATGAACAATGGGATTTTGGTGGCTTTTTGAAAGCCATTGTTTGTTGCTGCTCAAAAAAAGTATTAGTTCAACTGCAAGTTGACTGGTTGTTTTGTATTTTTCAAGCATGTATGTTTATAGTCCTATTTGAGAAATTGTTGCTTAAGAAAGAAGAATCTGATGTATCTTGCCATTTATACTCATGATGCATGAAACCTCCATAGTTTTCAAACTTTATCTCTTCTCTTCATTTTTTAACAACTAGGATTTAGAGTTCTTTTGTTGACATTTATTAATGCATGTTTTCAAAACATTTTCAATGTATTTTTTTAATTTTTTTCATGCAGGTGTCTGATGTAAAAAAGAATATAGAAACTACTCAGGGACAACCAGTTTATCCAGCCGAACTACAGATGCTCATACACCAAGGGAAAATTCTTAAGGATGATACAACGCTGCAGGATAATAAAGTTTCTGATAACAGTTTTATTGTGATAATGTTGAGTAAGGTATAAATTTTTGCTTCATATGGTGCTTGTTTTGGCTTGATGTTGGTTTTCTATTGCTGTGCAAATTTTGCTATTTTTTGTTGGTCACATTTATTTTTATAATTTATATCTGGTTACAACACTGAACTAACATAAGTTCGGAATCTTGTTGTCGGGCTATATTTTGTATGAACATAAGGTCGTATTATTGAAGGAATGGATTTGAGTTTTCAAGAACTGTAGAAACACAGATACCTATGACAGTGAAATTGCTTTTAGTGAATTATTACCTTCATTTTTTTCAGCTTTGGAATGTTGCTTTCCATACTTCCATAACCAGAAAGTGCTATTTTCAAAATGATATTGAATAACTATTTGTATATTGTAGCCGTTATTGTAACATTTTTAAAATTTGCAAGTGCTTTTTATGTGTTTTCTTGCTACTTTGAACATGGATGTGTATTTTGAGTTCCTTTGGTCATGAACAAATTAGTTGTTCCCTATTTGCTGTTTCACTTAGTGCTCCTAATGATATTTTGTGTAGTTTTCTGGGTTTACTTGCATATCAAATGATAGGAAGCATACTTAAAAAAATGTTGTAGAAAATTCCGATGGTATCTGGATGTAACATGTTCGCTTAAATTGATTTTCAGCCTAAGGGCTCATCAAGTGGAACACCAGCCCCTGCTCCAGCACCCAAAAGCCAGGTTAGGAGTCCACTTAGTAAGATTTTTCATTCTAAAAATTTTTAATCCATCTTAAGCAGTGGCTTTAATTTGTAAGTGCATCGTGTCGGTATTGATACGTACAAGGAAAAGATCATTTTGACAACACAAATCATCTGATTAATACATTTCTTTCTTTGAAAATATTGATATGATTTTTGTTATGGAAAAAATGTTTTTGTCATCCGAAATAGATATCACTGATTGGGTTTGTACCATCGTTTGTTCATCTTATTTTTTCCTTGCTTTGAAATCCAAAATTATTTTTTTTTTTTATGAACTAGACAACTGAGTCCTAAAATTCCAATATATATTATATCTGTCACTAGAGATATGAGTTATCATTTGAATATGATTTGTAGTAGTAGTAGTAGTTGTAGTAGTAGTAGTAGTAGTAGTAGTAGTAGTAGTAGAGATGGAAAGAATTTCAGAAGCTCTTTTTATTTCCATTTTGATGTTCAATATTCAGTTATTGCAATTTTTCCATTTATATACACCATGATATGTTTATATCATAAAGCAATTAAACTTGATAATTTCCCTGTAGGCTCAGACTTCAACATCTCCAGTACCAGCCCCAACCTCAATGCCACCGGCAAATGTGGCTCCGTGAGTGCTTATTCGGCACTTGCTCAGTCTTCATGTTATAATTCAGTGTAGACTGTATTAATAATCATATATTTTCTCAATTAAGTTACAATTTCATTTGCGACTGCTTTTTGAACAGGGAACCTGCAACTGCACCTACTCCAACTGCTACTGCCACACCAGCTTCTGTAGTTACTGCACCGTGAGTTACGCTTCTTTTTAGAGAAATGTTGCATTTATCATCAGCAAATCAATTTTTTTTTCCCACTGATGTTACTTATGTAACTTGTTTCAAGGAGTCTGAAATGGCTAAACACTTTGTCATAATCAACAAATTATGTTTTTTCATTTGAAACATCTTCTACCAGTGAATTAAAAAATTCTATTGCTGCTAGCAAAATAAATCTTATAATCAGAGAAACTATGAATTTACAATCTTGCTTGCCGTAGTTTTTGAGGTAAGGTCTAGTTGAAGTTTTAATTCTAAAATGGATTGCAATTACTTTAAAGACAGCTTTGGAGGAAACTTTTTAGCTGTGCACAGTTAATGCAATCTGTCATTCTGAGAGATATTTGGAAAAGAGATTCAAGATCATGTGAGGCTTTCTGAATTGGTTTTATATGGATCAAGTGTTGATCGCCTGAAGGAAGGTGTAACATCTTTTCTTAGTGTTGATTAACAAATCCATTACCTTTTTAGTGCTTATATTAAAGTTAAGGATGATGATCAGGCCAAGCTCATGCTCATTTATGCAACATATCTGCATTCTCATATAATTTTTTGTTGAAGAATACATTTCAATAGGTGATGGTGGTTATGGCCTTGTAATATGACCTGGGGCTATGCACCTTTCACCAAAAAGCTGTAGGCTTTAGTTTTGGCATTGATAGAAGTGTGATTGTTGACCTATTCCTAACCTCCTAAGTTATATCCCAAAACTACCCTCTGCAAAGCTGCATTGATATTATGAAGGATAACAAGTTCAAATGTGAAAAATTGGAAATTGCCATTGATTTGATGAAGAGTGATAAGCAAGCTTTCTACTCAAAATGCTGATGAAAAATGCCATGTATGTTGGATAAAGAAAGCAGAAAGGGCTACTAAATTAATCAGGCTTGCTTGTTCTAAGCCCTGAAATTGGTTGAATAGGATTATTTTGATGGCATGTAATGGCCCTTTCTACATTACTATATTGCTTTGTCCCAAACTTGGTTCTACCATTGAAAACTTTGGAATTTTGAGCTGTTAATGCGATAGATGGTACCATTGCTCAAGTCTGGCTTTGAATGGAATAAAGCAAATGCTTGAGGAAGAAACTTATAGAATGTTCCTTGTAATAATTGAACGGGTTAATTGCAAATAACTCCCTGAAAACTAAATTGCAAAAGCCTCCTTCCCTTCTTTATAATTGCATATGACTCCATTTCTTCACCTTAGGGCAAAAACCTCATTGTTGTCCTCTCCTGTCTAGAACATAATAAAGGAAGGTTTTTTGCTCATGCACATGAGTGGAGGAGTTTTATGCAATTAGCAAGAAGTCAAGGAACCTTTTGCAATTATGGTTAGTTTTCAGTGAATTATATGCAATCAACCCAATCAGAAATTATATATTGTATCTTCGTGACCATCAAGGTCTTCTACGCTCTTTTCATAGTGGAAATGAACTTCTCTATTCCATCTCATACATAGTGCCAAGGAAGTGCTTTATACAAAAATTAACCCTAACATTATTGTGCCTTACCAATGAAATGGTGCTGTTACATGTACGTCTTTTTGTGAAGAAAATTCTGTTAAATTTAGGTGGAAGATCATAAGATCAACCTAATATAGTCATACGTAGATCTTTAACTACATTTTAGACAACCTGGTTTTCTGAAGTTAAGCGTATTCTGTTGGTGATTTTGTCTTCCGCATTGTTCTTTGATAATATTAACATTATGATGGGCATTATAATTGATTATCATTATATTGTAACTTGATATTGTCATTTGTTGGTAGAAATTTCTGGTTGTTTGGTTTGCATAATTTTTTGAACTGTGTGGATAAGCTGTTTAGCACATCCATATTAATTCAGGTAATGCTATCGATTATTTGACAGTTTGTCTTGATTTGTTGAAGCAGCATGGATGTGGATGCTTATAGTCAAGCTGCATCTAGTCTGGTTGCTGGAAATAACTTTGAGGAAACAACACAATGCATTCTTGACATGGGGGGAGGGACTTGGGACAGAGAAACTGTTGTTCGTGCTTTACGTGCTGCATATAACAACCCCGAGAGGGCTGTTGAATATCTCTATTCTGTATGTTTTTTTGCATTCTCTTGCTGATTATAATTTCGTGCTGCTTAAACTATACTTGGCTTTTTCATCAAAAAGGAAAAAAAGTGAATATATTTGGCTCGACATGCAAGCTGATTAACAATATACTAACAATGTACTCTCTTTGTCCTGTATCTTCATATTCCAACACTCTCTAATCAGCTAAGTTATTTAGTTCTTCATGTTTGTCTGTCTTTTTGTTCATTGCTACTCAAATCTTCAACTAGCATGATAATTGACTTGTCTATATTGCTAAGTTGGCTGTTCTTTTGTTTTACTATTTTCATTTTTATGGTATATTCATTAAAATTGTGCATCACAGAAATGTGCTGTGTTAGAGGTGTTAGTGCTCTAGCAATGCACTAGAATGTTTGATGAACATGGTAAGAAGGAAATGGTTGATATTCCATCTAAAATCCTCTCTTAGCACATTCAGTTTGTGATGCAGCACTTCAGTGTTGACTTTTGTAGTTTTGTGAGTGAAAAGTATTGTGATGTATGATTTTGGAAAAAAAAAGTATGAACCATGTGGTGACAAGTAAATGAATTACTAGTCTTTTAGTATGTATGCCATTTTTTTGTTTTCCTTTTATAATGCTTAGTTGGGGTTCATCTATCAGGGTATTCCAGCTCAAGCGGAAGCCCCTCCTCCTGTTGCCCGTCCCCCTACAACTGGTCAAGCAGTAAACCCCCCAGTTCAGGCTTCACAACCAGCACAACCAGCACAGCCAGCAGTTCCTTCAAGTGGTCCCAATGCTAATCCTCTGGATCTTTTTCCTCAGGTTTCTCCTCTTCATGTTAGTTGCTCAAGTTTTACTCTGAACTTGTTATGACACCAAAAATTCATTATATTCTGTTTTCGGGGAAAGGGACTTCCTAATGCAGGCACAAATGCTGGAGCAGGGAACCTTGATTTTCTCCGCAACAGTCCGCAGGTTTACTAATTAAGTTGTGAAAGTGACCAGTCTTCCTTGCAATGTGTAACCACTACACTTTTTGTGCAGTTCCGGGCCTTGCAGGCTATGGTCCAGGCAAACCCTCAAATCCTACAGGTTGTCAACCATTTCTTGCAATTTTGGATTCTTGCATTGAACGCTTTTCTATATGTTGTTTCTTTGAATGGTATGTGTTCACACAAGCTACTTGTGTTCATAGCCAATGCTTCAAGAGCTGGGAAAACAAAATCCTCAGATTTTAAGGCTTATTCAGGATCATCAAGCTGAATTTCTTCGTTTGATCAATGAACTTCCTGCTGAAGGAGCAGAGAGGTGGGGGTATCATTTGGAGCTAAATTTGTTTATTTGTTTATCGTGCTAGCTTGTTCAAGAGTGCTAATTTTTCTGCCTTGCGAGCAGCAATTTACTGGGCCAGTTAGCAGGTGCTATGCCTCAAGCAATCACAGTCACACCAGAGGAGCATGAATCCATTGAACGGGTAACTCCAGCCTCAATTTTAATATGAAAAAGTTGTATAAATTTTCTGACTATAAATTGAAAATGGATAGAGGGCTAAATAAAAGCTGAAAATGTAACACTTAACAAAAATTTTGGGAGTTGGATCTTTTCTGTAAGATATGCAAAAAACCAGAGAGGTTCTGAGCAATTGACAAGTGGATCCATTGCATGTGATTGATGTCTCGTTCAACATTCAGAGGATCTCTTATTACTTGCATAATGATGGAAGAAAAATCAAATTGAACTCATATTGTGTGTTGTATCCACATTCAATAAGGACACTTGCATGTTAGTCTTTCTTTGCTCAGAATGTTTGGTCATGTGCTACTAGAAAAGCTAGATAAGATTTAAGGTCCGTTAAGTTCAACTGGAATATTTTGATAGCATCCAATAGCTAATAGGAAGACCATTGGTGCACTAGTCTTCAGAAATATATGACAAATTCATGGGTGCTTGATGTGCATTGAAGATCTTTTCTTCTGTCCTTATGGACTGAAATCGTTAGAAAGATAATCGGATGTCATCAGAAATACATGACAAATTCATGGGTACTTGATGTGCATTGAAAATCTTTTCTTCTTTGCTTATGGACTGAAATTGTTAGAAAGATAATCAGATGTCTATCTTTCCTGAGTTTCTTAAATGTCTAGCACATTCTATGATAAGAAAAAATTGTGATTGAAAGCAAAGGATGAGAATAATAATTGGAATGAGCTAAAATAACTGTAAAATGTAAGTCACAATGAGAATTTTCTTTGTTTTGTTTCATTTTGGCCCTTAGTTTGTCTGTGTCAACGTTGTTGCATTTTTTGTTTCTATTATGTTCTGTACTTCCAACCAATTCATGTTATTTTTCTGCAGCTTGTGGCAATGGGCTTTGACCGGGCACTGGTTCTTGAGGTCTTCTTTGCTTGCAACAAGAATGAGGAGCTGGCGGCAAACTACCTTCTCGATCACATACACGAGTTTGAGGAGTGATCAATAATGATCAAAAAGCTCAGACTGCTTTCTGAGCAGCTTGACAGTGTATTGTGGATAGTTTGGAGTATACAGTGAGTTCATGTTGGGACATTGTTTATAGTTTTCTGTTCCAAAATTTGCATTCTGTTGTGAATTTCTTCTAGCAAATTAAATTGCATGGCTGTCTGAAATGCTCGAAACCACACATAATGCTGCATAATTTGGTTACTCATGTTATAGGCTTTACCAAGCGATTGTTTGGTAGAGGGCAGTACATGATTGATCTCTTTTATGTGTCGACTTGTATTTTCTCCATTAGGATTATTCCAAAATTCAGCTATTAGTAATTCTAATTTTCTTCAGGAGCATAGCGGGTATTCCGTATGTTTTATTTCTTCTAAGATTGCGTTATATTTGGATTCAAATTATGTTTTTCCTTGTATAATTGTCTGCCTAATTTGGGCAACCCATGTGAGTCCTTGCTATCGACATTGAGAATTAGCAGTGCAAACTGAAGGACCTAATTCTTTTTTTGAACTCTTGGTTAAAGGAAGGATTTAGATTTGATTGTAGCATGTGATTGCACAGTCAACGTTATCAATGTTCGATGAGCCACTTTTCTTTTATCTGTTAAAGAAATCAAAATAATAGCACTTTGGAGGATATTTGAAATTAACACTTAATGCTACATAGATTATTTTCTCCCTTATTATTTTCAATATGTTTTGCATGTAAATTTTAAAAAATTTTAAGGGAAGATTGGCTTTGGGGTTGCATGCGGGCGAGGAGACAAATATCTTTGCACCTAAACCTAGTTTCAATTTCAAGCTACTGCCCACTATTGTTAGGGAAGTGGAAAATTAGAACTAAGGGAGTTTTTGGTTGGTAAAAAGTAGAGAGAAGTATAGGAAAGCCAAGTAATTTATTTTGTGTTTTTGGTTGGATGGAAATGAAAAATAGAAATGAATTTACTTTCAATGTTTGTTGTTTAAATGAATAAAAATAAAATTAAAAAATGTGGATTGAATCACCACTTTTAAGTGTGGTGAACTTAGCTCCATTTTATAGGATTTTTTTGTCAAAAACTAACTTTATTTTTGTAGTAATTTTAACTAATACTCTTAAAACAATTTTTTAAATTAAAATATTGAGTGATATTATGTTTTTAAAAATTATTAACACTTTTAAATATTAATAATTTTTAAAGACTTTGTCAAGACCTTGAAATAAATACATGTATTTATATATAAGTTACATAGCAAATTATATTTATACAAAAAGTAAAAAGTCATTAGACATTGTTAGTTTGTAGCATAAGGTCTCAATTCATAGTTATTCTAAAGTCATAAAGTAGAATATAACAATACATAATAAAAGCTGAATCCGAGCTATTTAAAGCCTGAGAATAGATGAAATAACTTGCTTGTCAGATCGAGGAATGGTTGTAAGAATATTGAATTGATGCAGGAGTTGAACAAAGCTGAACAAGAGAATGCAGGAGTTGTACCCATATTTTCACAATGTGAAAAATTTTTATTGGAAACCAAAAAAGCTAAAAAAGAATTAATGAAATTTTATATCAAATTTAACATGTTTTTTATATTGATTGTTTTATGAACATAATGAATTTAAGCAACCTATGGCTCACCCACACATTCCAAGGCATGAGTAATACATTAAAGAACAAAATCTTTCTTTGAAGTATTTCATCAAATATGTAAGTGACATAAACATGATCCATCGTGATAACAACGATATTATGTGAAACATGACCCAACTTACTATTTAAATTAAGCATTAGTTGTCAATCAAAGATGATCCATCATGACAAAACTCAATGTTTTCTATAAGCAACAACGAAATACTATATAATAATACATTAAAGAATAAAATTTTGAGTTTTCATTGTGTTTATCAACACCAAATTAATTTTCTTCGCAAAACATGAATTCACAAAAGGAAATAATTTTAAGAAAATAAAAAGAAGAAGATAGAATCACCTCCAATTGATGTACAAGAATCTAGATTGAGATGGAGTTGGAGGTAAAGGCTAATTTGGCAGAGATGGTGCTCGAGTTAGCAGGGGTGGAGGTATGTGTAGGAAGGCGATATCGGGTGGGAGATCGTGATGGATTAGAAGTGAGAGAAAGTATCATTATATATTCTGCCCTCAAATCTCACTTTGGCCTAATTTATCTAGAAATGAGTTTTAGTTAATTTTCACTTCTATTCTCGAAGTGGGTAGAAGTATTTTCTAACTTTAAAAGTCACTTCTGGATAACCAAACATCAGAAGTGGGTAAAAGTGAATTTATTTCCAATCACTTCTCCCCACTTTCTACCAACCAAACAATCCCTAAACTTGGTTATTCAATTTTGGTTGGCTTGGCAACTTCAAGCCCAATTACCTTCTTGTAGAAATAGTGACAAAAAGATTCCATCAAAAGCTCTCAAATCTATTTCTGAGCCACGAAAGAGTATAATATTCTTAACATGTCCCATCAACATCTTTTACTTCATACAAACTATTTTATTGTAGGAATAGTACCAAAAGGGACTCCATCAAAAATCCTCACAATTATCTTTGAACCACAAAAGAGCATAGTATCATTGGCATGTTTCTATAAATTCTTATCTTTTGGAAGCTTGCATGCAAGCTTACAAGCCCTTGGAGCCATCCACAACCCTTAATTTGAATAATCAGCTTTTAAAAACCAGTTTGAAGAAAATAAGCTACTCAATAAATAAAGTCTATTCCTAAAAGAAATGATCATTTTTATCCTTAACTTACTCTTTATTTTTTTTAGTGTTTCACCAAGAGAGGAATAACTGCAGATGCTACCCTTTCATAGCCTTTGAACTCTCTTGTGTGACCTAAACCAACTTGGCTGTTTTATTTTTGTGACCTGAATCTCTATGAAATTTTCACAACTTTTGAGAGTTTCTTTACAAAATTGCCATGATATAATTGACTTTTTCATATTTTTAATCATATTTTATTTTTTATTTATGAGAAAAATAGAGTTTTAATCTTTCAAATTAGACTTACTCATAATTTTATCATTTTTGGAACCTATTTATAAAATTAAATATTTCAAGAATTTACTTGCAAAAGAATCATATTTTTTGTGGCAAAAAACTAATTAGAATTTGATTTTGAACATGCACTAAAGGTTTCTATTTGAAAATAGCATCAAAATAAACTTATTCATAAATATTTAAATTTTAGAAAATTGCAATGATGTAATTGACTATTCACATTTTTAATTATCTTTTATTTTTTATTTATGAGAAAAATAGAGTTTTAATATTTCAAATTAGACTTATTCATAATTTTATCATGTTTGGGACCTATTTATAAAATTAAATATCTCAAGGATTTACTTGCAAAAGAATCATATTTTTTGTGGCAAAAAACTTAGATTTGATTTTGAACATGCACTAAAGGTTTCTATTTCAAAATTGCATGAAAATAAACTTATTTATAAATATTTAAATTTTAGAGGCTTATTTATAAAATAGCAGTAAGATTTTAAGCAAATTTCACATATAATTTGAAGCCTATATTTGGATAATTAGTTTCAAAATTTATTTGATAATATTTGGTTGAGAAAATTGAGTTAATTTGGACCATCAATCAAGGGTTTTGGACTTATGAGTCAAAAGATTTTGGACTTTTCTACCAAAAAATCATATTTTTTCTCCTTTGGTTTAAATATCTACCATATGGAGGTTCAGGGCTCCTGTGGGCTAATGCCCAAGTGTTAGGCCCGAGGACATTGGTGCATGTCAAGCACTAGTTGGTTGGCACCTTTCTTAATGTAGACACTTGCTTCTTGGCACTTACAAGCTAGTGGGCACCCCTTACATGACCCCTAATTAGAGGGAAGCTTAAATGTTAACTGGCAAATGCTAAACCATTATTGGAGGGTAAGAAGCCATAAAAGTAGCATTACAAACCAGACTTTGCAGGTGTAACTTTACATGTAGCATTATCAATGACTTAGTCTCAACACCTTATAATGATGCATTGGTCATTCTAGTGATTATCGATAGTTACACCATATAATGTACACTATAATAATTTCTACCTTTATCGATAGTTTATTTGCGGCGATTAGAAAAGCACTGGTTTTTTTGGCATTTTAAATAGAACATCAAGATTACTCAACATTCATGGACTAATGCCGGAAAAAACATGGTATTTTTAATTTAAAAATGTTGGATTTTTCCACTTAAAACCCTACCCTACCCTGCTCCCTCTCTTGTGCTCCAATTCTAGATCGATGACAAGCTCGACCTGCTCATGCCAACCTATGCCCTTGTCGATGTTGTTGCCCATGCCTGCCACCCATGCTTGCACTACTCTATGGCCATCGGCGCCCTCTTCATTTCGCAGATACTGCTGCTTCTTCCATTTAAGGGATGACTTAGTTAAATATTAGAGTTTGAATTAGGATTTTATAGTTTAGATTGGGGTTTAGGGTTTTTGATTTTAGATTAGGGTTTTATAGCTTGGATTAGGGTTAGGGTTTTAGATTTTGGATTAGAGTTTTGTAGTTGGATTATTATTAGGGTAGATGAAGAGGGTTAATCGTGATGATCAAATGATTAGGGTTTTAGATTTGGTATTTTGGTTTTGATTAGGGTTTTTTTAGCTAAATGAGTTTTTGTCCAAATTTGAGGATTTACAAGTAGCTCAAATCAAAATGTAACTTCAAAGAAAGGTTAAAGCATTTGTAGAAGAAAGGATAGATAGCGTCTTGGAGGAGAAGGTGGCTCTCCTTTCTGTTCATGTGCTACAAAAAGTGAATGGAAAGATGGGTGAAATGACTTTTTTAGAGTATGACATGATGAATTTTTAGACAAATATGTTGAATGTACTAGATTTTTAATGCAAATGATTGAACAAAGAGCAATTAATTGTCTGTGAAATTCATATATAATTGTCACATGCAGTTCCTGTTGTCACAACTAATAGAATTTGTCATAGCAAACTAAGGCATGCAGTTCCTATAGAATTCAATTACAACAAACTCCTATAGAATTACAATGAACTTGTAGAATTGAATAGTGTATAATGAACTTGTAGGAATTGTAGTCACAACAAATTGAACCTATTTATAGTGGATCTGTAGAACCATGTAAAATTCAATTAGAATTTACTTAACTTGTAGAACCTGTAGAATCTATATAATCCAATGGACATAGAAGTTGAACATTTGGGACGCGTTTTGCTAGTGTAGTGTTGCCAAACTTGACTCTACAATTTCTTTTGTTTTCCTCACTTATACTTGTACCTATTTGTCATAGGTATTTTCCTCTAATAACTTGCATACCTCAACATGATTTCAAACAATTGAAAATTCTCTTTATATACTAACTACTTATAAAAAATATCACTTGCTTTTGTTTGTTGAATCTTATTATAGGTTTTGAATTTATACTTCATGAGTAATAAGACTTTTTCTATCAAAACTTGTAGCATTATTCAATTATTTTTCATCTTTACATGTATTTAGATTACTATGAGATATTATTTTCTCATTCTATAGTAGCACAATAGACAAAAGTTAGATCAAGATAAAGAATCGATTGGACCAGAGATATAAAGGAGTTAGTGTGTTTCTTGAATATGCTTACAGAAACAAGGGACCTAATTAGATGATA
Source organism: Trichopus zeylanicus subsp. travancoricus (assembly GCA_005019695.1). Classification (NCBI taxonomy): domain Eukaryota; kingdom Viridiplantae; phylum Streptophyta; class Magnoliopsida; order Dioscoreales; family Dioscoreaceae; genus Trichopus; species Trichopus zeylanicus. The sequence continues at coordinate 353,118 of RXID01010947.1, forward strand.
AGGTGACTATGTATTGATTGTTCATAGGGACCTAATCAGACACATAAAGAAGTTCATGAACTTCTAATAGTAAAGAGATGGAGTTTGTCATATACTAACTAGATTTTTCATGGAGAAGATCTATGGAATCAACAAAAAAATGCAGCATAACTAGGCAAAGTTAGTTGCAATGTATGATGAAAATGAGGATGACATCAAATGTTTACTGTATGATGTATTTGATGTTGCAACCAAAGAAATGCCAACAAAAATTTTCATTCAAGATGATTTAAATTCTTCAAACTATGGAATGAAACTAATAGAGAATTGTACTTAAGATACAAGAAGTTTACATTCTTATCCTTCATCATGCAATTATTGGTTGTGAAAACCAAGTGTTGATGGAGTTATAAATCATTCAGTATCTTATTAGAGATCTTGAAGGAGAAATTTCATGAGCTGAACCTTGTTACAAGAATTGAAACATTGTAAATGATCTAGGCCTCAAATATACAAAGATTCTTGCTTGTGCCAATTATTGTATGCTCTATAGGAATAAGAGTGTATCAAATACATGTTGTAAGGATTATAAGTCATCACAATATAAGCAAGTGGAAACTCAAGGTGATATTGATAGTTAAGAAGTGCAGAATATATTAATAAAGGTGGTTAGGTGCTTCCCCTAAAGTTGAGACTATAACCACTTTTTATATTAGAGAAAATTTCTCCATATATGAGATGACATGCAGAAGACCATTTGGTAGATAGATCATTGTGACATTCAGTAAATATCATGTCTTGGAAGGATATTGATCATAACTATTCTTACTTTGCAATGGATTATCATAACATATAGTTGAGATTAACTTCAGATAGATTCAACCTTTTTAAGGCAATGAGCATATCATATAACACAAAGCTCATGGTTCTGGTTCTTATAATTTACCTCCATGGTGATGTATGGAGTAACTATTATTCATCTTATTTTTATTTATTGAAGGACCACGAGGCCTAGGAAATGATATAAATGTATATTTATAATTGTTGATAGAAGAATTGAAGGAATTATGGGAATCAAACGTACTAAGATATGATGCAAGTAGAAAAAAGATGTTTTGTATGCATGCAACACTAATATGAACTATTAATGATTTTCCTATATATTCATATATGTCAAGTTATATGATAAGAGAATAGAATACTTGTCTAGTATGTTAGAAGAACAAACAATCTCATTGGTTAAAGCATGATAATAAGTTCTACTATATGTATCATTAATAATTTTTTACTTGTAGATCATAAGTTTTAGCTAAATAAGTCATTATTTGATGGGACATATGAGCATTATCTTCCTCCCTCTTGACCATATATAGATGATACATTAAATGCATTGATTGGTGTACTAAATGAGATGGGAACTCATATATAGTTACTTTTACTCCAAAAAAAAAGAGAAGGGCCGGAGGGACTATAGATAACATATTGAAGCTTAGGAGCAATTGGAAAAAGTAAAGCATGTTCCTTGACTTGTTGTATTGGAGCATATTACAAATTCACAATCATCTTGATATTATGCACATTAAGAAAAATTTTCTCAGTAATAGGTTGTAGACATTGTTGAAAACTCTAAAGTCAAAAGACAATTTGAATACATAGTTAGATCTTAGCGCAATTAGAATAAGGAAGGCACTCCATCTACAAGAAAGAGGTAGTAAAACGTACTTGCCTCGAGTTTCATTTACCATGTGCAAACAAGAAAAGAATGTATTTCTTAGTATTCTCAAAAACTTAAAAGTACCTTATGTTTATACATCAAATATTTCTAGATGCATGAATATGAAAGATCAGATAATATCATATTTGAAAAGTCATGATTATCATATACTTATACAATAGTTGCTACCAATCATAGTTAGGGCTTGTCTTTCGAAAAATGTGGCCAAAATATTGATTGAATTGAGCAGTATCTTTAGATAGTTATATGCAAAAAATAGACGACAATCTGACTTTGAAGCTTTACAACAAAGGACCACCATTACTCTATGCCAACTTGAACAAATCATCTCACCTTTATTCTTTGATATCATGGAACATCTTTCTATCCATTTAGCAAAGGAGGTAGTAATTGCTAGGCTTGTATAATATTGGTCTATATATCTAATTGAGAGGAGAAATTCGATAAGTCCATACATGCATTAAATACTAAATGATAAAATATATATACTCATGAACTAATAGATATTATTGTACATTAGGTTCTTTTGAAGCTTAAGAATATGTGCTTGTGGAGCTGTGATCGACCACTTGAGATAGCTAAAAGCCCTGAGGAGCAATCTTGAAATAAAAAATAAAAATTGAGGGTAATTTTGAATGTGCAATTAGGAATTCTCAGAACATGACTTTGAATAGGTGCAAACCCATGTTGTTAATTACTCTTATAATTATCAAAAATATTCTAAAATGAGAAATCTACTTAATAAAATAGAGAAACTAAGAAAGAAAAGTATGATTTGATTGATTTAAGAAAGGGATTATATGGCTCAAGCAAAAGTATACCCTCATTTTATAATTTAGTAAATTTAAATTCATAATGATAAATGATATGAAATAAGAAAGGAGATGAAAAGGGCTTGATGCTTGTCACTACTCCACTCCCGTGCACTCAATCGAGTGAAACCTGACTCGTATGGGTGTTTGGTTTGATCTTTATCAAATGCTAATAACTTCACTAGATTTTAGGTGTGGCTGAGTACATTGACTTGTGTTAGTTGACCTCATTAAGATTTGAAGTATCATTGATGACTTTTTTCCAACTGTCAGTTGATTTCTTATATTTTTTTGATTTTAAAAAATAATTAGTAGTCTTAGCTTTCTTTATTGATTTGATAATTGATGATCTTTCTTGGCTTGTTGTCAATTAGGTTTTAAGCATCACCAACAATTTTTGAGCATGTGTTAGTTAAGCTTGAAGTATGGCCGATGACTTGATGCTTATTGTTGATTAATATTTTTTGAACATGATGCTTGGCTAACTGACTAAGTGAGTTTGGTATGAAATGGTTTGCAACTTTGGCTTATTTGACCATTTTTGATTTAATAATCGATAGCCTCTTTGGCTTATGTTGATTAGATTTGAAGCATCTCCAATAGCTTTTGAGCTTGTTGGTTGAGCTTGAAGTGTAATCAACGGCTTTATGCTTGTTGTTGGTTGACTTTCTTCAAACACGATGTTTGGTTGACTGACTAAGCAACTTCAAACTCGCTTTTGATTCAATTTGAAATTGTTTGTGACTTTGGCTTGTGCTATCTATTTCTGATTTGATAATCAACAACCTCTTTGGCTTGTGGTTGATTCAATTTGAAATGTCACCAACGGCTTTTGAGCTTGTGTTGGCTGAGCTTGAGGTGTGGTAGATGGCTTTATGCTTGTTGTTGATTGGTTTGCTTCGAATATAGTATTTAGCTAACTGACTAAGTGATTTCAAGCTTACCTTTTGTTTTGTTTGAAATGAAGAAATGATTAACAACCTGGGCTCATTCTTGATTTGATAATCGACAACCTTCTTGGTATAGTTTTGAGGTGTTGTCAATGGTTTTGAGCTTGTTGTCGACTAGAACTAATTGATTTGAATTTCACTCAACCTAGACTTGGTTTTGGTTCAAGTCTAATTTGGTTCTGTTTGAAGTTCAAACTTATTTTCAGTTTAAGCTTGATTTGATTTAATTCCCTATTCAGAACTTGATTTTGATCAAGTTTGATTCGATTTGATTCGATGTTCAAAACCTAATTTTGATTCAAGTCTAAATTAATTCAATTCAATATTCAAAACTTGATTTTGATCAAATCTGACTTGATTCAATTCGATGTTGAGAACTTGATTTCAATCAAGTCTAATTTGATTCAATTCGATGTTCAAAACTTGATTTCGATTAAGTCTGATTTCATCCAATTTGATATTCAGAACTTGATTTCAATGAAGTTTGACTTGATTTAATTTGGGCCAATTCAACCCTATGTTGAATTCTCATTGAGCATGAGACTTGGTCCTTATTGGATCTTGAATCCAACCCTTGTTGGGTCATTATTAGATCCTTGATGGATCTTGGCTCCAACTCTTGTTGGGCTTTTGATGTATTATTAATGGATCTTGGTTCGACCTTTATTGGGTTCTTAATAGACCCTTAATAGATCTTGGATCCAATCCTTGTTGGGCTCTTATTGGATCCTTAATGGATCTTAGATCCAATCCTTATTGGGCTCTTATTGGATTCTTAATGGATCTTGGATTCAACACTTGTTGGGTTCTTATTGGATCCTTGATGGATCTTAGATTTAACCCTAATTGGGTTCTTATTAGATCCTTAATGGATCTTGGATCCAACCCAAATTGGGTTCTTATTGAATATTTAATGGATATTGGATCTAACCATTAATGAATTCTTATTGGATCTAGTTTCAACCCATCATGGGTTTTAGTTTGACCCATGTTGGACCCTTATTGGGTTTGAGGTCAAACCTTAATGGACTTGGGTTCAAGTTCAAGTTGGTTTTAGTTTAGGTTCAACCTAGTTCAGGTTCAAGTTCTACCCAATTCTAATTCAAGTTCAACCTAGTTCTGATTCAAGTTCAACCTAATTTTAGTTTAGGTTTGATGTGGTTTTGGTTCAGGTTCAATCTGGTTGTGGCCCAAGTTTGGCCTAGTGTTGGTCTAGGTTTGACCTAATTCTTGGTTTGAGTTTGAGTTTAGTTTGAATCGATTAGGGTTGACTCTAGCTTGATTTGATCTAATTAGGGTTCAATTGAAACTTAATTTTAGCCAATTAGGGTTCAGTTCGAACTTAGTTTGACCTAATTAGAGTTTGATTCAACCTTGATGTGATCTAATTAGAGTTTGATTTGAACTTGATTCAACCCAATTAGGGTTTGGTTTAAACTTGATTTAATTTAGATTGATCTGATTTGAACCTGCTTGAGGTTAAGTCGAAACCAATTTGATTTGAATTAGCTAAATCAGGACTAGATTGGGCTCGAGTCTGCTCCAATTTGACACAAATTGATTTGATTTGAACTCGAATAGGATTTGGGTCTGAATCGATTTGATTTGGACTAATCTAATTAGGATCAGATCAAGTTTGCATTTGATCTAATTTGACTCAGGTTAACTTAATTTGATCTAATTTGACTCAGGTTAACTTAATTTGAATCTAATTAAGGTTGGGTTTGGACCAATTTGATTTAGATTGATTCAATTTGAATCCAATTAAGGTTGGGCCTAAACCAATCTGATTTGGATCAACCTAATTAGGACAAAATTGGGTTTAGGTATGATCTAATTTGAGTCATGTTGACCCGATTTGAACAAGATTTGGGTTGAATTTGATTTAAGCTGACTTGATTTGAACTCGATTGGAGTTGGATATGGACCAATTGAATTGGGATTAACTTAATTTGAATTTGAATCAAGTTCAATTTGAGTTTTAGTTCACTTATTTAATTAATTTAGGCCCATTTAGTAGTCTACTCGAGTCAATTTGATTTATCTAAATCAATTTACTTAATTTAACTAAATTGGCTTATTTTCAATCTAATTAAGTTAATTAACTAAATCAATTTATATCAATTAATTTGATTAATTAATTAGAGAGCTCTCATAATGTCCATTGATTAAAGTGACTTTAGGCAAGCCCACGGGTTGACCCTAACGATTTTATTTTATGGTCTTGAGTCAATTTGACTTTCAGGTGAGCCAGTTGACTGACCTTTAGTCAATTTACCTTTCAGGCAAGTTCTTAGACTGGCTTTAATTGATTTGATTTTTAGTCAAGCCTGCAAGTTGATCTTAGGTCAATTTAACTTTCAAGGAAGCTCACAGGCTGGCCTTTAGTTGATTTGACTTTCATGTGAGTTCGCAAGTTGGTTATGAATTGAAATTAGCTTTCAGACTAGCCTGCAAACTGGTCATAAATTGAATTGACTTTTAAGTGAGCATGCAGACTAGTCTTGAGTCTGAATTGGCTTTAGGCGAGATTGCAGGCTAGCCCTAAGTTGAATTGACTTTCAAGAAAGCCTACAGGCTAGCTTTGAGTTTGAATTAGCTTTCAGATGAGTTCAAGGGTTGGCCTTAGATGAATTGACTTTTAGGTAAGTCCACGAGCTGGCCCTAGGTCTAAGCTAACTTTAAGATAAATTGACTTACGGATAAGTTTGTGGGTGGTCCTAGGTCTGAGTTGAGTTTTGGGTAAAATCATATACTGACTATAAGTCCAAATTAACCTTCGGACAAGCCCACAAGATAGCTCTAGGTTCAAGTGACTTTTAGGTGAGCTTACAAGTTGACTGCAGTGAGTTTTTTTCCCTTTTATTTTTTCAAATCTCCTTTTTCTTGGCTACTAAAATCTTTTTTTAATACTTTTTTTTTATTCTCATCCTCCTTGAGTCTAATCCTTTCTATCACTGCATCAATGGACAATGGTGGCCCTGCCTCGTGTTCGTCCAATTCATAGCCAAATCAGACTAATTTCTTCCTATTTTGGCCTCCTCCAATAGTGGGCATTGATGATAGAAGTAGCTAGCAGGGAGCCAACATGGACAAGCTTAGCGATGTAACAAGCAGCCTAGGCTAGTTGATTAGAATCAATCTACCGGTTGATTAAACAGTTGATCAATAGAGAGCTTTTCGCTCATCTATACTACTTTCAATCCATTTGTTTTGTCAATTTAGGTCCATTTGGTGCTTTTTTCAATTCTATTTTGTTTTGTTTGTTTGCTTTAGCTGAATTGTCTTGAGTTCAATGTAATTGAATCATTTAATTTGATCAGTTTATGTTGATCAACTTGATTAATTTGTTTCGAGAGCCCTTGAATTGTCATAATGATTTTGAGTGATCCTAAAGGTTGACCTTGAGTCGTCTTTGACTTTCAAGTGAGCTTGTAGGTTGGTTCTAAATTGAATTAACTTTTAGGCAAGCTCGCATACTGACTTTTGGTCAGAATGACTTTCAAGTGAGCTCGCAGGCTAGCTCTTAGTCAAAATAACTTTCAGATGAGCTCATAGGTTGACCTTTAATCAAAATAGATTTTTGAGTGAGCTCATAGGGTAGCTCTAGGTCAGAATGACTTTCAAACAAGCCCACTGATTGACCCTTGATCGATGGATGGTAGCATAGAAATCGAAGTAAGAAAACTTTCTTCTTCTTTTTTTGTTTGGTAGCAACTCTTTTTCTTTTGTTTTTATTTTCTATTTTTTCCTTTTTTTTTCTTATTTTTGTTTTGCTGCCAATCCACATGAGTTCCTCTAGCAACAACCCTTTTTTTTTTTCCTCTATCCTCTTTATCTCCTTCTTTCTCCTTTTCTCCTCCTCTTCTTCTTCTTCTTCTTGTTTGGTTTTTTATTGAAGCATGGGTGAGCCTTGCTTCCTCAAATTTGGATTAGATCTAGCCAAATCTTGGCGGATCTGGTGACAAGCAGCAATGGACAGCGGCTGGAGGCGATGCCGATGCAGGTGGAGCTCAGGAAAGTTTAGAGGTTGTGCTAGCTGCTTGGGCCAGTGGGAGGGCAATGCTAGTGTGGCCAGGTGGAGTGTGGTGCTGGAAGCTTGGTAGCACACATAGGGTGGAGAGAGAGTAGCCAACAGAGTGTAGGCAAAGGATTGGGATGGTGAGGAGACAGAGCCGCGGGTAGCCATGGTAGTGATAGAGCTTGCAGAAGGGATGGAGTGAGGGAGCAGGGGCCAAGTAGAGTTTCAGCAACAAGTACCTTGATGAGGAGTAGAGGAAGAGCAGGGATAAAATGGAAAAGAGAAAAGGATATGAGCCTTACTTCTCTTGCGTAGTTGAACTCCTTGAGGATGCCGTCTTGATCTTATCCTTAATGATGTCTTCCTAATCTCCTCTCTCAAAATTTTTTCTTTTTTTCTTGTTTGATTTTTTTCCAAGTATTTATAGGGCCAAAATCAAATCATTGATTGATTCAAAATTTGAGATTTGATTTGCTTGTCAATGAAATTTGGGATTTGAATATTATCCTAAATTGATATGATTTGAGATTGTAATCTTGATTAAAATTGAAATAAAGAAGGCTAAAAGAATTATTTCATCCTCATTGGAATCATAGGTAAAGGTACAAATATTTAGGTAGTGTATAGCTAACTACTTCTCCTAAAAATCAAAAAAATGATTATGCTACTTGAAAAACATAAAAAATAGAAGATAACATCCCTTAAACTCAAGCATTCACATCTAGATCAAAAGATAGAATCCCTTAAACTCAAGGGTTCATATTTGGATTTCTAACACTCCCCCTCAAACTGGTGAATAGATATCTATTATTCTTAGCTTGCTTAGAAGGAATTTAAAACCAAGTTTGGGTAGCACCTTTGTAAGGAGATCTGCCTATTGAAACTTGGTTGAAACATATAAAAGGATGATAATCCTTCTTCAACTTTTTATTTGATAAAATGTCTATCAATCTCCACATATTATGAGCAATGTTGATTACTAATTTACTATTGCTGTAAAGCTTCATAGGATTTGTCTAGGAAATCTTTAAATCTGGCAATAATCTTTTCAGCTTCAGTACTATTTTTTACTCCTCCAAGTAACCAAATTTCCCCAAACCTTAGTGCGGTAGCCTATACTTGATCTTTTATCTTCAATAGAACCTATCCAGTCAGCATCTACAAAGCCTTCAACTCCTCTTTGTTCAGTCTTTTGAAATAATAACCCTTTTGCTAATGTTCCTTTGAGATATCTTAAAATATGATTAACTAAATCTAAGTGCGGCTGAGTTGGCAAAGGCATAAATTGACTTACAACACTCACAACAAAGGCTATGCCCTATCTTGTATGCGATGGATTGATAAGCTTTCCTACCAAGCGTTGGTATCTTCCTTTGTCAACCTATAGATCTTCTTGAGTTCCCTTTCCTTTCCAGTTTAACTCTAGAGGTGTTCCTGCTAGTTTGCACCTAAGTTTACCCGTTTTAGTTAAGAGATCAAGAGTATACTTTCCTTGTGAAATATAGATTCCTTTCTTACTTTGTGTAACCTCCATGCGAAGGAAATATCATAGGTTACTCAAGTTCTTTACTTCAAATTTTGCCTTCAAGTAATTCTTCAGGTCTTTAATTTCTTGAATGTCATCTCCTATTATTATTATGTCATTAACATACACAATTAGAATGGACTTCTTACCATCATTGGAATGCTTGGTAAACAATGTATGATCAGCTTGCCCTTGGCTGTACCCAAACCCTTTCATAGTTGAACTAAATCTTTTGAACAAAGCTATAGGAGATTTCTTCAATTTGTACACTTTTTCTTCTTGATCATTCCCTTCAAAACTGGGTAAAATCTTCATGTAGATTTCTTCATAAAGTTCTCCATTTAAGAAGGCATTTTTAATGTCTGTTTGATGAAACTCCCAGTCAAGAGTAGCTGCTAGAGATAATAATACTCTGATAGAGTTTAACTTAGCAACCAGAGCAAAGGTTTTCTCATAATCTATCCCAAGAGTTTGAGTAAATCCTTGTGCAACTAACTTGTTCTTGTACCTCTCAATAGTGCCATCATACTTGTATTTCATAGTAAACACCCATTTGCAGCCAACAATCTTCTTATCACTAGGTAATTCAACAATCAACCCATCAAAGCATTCATCTCATCCAAAATAGCTACTTTCCATTCTAGAATCTATAGGGCACTCTAAATATCTTTTGTATTTTGACATCATCTATCTTTACAATAGAGTCTCTATATAAATCAAACAACTTAGAATATGTAAGATAATTTGCAATAGGATGTCGAGTACATGTTCTTATCCCCTTTCGAATGACAATAAGAATTTCTAGATCACTCGATTGTGTATCACCTAGATCAACAACTTGCACCAAAAGACTTGGCTCTGGGTTTGATGTCTAGCCATGAGAAAGAGCTTGTGGTCTACTAGGAATCTCTCCCCCTGAATAGATTGAAAAAGATGTATCCTTATCGAGCAATGGAAGAGAAATTGAAAGGGAAATGGAAGGATCCACAATGTGAGGATTCTATATTCAAATTCTTCCCCTGAAGAGGAACAATGGGATAGAAAGACTGATGTTCAAGAAAGGATACATTATTAGACATAAAATATTTCCTAGAAGTAGGACAATAGCACTTATATCCTTTTCTGAGTAGGAGAATAACCAGAAAAATTCACACTTTATAGTTTGAATTTAGTGTGAGAAAGAGAATGGTTATATATATAAGCAGTGCAACGAAAGACTCATGGTGGAGTGGACATAAGAAGATGATTATCGGGATAATATTTTTTGAGTAAACTGAGAGGTGTATGAAAACCAAGACTTTTCGAAGGAAAACATTTATAAGGTAAGATGTGATTAAAATAGCTTCTCCCTAGAAGAATTTGGAATATGAGAAGAGAACATTATTGACCTAACAACCTCTAAAAGATGTCTATTTTTCTGCTTAGCTAACCGATTTTGTTATGGAGTGTATGTACATGAGGTTTGGTGAAAAATACTATTACTGGAAAGATATTGTTGATAATACTTTGAAAATATTCTCTTCCATTATCAGAATGAAATATTTGGATTGAAGCTTGAAAGACATTTTTGATGAATTTATGAAACTGTTGAAAAATTTGACTAGCTTGAGATTTTTTCTTTCACTAAATAGATCTAGCTTACTTTAGTGTGATCATCAATAAATGTTATAAACTAGCTAGTATAAGCAAGATTAGGAAAATAAGAAGGATCCTAAATATCACTATGAATAAGATGGAAAGGTTTTGAGGATTGATATGAGTGTAAATGATGATAAATAAGAGATTGTTTAGCACATATGCATGTTCACACTGAAAATCTGCAAAATTTTTGTTAATGAAAAGATGTGGGTATAAATGTTTTAAATAACCAAAACTACAGTGACCAAAACATCTATGCCAAAGAAGTACATTGTTATTTGATAAAGCAGAAAGAGAACTAGAAATTTTCCTAGAAGGTAGAGATGAACCAATACCCTTTAGATAATAGAGACAATTTCATCCTTAGCATTGGTAATCATCATCCCCGAAGACAAGTCCTAAAATTCACAATGAGAGTGAGAATGTTACTACACAATTTTGATCTTTAGAAAGCTTGCTAACCAACAACAAGTTGCAAGAGAAATTAGTAACATAGAGAATTGAATTTAGAACCAAATTAGCAACATGAACAGATCCACATACTATTGCTTTGGAAAATGTCACATCAGCCATTGAAATTTGAATACCATTAGTAATTGGTTCAAAGGAGGAAAAAAAATAGAATATGAATCACTCATATGATCGGAAGCTCCTGTGTCAACTATCAACTCATCCCTGGATGAACTTTGAGATATGAGAGCATAGTAAAAAAATACCTCTATTAGCCATAGTGGTTATTGCAGTAGGGATGGTAGAAGGGGTGGCAGTAGGGGTGGCAACAGTGGTATTTGGTGTTGTAGTCAAAGTATTCTAGTCGAGTAGAATTTGTAGTAACTCCATCTAAGAGGCAATAAGTTGAAACTATTGGGCTTTGAAAGTAGGTTCCGTAACAAGGCTAGTAGTATGAGCAAAGTGGGAATTAGTTCCCTCCCATTGTTTACTAACACACTAATTGCTAGGTTTCCAATCTATTGGTTTTCCATGGATCTTCCAGCATGTGTCATGTGTATGATATGGGTGGCTATAGTGATCACACCATTGTTTATTAGTAAGACGTTGGATGTGAGAACCTTGGGTAGCAAGAGCAGATCCTGTAGAGACTAAATCAGGTGTAGGAGACCTCATCATTACATGTTTAAGACTCTCTTCATGTTGTACCTCTACAAATGCCTCACGAGTGGAAGGAAGGGGTTTAACAACAAGTAAACACCCATGCACTTCATCAAGAGCAGAGTTGAGACCCTCAATGAAGTCAAAGACCCTCTCTTTTTCCACCTATTTATTATACTTGATGCCATCTTTAGGGCAATGCCAATTTGTTTCATAATGTAGATTCACCTCTTACTAGAGTTTAGTAAGGCGAGTAAAATACTCTATGACTATCATTGATCCCTACCTCATGGTACATAGACTAGACCAAATTTCAAAGCATTGAGGTATGTTCTCTAGATCAGAACACATAGTTTGAACTCCATCCCAAATATCCTTTGCAGTCTTGTAATAGAGATAAGTCGTACCAATTCTAGGCTCCATTGAGTTGATAAGCCAAGCCATAATGATTGAATTCTCAATATCCACTAATTGTGTCTAGTAGTAGTTGGATTGGGTTGAGGAGTAGTGCCATCCAAATAACCAAGCTTGGCTTTCTTGCAAATGACCAGAAGCACAAATTGGAACCACTTACAAAAGTTGGTTCCATTTAGACAGTGTTGAGTAATCTAAAGAGAGTTATATTAGTTTCAGGTAACAAGCTAGTAGAGGGGCCATTGTAAGTTGTTGGGTTCTAGGAATCAGTAGCCATGAAGTGAGATGTCCAGAACTAGGTAGGTAAACTGGTCAAAAAAAAAAACTGCAAAAACTTCAAAGATGGCTGAAAAAAAATGGTGATTTTGAGACATCAAAAAATCACATAGAAGAGCAACTTGAAACCAAAAAACTGAACCTAGCACCTTTAAAGCTTTGATACCATGAAATAAAGAAGACTAGAAGAATAATTTCATTCTCATCAGAATCATAGGTAAAGGTATAGATATATAGGTAGTATATAGCTAACAACTTCTCTTAAAAATCGAAAAAAATATTATGCTACCTAAAAAGTACAAAATTAGAAGATAACATCCCTTAAACTCAAGAATTCATATCCAGATCAGCAGATAACATCTCTTAAATTTAGGGATTCATATATGGATTTCTAACATAAATTCTATTAATTGCTGATGAGATTGGATGAGGATTCTTTCCTTATTGATAAAGAGATTAAAAAAAGATTGCACTCATCTATCGATCCTAAGTTGTATTGGATGACTGGTTGAGGAATTGGTTGACTGACAAATAAATAGGTTACAGCGGTCTCAACTCATTAGAACCAGTCGAGCAATTTGAGGAAAATGGTCAACTAATAGAGAGGTTACACCAGTCTTAGCTTCTTAGTCAGTTGACATGTTCTATGCATTCAAATCATAATTTGGTGGTGTACAAGCCTTCATTCTGACTAGATTTCAATTTGAATTTGATTATAGCCAAAATTGACCCAAACAAAGTACTTCCTTCTCATCCTGTTCTCAAGTTTTGATGAAGTTTGAACATTAAGTCAGCATTCTAAGAGTAAACTATGAGGGTTTGAATTGTCATGTAAAAATAGATTTGGTTTTTCATGTGAAAGTAGATTTAATTTAGCACATAAAAGTGGACTTGGTTTGCCACAAAAAAGTGGGTTTAGTTTACCACATGAGAGTAGGCTTGACTTACCATGTGAATGCAAAATGGACTTTGATTTATTATATGGGATTTATGTTCGTATTTTGCTTTGAGAAATATGGAGTGCATGTTTGACTAGGCCTTCTTTTAAGAAAGTCAGATGTTTCATTGTAGATAAAAGGTAGACACTTTTTTTTTGTTGTTGTTACACCAAGAGGCTTGTGCGTAATATCTCTTGAAGAATCGGGTATTGATCGGTGGCATAGTTAGTAAGATTTTCCTTCAAATATCCTTTTGACGATATAAGGGCCTTCCTAATTAGACTTAAATTTATCTTTCTTGCTTTGATTTGGGATTATGAGTCTTCTTAATACTAAGACTATTTCTCTCTTTTAGAAAGATCTAAGTTAGGCCATATTATCGTAAGCCATGGATATTTATGCTTGGTACATCTCTAAATTTTGTTGAGCTATGAGCCTTATTTCATTGAAAGAGTACAGTTCATCTAAACAAAGAAGAACATTATCTTCTTTTATAATTTTCTCTTACAAAACAATCCTTAGAGAGAAAATTTGTACCTTTAATGGCAAGATTGTCGGTCCCAAACACCAATGCATACAGTGTTGATTAGGTAGGGGTTTGATACATCGTGTGATAGCCTACAATGCCTTAGAAAGTTTTTGGTACCTGTCTCTTTTTTTTCTGGAGATAAATTTCTTTAATATTTTGGAGAGAGTCTTGTTGAATACCTTAGTAAGACCATTTGCTCTTGCATTGTACTTAGATAAATATCTCTAATCTATCTGGCAATGATGTGTGAATTGTCCTATCTTGAAGTATTTGAATGATAGTCCATCGTCAGAAATGATCCTTCAAGGAATACTAAATTAGTACAAGATATTTTTTTGAAAGAAATGGGTGATAGTATCCACTCTTAATTCTTCTAGTGGGATTGCTTCTACCCATCGAGAGAAATAATTTATCCCTACTAATATGAAGCTATGACTTCTAGAAGAAGGTGACTCAATTGGACCAATTATATCTATATCTCATACCTCAAATGGCCATGAGAATACTATTGGATGTAAAGGATTTGAGTGTTGATAAATGAAATCATCATAAATTTGGTATGGGTGATATTTTCTTGCATATTCAATGCAACTCTTACCATTATGGGCCAATAGTAGCCCATAGACTTGATTTTCATCATCATTTTTGAGCCTGATTGATGTGCATTGTAGGCCCTAGAGTGTACTTTGTACATGACCTTTTTTTACCTCTTCATCTAAAAGGCAATGTAGAAATAGTTGATCAAAAGACCTCTTGTAAAGAGTATCATTAATGAGCAAAAAGTACATGGTCCTCTTCCTAAGTTGCATCCAAACTATTTTATTTTTTGAGAGTTCCCCATTTTTGAGGTAGTGGATGAATGGTATTCTCTAGTCTATTGCTCTCTCTATCACTTTAGATTTAGTTTTCTCGTGCTTGATGCTATAGATCGAGTTTATCACCTATCTATTATAGACTATAATTATAATTTTTCTTGATTAGGATCAGCCAGTGCCTTAGATAACTTAGCTAAGGAATTAACTTCTATATTCATAGACTAGGGACTTTGATTATTTAAACATGTGGGATTTGTCCAATGAGTCTTTGTGCCTTTTAATAGTATTTCAGTAGCTCAATTTTTTAGATTTTATATTCACCTCCGACTTGACTGATGACCAATTGCAAGTCACTAAAAATATATAGACGTGATATTCTTATGTTGAGAGCCATTTCTAATTCTATAATTAAGGCCTCATATTCAAACTCATTGTTTGTATATAGTTTTGAGAGGGAGTAGAGTATCATAAAATGCCCCATTGGGAGTGACAAATACGAGTCTGATGCCAACTTTAATTTTAGGGAGCTTCGGCCTAATCCTAATATGATGGATGATGCCCCATCAAAGTATACCTTCTAATAGAGTTCCCCTTCCTCAGTAAAAAATGATATCTTTATTGAGGAGTTTGCAACTCACTGGAGAATTGCCTGACATTGGGAGAGTTGCAAAAAAATTTACAAGGGCTTGCCTTTTAATTGCCTTTTAGAGAGTGAACTTGATATAATACTCCACGAAGATTGAGGCCCATTTTGCTAGCCTTCTAATGAGTACGGGCCTGTTCATTAAGTATTTTATGGGATCAACCCTTAATATTAAAATAGCCTAATGAGAAAATAAATAATGCTCGAGCTTTTTAACTACGAATATGAGTGCTAGATAATACTTTTCGATAGGAGAATAGTTATTCTCTATTCTCACTAGCATTCTGCTCAAATAGTAGAGTATATTTTCTTTGTCTTCGTTATTATTTTGGGTAAGAAGTGTCCCCAGGGACCTTTCATTGTAGATGTGTAGAGGACTAAGGGTCTAGGAGGCATGGGTATTGCCAAACTTGGTGGCTTTAATAGATATTGTTTAATCTCTTCAAAGACTTGTTAGCATTTTTGATCCCAAATGAATGGAGGCATCTTTTATCATCATTTTTGAAAAGGGTTTGTATTTTTCAAAGAGGTTTGAAATGAATGAGTTGACTTTGGAATGATCTTAATTGTTTTAAGTTGTTAGGTGGTGGCATAAGATAGCGTTGATCTTAGATGGATTGATTTTAATCTCCCAATGTTTGATAATGAATCCGAGGAGCTTAGTGGGCCAAGGCACGGACTTGCAGGCCTTTCTAGAGTTATGATGAGAAATAACTCTAATAGTATGGATGGTCTTCCCTTTTGGAGTCTCATATTGGATTGTAGCCTTATGGTAGCTCTTATTATTTTGTTTAATTATTCACCCCTTAGCTATAGTCTTCAGGTAACTATGCCCCCTTTGAGTTACTTTTACCCTTCTCTAAGCCATTTAATACGGTGAAAGAATTAAAGATGAGAATGGTGATGATTGACTTTGTTTGAGGGGTAGGCTTTCTAAGTCAGCTAAAAATTTCAATAGCTTTTCCTTTACTTATGATAGTCAAGCTAGGTTCTTCTTCAACCATGCATGTGTTTGGATTTGCATTTAATTGCTCCTCTTTGGGAGTAGGTAAAGGTGATCAAAGACTGAGCTTCTCTTTGTGCCTAACCTTTGGAAGATGGATATTCTTGTTGGTTGAGGTATAGCTTCTGGCTCTTCATCAAATTGACTCTTCCTATTAGGAATGATAACATTGGGTCTCTTTTCCCTTGATGAAAAGTGAGAAGTGGATTCATTTTGTGTGACTGTAACATTGGTTGGAAACTAATAGGTGCTCTCTTGAACTAAATGACCCCAAAGATGATTCTAAACTTGATTTGAGCTCCAACTACTCTTGTGATGATATTGATTGAGATAAATGTGCAATCGATCCTTCCCCCAAGATAATGGTGCATGTTGGGATAGGGATGTTCTTTATTGATGCCATTTGATACTTTCTTTTGCAAAAGAGAACACAATTGATTAGTTTTTAATTGTAATTTTATCTTATTAATATCTCTATTATATTAGCTAGGTTTCTGCACTTGGAGGTGAAGTTAGGTCCCACCAGATGTGCCAAAATTTGTGGAGCCAAAACTAACCACTTGAGATAGTTAGAAACCCTAAAGAGCAATATCGAAAAAATAATAAAAATTGAGGGTGGTTTGAATACACATTCAAGGATTATGCGAACATAACTTCCAATAAACGCAAGTGCCCTATTGTTAATTGCCTTGATAATTATTAAGAACCTCCTAAAGTGAAAAACATAGCTGATAAAATAGAGACATGAGGAAAAGAAAGCATAATTTTATTAATTTTGAGAAAGGATATATGACTTAAGTAAGGGCATATCCTCATTTTATAGTGTAAGAAATTTAAATTCATAATCATAAAGAGTGTGAAAATAAGAGAGAGGAAGTGGGAAAGGATTTAATACTTGCCACTACCCCACCTCCATGTACTTGACTGAGTGGAATTTGACTCGAATGGGTGCTTGGCTTGATCCTTAGCAGATATTGATAACTTAATCAATTTCAAGGTATGGTTGACTATCTTAACTTGTGTTAGTTGACCCCATTAAAATCTGAAGTAGTACTAACGACTTTCTTCTTATTGTTAGTTGACCTTTTTTGATTTGATAATCAACAAGCTCTTTGGTGTGTTGTCGTTTAAGTTTTAAAGTGTTGTTAATGTCTTTTGAGTTGACTTAGCTTTAAAGTAGTGGCTGACGACTTTGAAGTGCCTAGCACCGGGAGAAAATGTTCTGCCTTTCGTACCCCGATCCCTCGCTACAATAGTTTATTCCCGATATGGGTTGGGTTGGACTGGCCGTGGAGTCACGAAGGAGTGAACTCTAACCTTTGAAAAGGGGATACCGAGCGAACAAAGAAATTCTATTTGGATAATGTTAGAACAGATATTGAATCGTTAGAACTTTCACCTCTAAATAAATGGATTGGAGTGGCTTTCATATGCATATTGTTAGTTGACTTTATTTGAATAAGGTGTCTAGTTGATTGACTAAGTAAGTTTAAGCCTACCTTGGTTCAATTTGAAACGATTAACAACATTGGCTTTATACTAACCATTCTAATTTGATAATTAATGGCCTTTTGGGCATGTTGTTGATTAGTATTTGAGGTGTTGTCAATGGTGTTGAGCTTGTTATCAACTAACCCTAATTGATCTTGGATCCAACTCTAATTGGGTTTTTATTGTATCCTTAATGGATCTTGGATCTGACCCTAATTGGGTTCCTAATGGATCTAGGTTCAACTCGTTAATGGATTTGGGTTTGAACCTTGATGGACTTGGGTTCAAATTCAAGTTGATTTGGTTCAAATCAATTCTAGTTCAAGTTTAACCTGGTTTTGGTTCAAGTTCAACCTAGTTTTGATTCAAGCTCAATTTGGTTCTAGTTCAGGATGGTTTGGGTCTGAATTTGAGTTTGGTTTGACTCAATAATCAAGGTTTGATTCAAACTTGATTCAATCCAATAGGGTTTAGATTTGAGTTTAATTTGACCCAATTGGCATTTAATTTGAACTTGATTTAACTTGATTAGGGTTTGATTTGAACTTGATTCAATCCAATTAGGGTTTGGTTTGAAGTTGGTTCAACCCAGTTACGATTTGGTTTGAAGTTGGTTTAACCAGATTAGGGTTTGGATTCAAACATGATTTAGCCTAGTTAGGGGTTGGTTTGGATTTGTTTTAACTTGATTAGGGTTGGGTTCAAACTCGGCTTAATCTAATTAAGGTTTAGTTTAAATTTGATTTAACCCAATTAGGACTTGTTTAAACTTGATTTGAACCAACTGGAGTTTGGTTTGAAACTAACTTAACCAATTAGAGTTTAATTCAAACTTGATTCAACACAATTAGCGTTTGGATTGGAGTTCAATTTGACCTAATTAGGGTTCGGTTTAAACTTGGTTAGTCTAGATGTGATTTTCACTCAATTGGAGTTCAATTTGAACTTGTTTTGATTTAGTTCGAATATGATTTGACTCAATTAAAGTTTACTTTATATTTATTTTGATTTAATTAAAATATGATTTGACTCATTAGTTCAATTCAAATTTGATTTGATTTGACTCAATTAGAGTTAAATTCATATTTGTTTCAATTTAGTTCGAATGGGCTTTGAATCACTTAGAGTTCAATTTGAACATGTTTTGATTTTTGGTTTGACTCTATCTAAACTCAGTTTGATCCAAGTTGACTTGATTTGGACCAATCAGGGCTTAACCTGATTTGAACCCAGTTAAGGTTGGGTCTAAACCCAGGTCATTATTCTTTCTCTTATTGAAATGGATGACCAGTTAGGGTGCCAGTCGACTGGCCAAAATACACCATTACAGGTTCATTAGAATTGGATGACAAATTTGGGTATCAGTTGTTTGATAGAGAAGGTTCTAGTCTTGGTTCATCAGAATTAATTGACTGATTGAGGGTACTGGTCGACTAGCAAAGCTAGTATGCTAGCTTGGGTTGATTAGAATTGGTCTACTAGTTGATCAAGAGATCGATTGAGAAAGAGCTCTTTTGCTCATCTTGATTAGTTTTAATCCATTTGTTTTGCCGATTTAGGTCCATTTAGTGATTTGCTCAAGTCCATTTTATTTTGTTATTTGCTTTAGCTCAATCAGCTTGAGTTTAATGTAACTGAGTCATTTGAGTTGATTAATTTGTGTTAATTGATAGTGACGAGATGGAGACGATGGTGGCCACGGTGGTGATGGAGCTTGCAGAAGGGATGGAATGAGGAAGTAGGGGCCAAGTAGAGTTCTGATAGTAGGTACCTTGATGGGAAGTAGAGGAAGTAGGGATGAAATGTAAAAGAGAAAAAGATAGGAGCCTTACTTCTCTTGCTTTTGTAGTTGAACTCCTTGATGATGCCCACTTGATCTTCTCCTCAATGGTGTCTTCCTAATCTCCTCTCTCAATTTTTCTTCTTTTGATTTTTTGCAGGTCTTTATAGGGCTGAAATCAAATCATTGATTGATTCAAAATATGGGTTTTGATTGGAGTCTCAATGAAATTTGGGATTTAAATTTTATCCTTGATTGATATGATTTGAGATCACAATCTTGATTGAAATTTTGTTGATTGTTGATGAGATTGGATAAGGATTCTTTCCTTATTGATAAGGAGATTCAAAAATATTGTACTCACCTACAATCCTAAGCCACACCAGACAATCGATTGAAGAATCAGTCTACTGATAGAGAGGTTACACCAATCTTGGCTTATTAGAACTGGTCAATTAGTTTGAAAAAATTGTTGATCAACAGAGAGCTTGCACCAATCTTAGCTCATTAGAACTGGTCAACTAGTTTGAGGGAAATGGTTAATTGATAGAGAGGTTACATCGGTCTTGGATTCTTAGAACTGGTCGATCAGTTTGAGGAAATAGTCAATTGGTTCAGTGCTTTGAAACCGTAATTTGGTGGCATACAAGCCTTCACTCTGACTAGATTTGAATTTGGATTCGATTTTAGCCAAAATTGCTTAAACACCTTCCTAAATGTACTCTTGATAATCTCCTTTCCTTAATGATTTCCTCCTCTCTCTTTTTTTCAGAATCAGAGCCCCTTTCATAGCAATAGATAAGATAATGGATCAAAATTTCATTCAAATTTTGAATCGATGATTTGGATAATGATTGGATGATGACTTTTTGATGAGGATGAGATTCACTATTTCAGTTCAGATGAGGATAAGATCCTCTATTTGAATGTTTGAATCATCGAAGAAGATCTTGTTCAAATTCTCGATTGTGGATGAGATTATACTTTTTTGCAAAATTACAAAATTCAGGAGAGTTATTTGCAAAATTTTTGTTTTACAAGTTGACTCATAATTTAAAAACTTTTATAGATCTTTTTGTAAAAATTTTCACCCTAGAAACCTATTTGTAAGAAAAATTCAACCAGAGACATTTCTATAAGAGTTTATTCTATCCAGGGTCCTATTTATAAAAATCTTATATTTTTAGTTTATCCCAAATTTTTGATGAATTATGGACTGAATTTTGGTCCAAATATCTGGTCCACTCAGCACACTTGGGTTGGATCTAATTGGTGTTGGCCCATATGGCAACCTTTGAGGAGGGAAAAATAAATTTTGAATATAAATATATTTTTGATGCAATCCAAGGCCCAATAACAATATAATTATGAAGATATGCGAAGTCCAAATCATACACCAAGATAAAAATACAAAGAACTCAAGCAATTTCAAATAATTTCATTCGACCACAAGTGCAAATAAGTAAAACAAGAGAGAGTGCACCATGATTTTTATGTGGTTTGAAGATCAACCACTCCTACTCCATGACCCTGCCTCACTCTTAAGGACTTATATCACTCCACTAGTGATGTCACTTCTTGAGGCGAAACCAAGCCTTTACAAACTCCAAGCCAGAGTGCCACTTCCTTAGGGTGAAGCCATGCCCATACAAACTAATCTTGCTCCCACTGGGAAGATCCACTCCACACCAAAGCATTCATACTCTCACAATCCTAATACATAGCAGTGTTTACAAGTGGAAAAAGAAAAAGAATGATACAATTGAAGTTCACTACATAGTCTCTCAAGATTAAGGACAAGGGCTAGAAGATTTACTTGAGATTGGAAGGTTTAGAGCAATCTTGGGCTAGTAGGCATGGGGGGCTTTGATCTATTCTCCAAAATGATAAATGAAGTTATAAAACTTGTTAAGAGACACCCAATCATGCCTATTTATAACTTTGGGGGTCAAAACAAGCCGTTGGAAGTGGAATCTCATCGTTTGGTTCACTCTAATAGTTAAAAAAATTAACTGTTAGTCATGCAGATTTGGTGAACTTGACATTCATTTCAAAGAACTGGATGTCCATTTCTGTCAAAAAATTTGCCAACCGAATGTACGATCCATGAATCAGACATCCAATACTGTAGCATACAATACCCTATGCTACAAATACTCTAAACAAAATGATCTCAAAGCAAGTCTTTGACATGAATAAAATAAAAAAAATATAAATCTAGTTGATGTCAATCTTGACCTTTTGAATATTCTTTAAGCTCTTAACTTGATCTTCAAGCTTTATTTCCAAGTTATCATCCTCTTTATTTTGGAGTCAGTATCTTCAAGCTTTAATCTCGTGACTCAGTTCTGCGCAAGCATGGATGATTATTACAAATCTTAAAGTTTATCAAAACTTAAAAGACTTGTTAAATACTAGTTTGATCATCATTAAAATCCAAAGGACAATAATTGGAACCTAAATTTCTCAATAAATTGAGCTCAATTTAAATTCAGTCATGATTTAGTCCAATTGAGACTTATATTTGAGCTATAATTCAGTGGCATTTAAGCCTTTATTCTGACTGAATTTTGATTAAATTTAATTTTAGCCAAAATTGACCCAAACAAAGTTCTCCCTTTGCATCTTGTTCTTGAGTTTTGACAAGAATAGAGGATGTGAACAATTTTAACTACTAGCCCTATGTCAGAGTTTTGATATTTTTTTATCACCTGAAAGTAGATTTAATCTACCATGTGAAAATGAAATTGATTTGCCATATAAAAGTGAACTTGATTTGTCATGTGAGAGTGGACTTAATTTATCATGTGAAAGTGGACTTTGGCCATGTGAAAATGGAATTGATTTATCATATGAAAGTGGACTTGGTTTGCCATGTGAAAATAAACATTGTTTGTCATTTAGACACAGACTTAATCACCATATAAAATGGACTTTTTTTGCCATATGGAAGTGGACTTGATTAGCTATGTGAATGTAGACTTGGTTAACCATGTAAATACTAGCTTGATCATCATGCAAAATGGAATTAATCTACCATGTGGAAGTGAACTTAATTTGCTATGTGAGAATGGACTTGGATTACCATTTAAATATGAGCTTGGTCGCCATGTAAAATAGACTTTAATTTATCTTATGGAAGTGGATTTAGTTTAACATATGGAAATGGATTGGATTTATTATGTAGAAATGGACTTGAATTCATCACATGAAAGTGGATTTAATTTGCCATATGGAAATGGGCCTAGTTTATCATTTAGATATAGGCTTGATCACCATATAAAACAAGCTAAGTTTGCCACATGAAAATAAACTTATTTTGTCACGTTGAAAGTGGACTTGATTTATCATATAAATGTGAGCTAGCTTGCTATGGAAAGTGAACTTTGTTTGCCATATGAAAGTGGACTTTAATTTTTCATTTAAATGTGGGCTTGATAACCACACAAAATAGATTAAATTTGCCATGTGGGAGTGGGCTTAAATTGTCATATGAGAGTGGACTTGATTTGCCACGTGAAAGTGGACTTAGTTCACCACATGGAAGTGGACTTAGTTTTTTATTTAAATATGGGCTTGATCATCATATAAAATGGACTTAGATTTGGCTACTTTCAAAAGTTGCTTCTTTGATTTTACCATATTAGAGAGAACATATTTGACTTGCAATCCTCATGGATGAGGTATTTGATTTTACCGTTTTAGATGTAGTCCATTTGATTCTACCACTTTGGAGGTGATAAGCTTGATTTTACCATAATGGATGTGGTGTACTTCTTTTGTCATTTTAGCATATTTGATTTTACAACTATATATATGTTCTATTTGAAGTTTTTGTTAAGAGTTTGTTGCCTTTTGACTTGATCTGTTGATTATAAAAGCAATATAAAACATCACATATATTAGTTTCCTTTGAATTGTCATGATGATGGACATCTCTTAAATATTAGGGGAGAAAATTTTACTTTTCCCTAGGATTTTGAATAACCCTTGATCACCATTTTTTATTTTTTTTGGTGTCTTAGTTATATGCCTCATTTGTGAGCATTTAATGACAAAAACTTAATTTTCTTATCCACAACCTCTTAATGGTCGGAAAAATGAAAATCTCATTTGGCATTAGCTCGATGGATCGATTGCCTACTCCAAATGTTTCAACTCCATGCTTTTCTTAAGCATTCAAATGAGAGAAAATTTGACTTTACTTTTACCACCTTCTTTTATAAGGGGATAATTTAAGAGTTTGATTGAGCAGTCACAGTGGATGCTCGGGTAATATGCCTCCTATCCTCGTTATATGCTTTTGGAAGAGAGCCATTGGATATTCTCAAATGCTTTAGATGTGAGCATTTCTCATTTTCATCCTTGCATGGAATAGTAACAAAATTTGTTGCTTTTTTTTTTGCAGGAAACACCTCATATTGATCAAAAGGAGCTCCACTTTCTTTCGACAGTTAGAGCCCTATATCCATAATAGGAAAGATTGTTGCTTAGCAATAGCTAGGGAAAAGATCTTGGCCTATATTAGAGTGGTTTTAGAATCAAGGGCTGAAGGAAGATATTTGCCCATAGTCTTGATCCTCTTATATAGTAGTTGATGACTTGATCAGTCAGTCCAAGTGATTTGACTTTGATTACTTGGAGGGTTATCTTGAGAGAAATCGTGAAGCTTCTTCATATTGTCATCAATACCATGTTTTGGTCACTCCTTATCATATAAAGAGAGGTAGAGCAGAAAATGGAGCAAGAAGTTATTATTTCTGCGGGGTTTATCTTCTAGAATGCCATTTTGGCATGTCAAAGTGGATAAGCTATAGCAGTTGGAATAATCAACGAGCAGATGCCTAGATCGATACTTATTTAATTGACTAGTTAGTTTTGATTTGACTAGACATTCTATCACAAATTTGGCATGAGCATCCTTTTTCTTGGATTTAGTTACTTATATGTTAACCACTTTGGCATTAGAAGATGGTGCCACTCCTTTCTTAACCAAAGAAGATCGAACACAAGTCTTTCTTTTGTTTTTCTTTGGCTCTTGTAGTGTTGTCAAGGAGTTGGAGGTAAATATTATAGTATCTAGCTTCAACTTTGTCTAGCATCCCAAAATCAGTTGATTATCTCACCAATCCTTACTTTTCTTGCATTACTTGTATTTATTTTCTTGTCTTCTAGAGGAGGTACAGGTAGTCAAAAATTGACTTTTACCTATTGCCCAATTTTTGGATGGTTGATGCCCTAGTTCGTGTCAATAAGCCCTCTATTTCATCATTGAGGTATAACACACTGATATTTTGCCTTTGCCTCTTGGATGGGTTTGGCGCTTGCCCTCTGAATGGAAGGCAAGGAGTTGATCCATGCTTGTATAGACTTCGATTATCCCTGTAGTGGTCATTAGTTGATAAAGTATATCACAAACCCTTCAACAAGGATGATAATATAGGTTGGGGCAAGAGGATCATTAATTTTCATCTTTTCTTCTTTTAACGTGTCTTTGTTTGTATTAGTTTGACTTCTACACTTGAAGGAGAGATTATGTCCCACCGAGCATACTAGAATTTGTGCTAAAAGGTGTTTAGTTTACATAACACACATGTCTATAACAAATTAAAGAGAAAAGTCCCATTGGGCATTCAAGAATTTGAGCAGCCATGATTGATCACCCGAAATATCTAAATACCCTGAGGAGTAATAAGGAGTAATCTCAAAGAAATAAATAAAAATTGAGGGTGATTTTGAATGTGCAATCAAAAATTGTGGGAACATGATTTCTAACAGGGGCAAACTCTTATCGTTTAGTACTTTGACAATTGTCAAGGACCTTCTAAAGTGAGAAATCTAACTAATAAAATAGAGACATGAAGAAAGAAAAACATGATTTGATTGATTTAAGAAAGGAGTTACATAGCTTAAGTAAGGGGATGCTCTCACTTCATAATTTAATAATTTTAAATTCATAATTATAAATGATAGAAAATAAGAAAGGGGATGAAAGGGCTTGATACTCACCACAGTCTTGCTCTCGTGCACTCAATTGAGTGAAAACTAAATGGATGGGTGCTTGCTTTGATCCTTAGCGAATGCTGATAACTTTGCTAGATTTTAAGATGTGGTTGGTTGCCTTACCTTGTGTCAGTTGACCCCATTAAGATTTGAAGTATCACTGATAGTTTTCTATTGACTATTAGATGGCTTCTTTTTATTTTTCTAATTTGAAAGAATAATTAGCGGCTTAGCTTATACTTTATTAATTTGATAAGGGATGGTCTTTCTTAGTTTATTGTCAATTAGGTTTGAAGTGTCACTAATAGCTTTTGAGCTTGTGTTGGTTAAGCTTGGAGTATGGCCAATGACTTTATGTTTGTTGTCAGTTTACTACTTTCAAACATAACACTTGGCTGACTAACTAAGTTTAAGCTTGCCTTTAGTTTGGTTTGACGTGAAAGAATGATTGATAGCCTAGGCTTGTGCTAATGATTCTCGATTTGATAATTGATAAATGTTCTTGACTTATGTCAATAAGGTTTTCAAGTGTTATTGATGGTTTTGAGCTTGTTGTCGACCAACCCTAATTGATTTGAATTTAACTCGACCTAGACTTGATTTTGGTTCAAGTCTAATTCAATTCAGTTTGAAGTTTAGACTTGATTTTAGTTTAAGTCTAATTTGATCTAATCCCTTGTCTATAACTTGATTTTGATCAAGACTGATTTGTTCAATTTGATGTTTAGAACCTGACTTTGATTCAAGTTTGAATTGGTTCAATTCAATGTTCAAAACTTGATTTCAATCAAGTTTGGCTTGATTCGATTCGATGTTTAGAACTTGATTTCGATCAAGTCTTATTTGATATAATTCAATGTTCAAAACATGATTTCTATCAAGTTTGATTTGATTCAATTTGATGTTTAGAACTTGATTTTGATCAAGTTTTATTTGATTCAGTTCGATGTTCAAAACTTGATTTTGATCAAGTTTGACTTGATTAAATTCAATTTGGGTTCAATCATATGTTGAATTCTCATCAAGTCGCAGACTTGGTCCCTAATAAATCTTGGATCCAACCTTTGTTGGGTCTTTATTGGATCCTTGATGGATCATGGATCTAACCCTTATTGGGCTCTTGATGGATCCTCAATGGATCTTGGTTGGACCTTTATTGGGTTCTTGATAGACCTTTAATGGATCTTTGATTCAACCCTTGTTGAGCTCTTATTGGATCCTTAATAAATCTTAGGTCCAACCCTTATTAGGTTCTTATTGGATCCTTAATGAATCTTAGATATGACCCTTGTTGGGTTCTTATTGGATCCTTGATGGATTTTAGATCCAACCCTAATTGAGTTCTTATTGGATCCTTAATAAATCTTGGATCCAACCCTAATTGGGTACTTATTGGATCTTTCATGGATTTTGGATCTAATCCTTAATGGGTTCTTACTAGATCTAGGTTTAACTCGTCAATGGATTTAGGTTTGACCCATGTTGAACCCTTATTAGATTCAGCTTTGAACTTTAATAGACTTGGGTTCAAGTTCAAGTTGGTTTTGTCGTAAGTTCAACCTGATTCTAGTTCAGGTTCAGCCTACTTTTGGTTCAAGTTTGACCTAGTTCTAGTTCTGCTTGACCTGATTTTGATTTCAAGTTTGACCTAGTTCAAGTCTAGGTTTGACCTTGTTCTGGTTCAAGTTTGACCTGATTTTGGGTTTTAGTTTGAGTTCGATTTGATCCAATTAGGGTTTGGTTCAAATTTGGTTTAACCCAACTAGGGTTGTTTTGAGCTTGAATTGACCCAACTAGGGTTCGATTCGAACTTGATTCAACCTAATTAGGGTTTAGTTTGAATTAGATTTAATTTAGGTTAACCTGATTTGAACTTGATTAAGGTTGGTTCTAAAACAATTTGATTCAAATTGACCCAATCAAAGCTGAATTGGGCTTGGGTCTGATCTAATTTTTCTGAGAGTGACCTAATTTGAATTCGATTGGGGCTTGAGTCTAAATTGATTTAATTTGGATTAACATGATCAAGATCATATTAGGTTTGGGTTTGCTCAATTTGACTTAGGTTGACTCAATTTAAACTTGATTGAGGTTAGGTTTAGACTGATTTGATTGAGATTGATCCTTTTTGAACCTAGTTAGCATTGGGTGTAAACCAATTTGATTTAGACCAACCCAATTAGGACCAAATTGGGTTTGAATCTAATCCAATTTGACTCAGATTAACCCAATTTGAACCTGATTGGGGTTAAATCTAAACTAGTTTGATTCAAGTTGACCCGATTTGAACTTGATTAGCATTGGGTCTAAAATAATTTTATTTGAATTAACTCAATTTGGATTTGGATCTAGTTTAATTTATGTTTTAGTCTACTTGTTTAAATAATTTAGGTCCATTTGGTGGTCGATTCGAGTCCAATTGGTTTAGCTTAATTAATTCAATTAATTCAGCCAAATTGATTTAGTTTCAATCTAATTAAGTTAATCAATTTGATTAATTAATTAGAAAGTCCTAAAATTGTCCATTGATCAGAATGATTTTAGACGAGTCATAGGCTAACACTAAGTTGATTTGACTTTCAAGCTAGCCTGTAAGCTGGCCTTGAGTTGATTTGACTTTCAAGTGAGTTGACAAGATGGCCTTTAGTCAATTTGACTTTTAGGTAAGCCCACAAGCTAGCCTTAGGTCGATTTGACTTTTGAACAAACTCGCAGGCTGGCTTTTAGTTGATTTGACTTTCAAAAAAGTTCACAACCTACCCTTAAATCGAAATTGGCTTTTAGACGAGTCCGCAGATTGGCCATAACTTCTAGACTAGCCCACGAGCTGGCCTTGAGTTTGAATTGGCTTTTCGACAAGTCTGCAAGCTGTTCCTTAGTCGAATTAACTTTTAGGCGAGTCTGTGAGCTATCTTTTAGTTTGAATTAGCTTTCAAATGAGCTCACAAGCTAGTCCTAAGCTGAATTGACTTTCAGGTGAGCTCACAGACTGGCCTGAGGTCTAAGTTGACTTTAAGATGAATTGACTTTCAAATGCACTCACAAGCTAGCTCTAGATTTGAATTGACTTTGGGGAGAGCTTGCGGCTAGTCCTAGGTCCAAATTAACTATTGAGTGAACCTACAAGTTAGCCTTGAGTTTGAATTAACTTTCCAACAAACCTACATATTGTCTCTCGTCAAAAGCCTAAAACACGTGAACCAAGGGTGTATTTTATATATATATATATTATAGCAAGTTTTTTTTAAATCTCCTTTTTTTGCGACAATATTTCTTTCTTTCTTTCTTTTTTATTTGGCAGCTACAACTCTTTTATTAATATTTTTTTCTTTTATTCTCATCCTTTTCCTTGAATCAGGTCCTTTTCCTCCATCACATCTGAGCTCCATCACCGCATCCATGGCCGGCGGTGGCCCTGCCTTGTCTTCATCCGATTTATGGTCAAATCCATCCAATTTCAGCCTCTTCTGGCATTGGATGTCGATGATAGAAGTAGCCAACAGGGAGCCAACACAGACTAGCTCGGGGGTACAATAGGTGGCCAAGGCTGGGGCGGTGATGTGATGGGCAGCAATGAAGGTGGCACAGGTTGGCGCAACCTTAAGGCAGACAGGGAAGGTGCCAAAAGAATAGCAATATGGTATGGCTTAACCTAAGGCAAGTAGGGATGGCACAAGTAGCGATGCGAGCTAGCATAGCTCAGAGGAAAGTAAGGCCCCAGGTGGCTGTGAGCATGGAAAAGAATAAGCCGACTTGGGTTCTCCAACGAGGTGTGGTGCAGAGAAGGCGTTCAAGCAATTTTGGGTCGACAATAAGGCTGCAGGTGGCAAGGGGGTGGGAGGCACAACAGCTTGATCAGAAGAGGAAAAAAACAAAGATAAGTTTGAATTTTCACTTTTTTTACTCTTTGAACTTTCTTGTTGCATCTCTTCCTTCCTAAATGAACTCTTAATAATATTCTTTACTTAACTATCTCTTCCTCTCTCTCTTTTTTATAGAATTAGAGCCTCTTTGAATGTCATCAAAGATTTAATTATTGAAATGTCTCTTTCTGAACCAAAGCAGTAATGTATAGAGAAAAATTTAAAAAAATATTAGTGATGAATTTAAAATGGAAGAGGAGGACATCTTTTTTGGGGATAGTGATCATAAAAATAATACAAAATAACATGACTTTATTCCAGAGGAAAATGAGATGCAATGAAGTTATCAATCTCATTTCCCATGTTCGCATATTAATTGACTAGATATGATGTTATTTTGCATAGACAGTATTTGTTTATAATACATTATTATATTTAATATATATTGTACTAATCAGTGTGTTTTCTCAATTTCAAGTTTAGGTTTAAACGATTTGCCCAAAGAAACATGTTGGGACTATCACAACAATCCTCAAGAATATAGAGACGAAGGGACCACAGTTGGAGACTCAGTTCTCATTTGGTGATGGTTTGCATTCAAATTTAGGCAGAAATAGCATTACTTCCTTACCCCATGGAGTGGAGGATCAGGTGATGGACCATGAAAAAGATGTGCACAATCTTCAATTAATACCATTTCTATCTACTAATCATCTTATGAGTTTTACATTTATACTTTTCCATTTTTAGGTCCAAGTTTTGCATCTTCTTCAAGTAGAGCATGTTGGTGGCCTAGTAGGCTAGATGAAGTTTGGGGCATTGAGGGATATTGGTTAATGCTGATCTGTCAACTGGTATGACCAAACCATTGGGGACAATTTAATAAAAGTTCCCACCCAATTGGGCATAACGGCCAAGGACGGAAACTAATTGCCCTTGACTTACATTGATTCATAGGAAATGCCAAAAGCAAAAAAACAAAGGATTTGGGAAGATGTTGAAGTAATATTAATATTATATCTATTTTTGTATTTATATATTTTTATACTAACATATTAATCTTTGACTATTCAGGCAAATACAAATCTAGAGGAGAATTGCAAGAAAATTAAATTGTAGTTATTAAGCAAGCAATGGTGAGATTGGAAGAGAAATGTGAAGAGTAAGTACTTCCACCCTTCAAGAACCAACCAAAAAAAGTTGTCATTTGCTCATCGCCTAGGATTAAAGTGGATTAGTGGCCCCTTTAAGTGTCATATTGGTAGAACTTAGCTATCCAAGTATCTCTTATCCTTTCACATTTTATATATTTAATATATATATTATATATATATAGTATATATATATATCTATATATATATTAAACTTATAATGTGATTGCCATTTTAGGAATAAAGCTAAGAAAATAGAAGAGCTCAAAAAAAAAGATTAGCCACTTTCTGAGCCGCAAGGACTACGTCAATTTAAGAACTAAGGTATTTCAAATTTAAGCGTGAGTTTATTGTCAGTTTCTATATGTTCTTATGTAATATATCATCGAGCTTGTGTAATGTACTACCTTTCACAGTTGGGGGAGTAATCTTGTGTTGAGCCTTCAAATCTCAAGGTCTCATGCAAAGAAATATGTAAAGTTGGTTGACAGGACATCCACAACAACAATAATGAGAATATTTTCATAAGTCATTTTAATGTTATAGTAATAAATAATCTACTTATATATTTCACTATCTTCTACGCAAAAACCTAAATTGAACAAATGCAGTAAAAGGTGTTAGAGGATTCTCTATCAGATACTACAGTTCAGAACAAGATTCACGTAGGGTATTTGGCGATGAGAGACATGGTTGACTATAGACATTCAATATGGGACCCACACCCACACAGGTCTCTGTAAGTACCTCCGAAGGGTCGTACGGTAAATGCCATCATGCAGAGGCTAAAGTATATGCTATGACAATAGCTAGGCTATAGAGTGCCTTTGAGTCTTTGGAGGCGCGTATTGCTGCTGGATCCATTATCGCTGCTATGATATATATTTTTGTTTATACAATTTTTTTATTTATTATATACTGTTAGTTCATGTGACTACACAAATATATAAAATTAAATAGGTTTTGGAGAATAAAGACCAATTTGAAATTGAGGAACTCAGTGCACAGGTGAGCCTGGGAGGAATTTGATTTGCTTCCTCGATACCTAAAAACCTAATTTACAATTTATAGTTTTATCTCATTTTTTATAGTTATTACTTGTTTTTGTTTCTTTTTAGGGGAATCAGAGTCAGTCGGTGATCCACAACTACATGCAAAGGCAAAACCTGAGAATAGGAGAGTATTAGAGATTTGCGGCCATGAAATAATAGGATTTTGCATGGCTTGTCTTGAAAGCAATGTATAAAAATGAGATTTTGGACAAGGGGAGGAGTTTTTTTTTCTTCTATATATGTTTTTAGTTTTAACTGATCAGTTAGAAATTTTAGTAACTAAATGAATTGTAAATTTTAATATGTATGTATATGATGTGTCAAACTTTTTATACGTAATGTGCTATTTTTGTAAATATAAGGTATGTATTTTAAAATTTAGAAACTACAAAGAAAACAACCCATATTTTGGCATCTTTTTACAAATGTTGGAATACCCCTAGTGTTTTTTCAAAAATCACCAAAAACTTATTTTTTTCACCAATATCTATTAACCACCAAAAAAAAAAGAAATACTTGTTCATGACATTTTTAAAACACCTCAAATTTTACTAACATTATTTTTCCTGACATTTCATCAGCGTTGCAAATAAACTCTAAGAATTATTTCTAGCATTTTTTACACTATTGGGACATTTTTTGACTGCTCCCAATAGTAGAAACTCTTGTAGTGGTATCATGCTAGATATGCGAAGCTTGATGAATGTCTTATTTATTTGAGCCTACAACCAAATGAAGATGAAATAGAAGTAAAACCATATGTTGAAATGGTCATAAGGTTAATGGGTGATTTATTCACCATGCTTGGTGTAATAAACTTTCTCCTAATAGTGGGAGGAAGCGTAGAAAGAATAACAATAGAGTTAAAGTTCATGGTGGTCCAAAATTACTCAGGCTACAATATTATCCTAGTTCACCTAGCTCTCAACCAACTCCAAGCGATAAACTCAACCTATCACTTACTAATAAGATTTTTAGCTAAAAATGACACATGTGAGACATAGGGAGATCAAATTCTTGCTAGGGGCACGCTGGACCAATGGAATAACTCACTAATTTTGTTGTTGATGAAGGCTTGAGGAAGACTTTGAAGCTTGGGGCAAACCTCTTAAACTCTCTGTAGATTGAGCTAGGAGAATTCCTATGAAGGAGCCAAGATATCTTCACTTGGGTCCCGACGACCTATCCTACATAGACCTCTCGGTGATTCAACATAAGATAATAGTGGCTGAGGATCACAAATTGGTCAAGCAAAAGAGAAGGCATTTCACCCCTGAGTGTTAAAAAGCCATCATAGAAGAGGTAAATAAGCTTCTCAATACATGTTTCATTAGAAAAGTTTAGTACCCTGAGTGTCTAGCCAATGTGGTGAGGTAAAAAAAAGCTAACAGAAAATGAAAACTGTGTCAAATTTACTAACCTAAAGAAAGCTTTTTTAAAGGACAACTACCTTCTGTTGAAGATAGATCAACTGGTAGATTTCACTTCAAGACACCAACTTCTCAACTTCTTAGAAGCATTTTTTGGCTATCACCATATTTGAATGCGCCCCAAGGATGAACAAAAGACATTATTCATCACAAATCAAGGTACCTTCTACTACATAGGTATCCCTTCTGGGCTAAAAAAATATAGCAGCAATATACCAAAGGATGGTGAACTAAGTTTTTGAGTCCTAGCTCAGCAAAAATGTGGAGGCATACATAGATGATGTACTAGTAAGAGCCATCAAGCTAAAATGCACCTTGCTGATATGGAGGAAACTTTCAAAGACTTTGAAAGTTAAGATGAAGCTAAACTAGGAGGAGTGTGCTTAGAAAAATTTCTCAGTTACTTGGTCTCAAAATGAGGTATTGAAGTAAACCCAGAAAAGATAAAAGCAATCTTGCATCTAAAGTCACTAAGCTCTACTAAGGAGATGTAAAGACTCATGGGTCATCTAGCCATGCTGAACTACTTTCTATCTAGGTTGGGAGAGAAGTTCCTACCTTTCTTTAAGCAATCAAGTAGAATTTTTGGTTTAAATGGATAGAAGCATCAAGCCTTTGAGGCCCCTAAATAGTACCTCTCTGAACCTCCTCTACTACTTAGGCCTAAATAAAATGAAGTGTTTTTCCTCTATCTAGTAGTTTCAAATTAGGTTGTTAGTTTGATGATACTAAGTGACCAAGGTGGCAAAAAATATCTCATATATGAGCCATGTGCTTACAAGAGTGGAACTTTGATACTCACCGCTGGAGAAGTGGACTGATGTAGTGGTCCTGGCAACTTGAAAGCTTCGATTATACTTCCAAGCACATCCTTTTGTTGTGCTAATCAATCTCCCACTTTGCTGACATTACATAAGCCAAGGATCTCTAGAAGAATGCTCAAATGGTCCATTGAACTAAGCCAATTTGATGTCACTTTTGAAGTTTCAAAAACTATCAAAGCCAAAGTCTTTGTAGAGTTCATAGTAGAAGTTACCTAATATGCCATTGGGCTTGAAATCAAGCCTAGGAAGTTTGAGTGGATGGCTCATCCTCTGAATCAGGTAGTGGAGTCAGGACTGTGCTCCTCAATCCAAATAGAAGAGTAGCCAAATATTCAATTCGGCTAGCATTCTCCACATTAAACAATGTTGTTGAATATGAAGTGTTCCTCCTTGACTTTCGAGTTGCAATAGCCACTATAGCCAAAAGAGTAAAGATGTTTAGGAACTCTCAGCTTTTGTGCTTGTAGGAGAATACAAGTAAAGGACTCAATAGTGGTCTAATATTTAGCCGAGGTACAAAATCTTATGGGAAAAATGGATATGGTGGAGGTGTGCCAGGTGCCAAGGGATAGCAACACAAAGGCAAATGCTCCAACATGTATGGCCTTGACTTTGCCAAACTTGTGTTCATGGCAAATTTTCATGAAAAATCTCAAGTAACCAAGCTACTCTACCACAACTGAGGTGAACACATTGACTGAATAATCTTGTTGGATGGACCCCATAGTAAGCTACCTCAATAAAGAAAGCAACTTGAAGATTCAAGAGAAGCTCGGAGAATTAAAAACTAGAACTGAGTTTCCTCCGAGTGGAAGGAATCTTGTACAAAAGGTTACTCTCCCAGCTGCTTCTTCACTACTTGGGGGCCATTAGAAGCTAATTATGTGCTCTATGAAGTGTAGGAAAGAATATTTGAAAGCCATAGAGTTGGACAAGGCTTAGCTCACAGACTTCTCAGACATGGATATTACTAGATAAACATGATAGTATAAGTAATGAACTTTGTATCAAAGTGCAAGTATTGCCAAAAACATGACTTAGTATACCACAGTCCAACAATTTGACTTAATTAATAGAAGTTATTTCGCCCTTTGATCAATGGGTATGGATATCTTAGGTCCATTCCCATTAGTCTTTAGACAAAAAGTTTCTTGGTGGTAGATATTGACTACTTCACCAAATCAGTAGAAGTGAAGCCACTTACCACAATTACTGAGAAGAAGATACATGAGTTCGTCTAGAAAAGCATCATCTATTGGGTTGTTTCAAGTGTTTCTCATAGACAACAGAAAGTAGTTTGACAACATGAAGTTCAAGGAGTATTACATTAGTCTCTAGATATATTATAAGTTCACTTCGATGATACACCCCTGGCCTAGTAGAGATAACAAAATTGAACCTTACTTTCAAGGCTAAAGAAGTGCTTGGAAAGAGAAAGGGAGCTTGAGTTGAAGAACTACCATATGTACTATAGTCATACCGAACCACCCCACAAACTATAATGGGGGAATCACCATTCATGCTAACATATGGAGTTGCAGTTGTAATCCCTGTGGAGATTGGCCTTCATTCATCCAAAACCAAGGACTACAATCTTGAGGTGAATGATGCAAACCAAAGAGTTGAAAGGACCTTCAGCTAAAACTTCAAGAGACACTAGCACAAGGGTGGCAGAATACCAACGACATTTAGCTTGGTACTATAATTCCCAGAGATATGGAGCCAAGAGCTACAATTAGATGATTGGATGCTTCGGTGTGCTAACTTGATTAAGTGAACCATCAAAAAGATATCTACAAACTAGGAAGGACCCTATAGAATTGCTCAAGTCATGACACAAAGGGCATTTAAGCTGGAGCATCCAAATGACAAAGTGATAACATGCACATGGTATGTTTACAACCTAAAAGATTTTTCTTATAATAAAATTATAATGCTTTGGCCAGCTAAAACCTATTTCTTGTAGGGTCAAAAGAATAGCTTAGTGAAAAATAATCAAATCAAAGGACTCGACTCTAGGTCACACACCTACCCGAAACACCAAGACCTTGGCTCTAGGTCACACACCTGCTCGAGGTACCAAGACCCCTATTCTAGTTCAAGCACCTACATGAGGCACTAAAACTCTAGCTTTACGCCATGCACCTGCCTAAGGCATAAAGACCCCAACTCTAGCTCATGCACCTACCCGAGGCATAAACTCTGGCTCTAGGCCACATACCTACCCAAGGGATAACGACCCCGGCTCTAGGTCATACACTTACTCGAGGCACAAAAAACTATTTCTAGATTGCACGTGTACCTATCCTTGGCTCCATGACATAGATACCTATTTTTGGCACCAAGAAAATAAGCCAAATGCTAAAATATTTGGCAAGCAAGGCTTCCCTCAAAATTTGTCATGATAGATGTGATTTCTTTGGAAAATTTGAGGTTTAAGATAAATCAAGCTAGTTGGTTATCCTAGGGTAAAACTTGAGAGATTATTGAAGTGCTCAAATTATAAATCCCAAATTAGTATTTAGTCAAGAGGATTATTTATCCAAGGAAGGATTGTTTAAAGTTTTTTGGGATAAAACCATCTTTGATTCCCATAATGAGTCTTTACTAATTTAAAAGTTCAATAAAATAGTTTTTGTTAGAGTTGACCAAAATAGGATTCAATTTATTTCTGATCAAGATTTCAGCTTGCTTGATAAAAAAGCTATGCATTCATATTTGAATCAAAACTTGGGGTGGGAGACAAAATCAAAGTTGACTATCATCTCTGATGTAACACTTCAATTAAATTGGTTTGAACAGCAAAGTTGCCTTAGGTTAACTTTGGCTAATGTGCTCCTTTGCACTCAGGAAATGATGTTGAACTAAGACTTCATGGAAATTATAGATGGTGGCATTATCACAGTCAAGATAAAGTGATTGGCTATGAACTAAAATGAGCCAAAGCAAAACCATTTTGTTAAAAATGATGAGATGACCAACATCCAAGGTTTAAATTACAAAAGTGAATAGAAAACAAAAAGAAAGGACCTAGCCTAAGCCCCCTTTAGTGGGCTTGTCACCTCTCCCATTGAACCTACCTCATCCTTAGAGGAACTCAGGGAATAGTTGAGGCTACAATCAGTTAGAACTTGAATACCCTCATCGAGGAGAGGATCATAGCTAATTATCTATTCATACTCCCTTTGCAGTTGGTCTACCACAGCCTCATCATAGAGTTCAAGTTCGAGGCTGTGATGATCAAATTTGTGTTGCATGAGGTACAAACTATTGTATCTCAGCAACACGGATAACCATTCTCAAATGACTCAACATTTAATTTACCAACCTTCATCAAGTAGGCCTTACTCTTCTTGTACTCCTAGATTGCAAGCTCCTTGGTGCTCTAGAGGGGTAGCTAGAACTCCTCCCCACTTTGAAAGGTAGCAATGGCATCTTCTTTTGCCTTGAGGAGCTCGGCGGAGTGGAGTGTTGCTCTTCTTAGTTTTGATGATGATCAAACTGTATTTAATATATATTTGAGTTGTGTTGCTTTTAGTCAATAATCAAAGTACATCAAAGCACATCAAAGTTCTCAAGGGTACATTAGAAAGCTTTAAAAAAAAGGAAGCTCGATGGTGGATTGGTGAGCATGATTTTAAAATATCAAAGGTTGGCTTGAAAGAGCCTTGAAGGTGTCTATGACAACTTGAAGATTCAAGGATGATACAAATATAGCCAAAGCGACTCAACAACTTGATGTCGACTAGATTTAGACTTTTTCTATTTTAGTTGAGTCAAAGATTTGATTTTGAGATTGTTTGTTTTAGAGTATTTGTTGTGTTAGGTTTTGCAAAAAAATTTTAATAGAGTTTTTCTGATAGAACTGAACATTTGCTTGGCTTAATAGATGATCAGTTGTGTCAGATAAAAGATTCATACTTGTGATCCTAAGCAAATCGGACAACTTGTTGAGGAATCGAATGACCGACAGAACTATTCTACAAGTTCTGGTAGACCAAAATCAGTCAATCGGTTGTTTAAGCAGTTCATAGATTCAGATTTTCTGCATGAATAATGACTATTTAAGTGGACTTTGCAGCCTTAATTCGACTTTGAGTTAGACTCATAATGAGCTAAATTTTGATATTGAGCCTTAAATTGAATTGGGTCCAAATTTTAATCAAGAACCAAAATAAGATTTAGGCTAAGTTAAAATTTATAAATAAACCCCTCAAAATTTTATATTCGCAACTAAACACTTGAAAATTTTGACTTTTATAAATAAGTCTCCCAAAAATTTTTATTTATAAATAAATCCAAATTTTGTTCAAGAAGGATCCTGAAAATTTAAAATTTTATAAATATATCCTTTTTGTAAAAAGGCCCAGGGTACTTATGAAATTTGGTCCAAATTTTTTGAAAAATATTCACAAATAACCCCTTAAAAATTTAGTATCCAGAAACAATACAAAATTTGGAATCTCTTAATCTCAATTGATGGATTACATGTCATTCACAAAATTTGAAAATACAATTCCATCACCAAATGACAATCATATAATATTTCAAATTCATTCAATCAAAGATTTAATTCAAATCTCCTTGAGGCTTATAAAGTGGATGAAAACTTGCAAAAAAAGGAGAGTAGAATAGAGGCAGATAGAACATAGAGAAGGATTAGCAGGCCATCACAGAGAAGAAAAAAGAGAAGAGGATATTAGAACCTGTAGAGGGACGAGATGTAAGCTCTCACCTTTTCTTTTTCTTTCCTCCATTCTTCTCTCTAGTTTTCCTTGCAGGAACTAGATTGCCACTTTGCCCATCTCCTCCCATGTGCACGATCACCTGCCTCCATCACTTTCGTACTACTGGTTACTCGGAGCTTTGTCTATGCCTGAACTCCATCAAAGCCACCACCCAGAGCATGTCTCCACCCAGGCTATGCCACCATGACCCATTGAGCCACCCACCTGCGAATATGATCTCCATGCCAATGCCTACCTACAAGGACAACCCCCACACCAGCCATGCCTCTGGTGCCATCCCTTGCTTTAACACTACTAACCACTAGTCTGCCCCTTGCTGCTAGATCCAATCACCCTAGTGGCCCATCTAGCCAGCCAACACAGTGTCGTACCCCTGTGGGATCTCACCCAGTCAACCTAGGCCCTGGTTCACCCTATTTTGTGTTGTCCCCAGTTGTGCGAACCAGCCAAACTCCTCCGCCACACCTCAACCACGCATAGTTTGCCACTACCTTAACCAAGTGCATCCTTTCTACTTCTCCGGCTAGCCTTCCTCACTTGTGTTGCTCGTTGGCTCTATTTGCCACCCTTCCTCTAGTCATGCCTATGCCAGTTGAAAGTTGGTCACCATTATAGGCTAGATTTGGTAATGAGACGAGGGGTCAGAGTGCCCCCTCTACCTTGTTGACAAGAGCAGGATTTGACTGTTTCCTATTAGATCTAGTCGAGAAGAAAGCTAGGATATCGTGGCCCAGTAGAGCATCGATGAAGTTTTGAAGAAAGGAGAAAAGGGGCGTAGGCTAAGAAGAAAGAAGGAGAAAAGAAAATATGAAAAGAAACAAAAAGAGAAAGGTTGTTAGCCCAAAAAAAGGGCCTTGTCTTGATTTTTGTGCCATCACCACCACAATCACCCTTAGCCCTTTGCATGATGGTGGACTTCCACCAACATCGCTGCTCTACATGTCAATGGAGCTACACTAATACCATCACCACTTGTGACTTTGTACATTGACAGACCTCCACTATCGACCTAGGGTTAGCCTACAGGCTCATTTGAAAGTTAACTCTAGTCTAGGGTCAACCCATCCAAAACCAATTTTCGATTAAGACTAGCTTACAAGCTCACCAAACATCTATTTAGATTAAGGCTAGCTTGTGAGCTCACCAAATGTCTATTTAAACTAAACTCAGATTACTATTTATTTAGACTAAGGGCAGCTTATAAGCTCCCCGAACATCTATTTAGACTAGGGTCAATTTGTGAGCTCATCGAATATCTATTCAAACTAAGCCCAACTTGCGAGCTGGCCAAACGTCTATACAGACTAAGGCTAGCTTGTGAGCTTGCTAAATGTCTACTCAGGTTAAGGCCAATCGACAGGCTCACCAAATATCTATTCAAACTAAGGCTACCTTGCGAGATTGCTGAACATCTATTTGAACTAAGGCTAGCTGGTGAGGTCACGAAATGTTTATTTAGACAAAGGCCAACATGCGAGCTCGCCGAACATCTCTTCAAACTAAGGCCAACTTATGGGTTCGCTGGATACCTATTTGGACTAAGGCCAGCTTGTAGGTTCGTCTAATATCTATTTAGATTAAGACCAATTTGCAGACTCATTGAATATCTATTCGGACTAAAGCTAACTTTTGAGCTTGCTAAATATCTATTCAAACTAAGGCTAGCTTGTGCGCTTGCTGGATGGCTATTCGAATTAAGGCCAGTCTGTGGGCTCACCGAATGTCTAGTCAGATTAAGTTTAGGTTGCAAGTTTGCCAAACATCTATTAGGACTAAACTCATCTTGCAAGCTCGCTAAATGTCTATTTGGATTAAGGCCAGCCTGCAGGCTCAACAAATATCTATTC
Source organism: Trichopus zeylanicus subsp. travancoricus (assembly GCA_005019695.1). Lineage (NCBI taxonomy): Eukaryota > Viridiplantae > Streptophyta > Magnoliopsida > Dioscoreales > Dioscoreaceae > Trichopus > Trichopus zeylanicus. Next base: position 393,695 of record RXID01010947.1, read on the forward strand.
ATACTAAGGCTAGCTTGCAAACTCACAAAATATCTATTTGGACTAAGGTCAGCCCGCGGGCTTGCTTAACATTTACTCAGACTAAGGTTAACTTGCAAGCTCGCTGAATGTCTATTCGGACTAAAGTCAGCTTGTGAGTTTGCTAAACACCTATTTAGACTAAGGCCAATTTACAAGCTCACCAAACATATATTTGGACTAATGGCCAGCTAATGGGCTCGTCGATCATCTACTCAACTCAGGGTTAGCCCGCTGGCTTGTCCAAAGTTATCATGATAGTCTGTGAGCTCTCAAACCAAATTTATTAATACAAATTGATTAAATTCAACTGATTCAATCATATTAAACTCAGCTATAACAAATGAGCAAAACCAAATTGACTTAAATAGATCATGAAATAAACCTAAATTGATTATATAATTGGACTAGAACTCAAATTAAAATTGGATCCAAAATTTAGATTGAGTTAATCTAGACCAAATCAATTCAAACCCAACCCTAATCAGGTTCAAGTTGGGTCAATTCAAAATAAACTCAAGTTCAAATCAAATCCAATATGGATCAAACTAAGCACAAATCAAATCCTAATCGAGTTAAATCAAGTTCAAACTAAAGGGTCAAACTCAAAGTCAAACCAAAACTAGGCTGAGCTTGAACTGAAACTAAGTTGAACTAAATCAACTTGAGCTTGAATCAAAGTCCATCAAGATGCAAACCAGAACCTAATACAGGTCCAACACAAGGTCAAATTTAACCCAAATCAAATGGAATTAGACTCGAGTTAAAATCAACTTCTGAACATTGAATTGAATCAAGTTAGACTCGAATTGAAATTAACAATACTCCAACCAAAGTCAATGATCAGTATTTGATAAATGTTCTTCTAAAAATCAACACCAAGCTTGGTGAATTAAATTCATTAGTGCAAATTGAACATTCACTGCTAATACTAATAATAATTTTGGAAATGGATATTTCACATGGTTCCCTTGGTCATGCTATAAAGCATCAACACAAACCCAATCACCAAAGGTTATGGGAAGAGGAAAATCAAAACATATCATTACCTCTCAAGAAGGAGTTAGTGAATAGCAATTCAATTAAGTTTTGAACATCAAGTTGAATCAATTCAGATTTTAATGAAAATCGAGTGTTGAACATTAAACTAATTCCAAACCAAACTCAAACTTGAATGAGATTAGTCGAAATGGAACTAAACAAAGTCAAACTGAGCCCCACTGGTGTGCTAAACCTTTAGCAATACTTCGAGGCTATAAATGATGGGTGATGTTACCATCTTGACCCAAACCAAAACTAGTTCAAGTAGAACTAAACTGAGTCAAATTGAGTCCCACTGAGTATGCTACAAAAGCTCTTGGTAGCACTCCAAGGCTATGTCCAACTCCACGAGTAGTGGGTAATGCTATCTTCAAATTTATGAAGTTATTACTTATGCCTCATTGGCTATTAAAATACTTCAAAAATCATAAAGTTATTGGTTATGACTCATTGGCTATAGAAACACTTCAAAATTTAAGAAATTATTATTTATGCCTTATTGACTATGGAAATACTTCAAAAGCAAAGAAGCTATCACCTATGCCCCTTGGGCAATGGAAATATTTCAACATTTCATGAAGTTATCGCTTACACCCCACAAGCTATGGAAACACTTCAAAATCCAAGAAGTTATCACCTACACATCATAGGCTATGGAAACACTTCAACACTTCATAAAGTTATTGCTTACACCTCATGAGTTATAGAAATACTTCAAAATTAAGGAAGTTATTGCTTATGCCTTTGTTTAAGTCAATTTTGATCGAAAATCGAATTTAATAAAAAATTTAGTCCAAATATAAAAGTTGAATACTACTAGATTGTGATCCAAATATGGAACTCAATTGGACCTATATTATAATCAAATTCTACTAAAAATTAAGATCAATTTGGACTTAAATGGTTGGGAAATTTGGGCTTAAATTAAAGCGAGTGATTGGGCTAGACATTTGGACTAAAATTGGGCCCAAAATTCATCAAATATTTGGAATAAAATGAAAACTATAAAATCTTTGTAAATAAGTCCTTGAGCCAAATACATTTCTCGAATGGATTCCTAACTGGGCTTTCTTACAGATAAGTCTCTGGGATAAAAATTTTATAAAAAAATTCTTGCAAGTTCTAAACTTTCAAATTGATCCTTACAAAATCTATGGTTTGTGAATAAACCCCTTAAATTTTTATATTTATAAATAAATCCTTGAAATTTCTAACTTTTGTAAATAAACCAAGTTTTTGACTTTCACAAATAAGTACCTTGAAATTTTTATTTACAAATAAATCTAAATTTTATTCAAAAAGGACCCTAACTTTTTAGAATTTTAAAAATGTCATTTTTTGTAAAAAGGCCTTTGGAGTTCATAAAATTACATTTTGGTCTAATTTTTCTGAAAAAATTTGCAAATAACCCTCCTGAAAATTCAGCATCCTAGAATAGTATAAATATTGAATATGCTCATTAGGAAAATAAATCTCAATCAATTACATGCTAATCACAAGATTTTGGAAGTACAATCTAATTCAATCCAATATGTGTTCAAGATGAGACCAATTAGAGATATCAGGATCCAATCACAATCACAAACATTTCAAAATCAATCAATTGAAGGTTCGATTGTAGATTTCTTGGAAGCCTAAAAATTGGTGAGAACCTGGAAGAACAAAAAAAAAGTGAGATAGAGAACATAACAAGAGAGAATGGAGGGATAAGAAAATTGGAGAGGATATTAGCAATTAAACTTAAAGCAAAATAAGGTAATTCTCTATATTTTCTCTTTTCCTTTTGATTTCATTGTTTCTCTTCTTCTTTCTCCTCTGAAAAGTAGTCTTACCTCTACTATCTCATTCCTGAGCCTCACCATCATGCTCTAACCCACAACCTGGCCTATCACCAAAATCCCATCCCCTAGCTAGAGCACTGTCAAGTGACCAACAACACTTCTTCGCCTCCGTAAGCACATGTTAGAACTACTATTAGAACCCCATCACCGACCCATGCCATTAGCCCTATGCACATAAATTGTCGCCCACCTGACTTGTCACTCTCACCCATGTGCGAGCTATTGTCCGCTCGACTTGTGCCTCCAGCCCGCACGTGGGCTACTACCTGCTCGACTATGCCTCTAGCCAACATGCAAGCTACTGCTCGCCTTACCTACATCTCTGGCCCACCAATCGGATCCTCCTCACCGACCTTCTTGGCTACTCGTCACCACTCATTGTCAACACCCAGCGCTCGAGATCTCTCAACCACTCTCCACCACCGTGAGATCCCCCCTTTTCAGTCACCATCAGAGAAATAGATGAATGAACCTAGTTGTACCCAGCTGGATCCAGCCAAGAGAGGAAGAAGGTGAGGCCCAAGCTCCCATCTTGTTATTCGCCTTGGTTTACTATCAAATTTGGCCAAGATATGGCTAGATTTGGACCAATTTTGATGGAGACGAGCTTGACCCTTCTCTAGTGAAGGAGAGAAGAAAAGGCATAGTAGAGAAGAAGGGAGAAAGGAGAAGAAAAGGAAGAGTAAAAATAATTTTAAAAAATAAGTTGCTACAGAAAGAAAAAGGAATGGCCAATAATAAGAAAATAAAAGGTGAGAACCTCTCTTGTCTCGATTTTTATGCTATCACCATTGTAGCCACCCTCGGTCTTTGATGCATCGACGAAACTCCTCAATACAATTTACGACTATCCATGGCCCCGTGAACATGGCAAACCCTTAACATCACTATGGTCACCTGCAGCTCTTGGAAAATGGTGAGTCCCAAACACTACTGCGACCACCTACAGTCCTTTGTGCATTTGCAAGCTCCATCACTATTGTGGCCACCCATAGCTTTGAGCACTCAACCAGCCTTTGGGCTCTCATCCAAGCCAACCTTTGGGCTTGCACCCAGCTAGCCTTCGTGCTTGCACTCAGCCAGCCTTAGGGCTCACACCCAACTAACGTTCAAGTTTGTAATCAACCAACCTTCGAGTTCACACCCAGCTAGCCTTTAGGTTCATATTCAGCTAGTCTTCTCGCACTCAGCCGGCCTTTGAGTTCACACCCAGTCAACCTTTGGGCTTGCACTCAACCAATCTTTGGGCTCGCATCCAAGCTAGCCTTTGAGCTCACAGTCAAACATCCTTCGAGCTCACATTTAGCCAACCTTTGTGCTTGCACTCAGCTAGCCCTCAAGCTTACATCCAAGCCAACCTTTAGGTTCTTACTTAGGCAGACCTTAGGCTCATACCAAGCCAGCCTCTGAGCTTGCACCTAGCCAGCCTTTGGACTCACACTGAGCTAGCCTTTGGAATCACATCCAATCTAGCCTTCGAGCTAACACCATGTCAGTTTTTAGGATTGCACAAACCTAGCCTTGGGGCTTGCACTTAGTTAGCCTTCGGGCTCACGCTCAGTCAACCTTTAGGTCACACCCAACCAACCTTCAGGCTTGTACTCAGCCCCCCTTTGGGCTCACAGCAAGCCAGGCTTCAGGCTATCACCCAGCTTGCCTTCGAGCTTTCATCTAAGATAGCCTTTAGACTCACACCTAGCTAACCCTTGGGCTTGCACTCAGTCATCCTTCAGCCTCACATTCAGCTAGCCTTCAGGCTCATACTTAGCTAGCCTTTAGGCTCGCATCTCAGCCAACCTTCAAGCTCCTACTCCACTAACTTTTAGACTCACATCCAAGCCAACCTTTGGGCTCATACTCAACCAACCTTCTGGCTCACATCAAAGCTAGCCTTGGGGCTTGCTTCCAAACTAGCCTTCAGGCTCACACATAGCCAGCCTTCAAGCTGGCACTTAGCCAACTTTTAGACTTGCAATTAGCTACCTTCATTCCTATATCCAAGTTAGTCTTTAGCTTGCACCAAGCCAATTTTCAAGCTCACATCCAAGCAAGCCTTTGGGCTTGCAATTAGCCAAACTTTAGGCTCACAATCAGTTAACCTTCGGCTCGCATCCAAGCTAGCCTTTATGTTTACACCCAGCTAGCCCTCAGGCTCACATCCAAGCCAACCTCTATGCTATAAAGCATTAGTGCAAACCTAATCACCAAAGGATTTGAGAATAGAAAACTAGAGCATATCACTATCTTTAAAAATGGAGTTAGTGAATTGTAATTTAATTAAGTTTTAAATATCGAATTGAATTAATTTTGACTCAAATTAGAATTGAGTATTGAACATTAAACTAATTCCAAACTAGACTCATACCCAAACCATATTAGTCCTGATCAAACTAAATATAATCAAACTGAGTCCTATGGGTGTGCAAAACCTTCAACAAATACTCCAAGGCCATGAGCAATAGATAATGTTATTATCTTGACCTAACCCAGAACTAGTTCATGTGAAACTTAACTGGGTCAAACTGAGTCTCACGAGGTGTGCTACAAAAGCCTTTGGCAATACTTTGAAGCTAGTTAACCCTAAAAGCTATTGACGATGCACCTTTCGAGCTAAGCCAACCCAAAAGCGTTGGCAATGCTCCAAATTTAATAAAAAACATGCCTAGGAGGCCGTCAATTATTAAATCAAACTAACGTATGATAGGCTTGAAATCACTTAGTCAGTTAGCAACCGTGTCTGGCTCAAATGAAGTCAACCAACAATATGCTTGAAGCCGTCGGCCACACTTCAAAGCTATGCCAACACAAAAGCACTAGCAATGCTTCAAATCAAACTAAAATAAGGTAGGTTCAAACTGGCTACTCAAGTAGTCATAATGCCTTGTTTAAATGAAGTCAAATAATAACGTGCTTAAAGCCATTGGCCACACTTAAAACCTAATCAACACCAAAAGTAGTTGATGATGCATCCCTTAAGCTACTCAATCCCAAAAGTAGTTGACAATTCACCCTTCAAGCTAGTCAACCTCTGAAGCAGTTGATGATACATTCCTCAAGCTAGTAAACCTGGAAGTAGTTGATGATGTGCCCTTCTAGCTACTCAACCCTAGAAATAGTTGATGACTCATCCTTCAAGCAAGTCAACCCTAGAAGCTATTGATGACACGCCCTTCAAGATAGTTAACCCTAGAAGTAGTTGATGATATATCCTTCAAGTAAGTCAACCTCAAAAGTAGTTGATGATACACCCTTTAAGCTAGTAAACCCTAGAAGTAGTTGATGATGCACCCTTCATACTAGTTAAATCCAAAAGCAATTGACGTAATACCCTTCAAACTAGTCAACCCTAGAAGTAGTTGATGATAAACTCCTCAAGCTAATCGACCCTGGAAGCAGTTGATGATGCAATTTTCAAAGCTATACCCAACCCCATAAGTTGTTGGTGACACTATCAACCAAATGAAGTTATTGCCAAAATTGTTGGAAACACTCTGAACTTCTCTCATTTTTTCTACGTCCCATTGGATGATGCCATTAACTCCTGCCAATGACTAAGCTGATCAGAGTTGAATGCCATATTATCTAGCATGGGAGAAGTGGGACACCAACAGCTATTAGAGCTTCTTCCCACTCCTTCTTTCTCTTTTTTTTATATGTTCTATAATTTCATGTTAAAATTTATTGTAAAGTGAGGGTGTGCCCTTTCTTAAGCCATTTACCTTTTCTTAAAATCAATCTAATGCATTTTTCTTTTCTTTTCATGTCTCTATTTTATTAGCTGGGTTTCTTGTTTTAGGATATTTCTAACAATTATTGAGATAATTAACAATAAGGGCTTACATTTGTTAGAAGTCAATATTCTCAAAATATATGATAGCACACTTGAAATTAAAATAAACTTTGATTTATGTATCGAAGTCTCTCCTTGGGGTCTCCACCACTCTCTAACTATCAAAATTAATCCTACAAATTCTAGCTCATCTGATGGAATTGACTTCTCCAAGTATAAAAATCTAGCTAATATAATAGAGATACTAACAAGATAGAATTATGATTGAAGACTTATTAATTATATTTTCCTTTGTAGAAGAAAGTATCAGATGGTACAATAAAGAATATCTTCGTCCCAAGTTACATAGTCATCCTGGGGGTAGGATCAATTGTGCATTTACCTCAATCAATGATCGCCACAGAAGCAACTAAACTTTAGACCAAGTTTGGGATCATCTCTAAGGTCATCCAGTTCAACAAGGCACCTACCATTGCACCAACTAAAGTTGTTGTCATGCAAAACCAGCCTGTTTCTAGCTTTCCATCAAGGGGAAGGAGGCCCAATGTCATCATTCCAAATGAGAAGGGTTGTTCAGATCAAGAGTTAGAAGCCATGCCTTAACCAATAAGGATATCAATCTTCTAGAGGCAAAGATCGAAACAAAGCTCAATTTTTGATCGCCTTCACCCAACTCCTTAAAAGGGGCAATTAAAAGTAAGTTGGGACATAGGCATCAATGAAGAAGAGCTCATCCTGACTATTAAAAGTAAAGAAAAAGCTGCAATAATCTTTAGCTAACTTGGGAATCCTGCCCCTCAAAATAAGTCTATCATTACTATCCCTCTCCAACTCCTTTGCTCCATTAAGAAATTTATAGAAGGGTAAAAGCAAATCACAGGGGGCACAATCTTGCCTTAAGATTGTGAAAAAGGGGCAAGTCACCAAAAGCCATCACAAGACTACAATCCAACATGGGAACTAGGCAAAGGAGACCATCCACACTATCAGAGTTATCTTTCATCATGACTTTCAAAGGGACCATGAGTCTGCACCCCAGTTGGCTGAATGACGAAAGAAGATTGTTCGAGAAAGGCTTACTGATGAAGAAATCTAATAGAAGAGGGCTCTTGTGAACAATTCTTAATACCATGTCAAAGAGAAGGTGTGGCGACCCACTCCATGAGTAGGCTCTTGAATAGGGTGACTCAACTGATGGGAGAAGTTTGCCTCAACCCAAAGCCCAAACTTGATCCTCAAGACATAGACCATCTTTTGATGGAAGGTTTAGTCATAACTAAAAGCTCCAATTAAGAAGTGACTATAGAGCATTGCAAGAATAGTTGAAACAGAGAGGAAAAGACAAAGATGAAGCTCAAAAGAAAGTCATGGAGTTGATGAAAAGGATTTTACAGATGAGTCAAAAGCTTCACAAGTTGGAATAATTTCAACAACTATCCCAAATAGTAGAGGTGGCGGAAGGTGCATCAGATCCACAAAAATGTAGGTTCTTCACAAGTACCTCCTCTAGCAAGAGATACCCAATCCCTTATTTTAGGGTTCATTGATAACATGGAGCTCCCAACATACATAGAATAGCAGGTGCAATGAATGGTGGCTGCATAGTTAAGGCACACGAGTGAGATGAGTAGCATAAACGATGCTGATAAACCATACCCTAGCCATCACAATCTAGTACCATATCCTAGAGGCTATACAATATCTGCTTCAAGTAGTTTAATGACATGCACAATTTTGAATAGCATAGAGCTCACTTTGTGACTCTATGTGGAGATTCAAGTAATAATCCTTCGTTGTTACTCCATTAATTTTCAACAAGCTTGACAAAAATAGCATTCAAGTGGTATGCTAGTTTACAACTAGAATCTATACAAACTTGAGCACAAATGAAAGAAGCATTTTGAATTAGGTTCAAGGGAATCAACAATAAAGTGACTATTGTAGACCTCATCTCAATGCCAAAATGTGGCAATGAGTCAATTTTTGATTATATCACATGGTGGAGATGTCTGAGCATTAAGTGTGAGTAACCCTTGAGCTAATTTGAGATAGTGAACCTAGTCCTTGGCAATATAAGGAGAGAGTGGATGGTACCTTATCTAAGCACCTCTTCTATCCATATCTTCCAAGACCTCATTATGCAAATCAATAAGCTAGAAAGGATTGGCCCATCAACCTTATCCAGTTCACAAAATTTCAAACTGAAAAAAAATAAGGTAAAGCATGGAGAGCCTTCCAAGAAAGTGAGGGCTGCATTTACAACAAATGAGGAGAAGAAGCTTACAAATCCCACTATGAATAAAGGTAATCCTCAAAAACCACCACTCTTAGAGGAGATAGGGACGTAGAATAATCAAATAATTCTCAATAAAGGCTCAAAAATAAATATTTTTTCAAAGAAAAGAGAGTAGATAAAGTCTTCTAGGATGTCCTGAAGTTAGACCTCCAATTGCCAGAATCCAAGAGGCCAAGCGAGGCCAACAAAATAGATCACCTAAACTATTATCCTCACCATAGAGTTTTGAGGTAGACCATTGAAGACTACTATGTATTCAAGGGTTGGGTCAAAAAGTAATACTGAGAGGGCAAGCTAACTCTCTCAAAGGCAGCCTTGATAGAAATGCCCACCAAAAACATCAATCATGTTACTATGTTTGAGAACCATGAACTACTTTTTGAGTTCCTCTTCAGGGAAGAAGCACAATGTACCTTCAAACAAGGGCACTTATGGAATATTTACATTTCAAAAAGACTAAAGAAGCTGATGAAGAAGATGACTAGAAATCCTGAAGAGGTTAGGATGGTGATAAAGAAAGTCTCACCGGGGCAAATTGCTTCGTCTACTCAAAGCATCAAATAGAAAAAGAACTAAAGCAAGAAGAAGAAGTTGGTTCAGTCAAATGAATATGATGTCAAGAAATTGATTATTCAAGCATACATCGATGCTCTAGATGAATATGTCCAAGAAAAAAGGAACCAACTAACTCTCAAGGAATTCTCCTCGAACAAACTTAGAGCTTTACTAGAGAACCTTCAAACGAGCTATGGAGAAAGTGAACTTTTACTGGCAATGTGCTCTGCCATGGCGCAAGTTAAGAAGAAGCGTATAGATTCACTAAGGATGTTACTAATGCAATGAGAGATCCCACAAGTCTCCCCGAGGGCTGCTCTTGAGATGACAATTTTAGAGTGGTTCTCCCATGAGTATAGCTATGGCAAGCTTAAGCTATAGCTAGATACTGTAAAAGAACTAGCTACAACTAACATGAAGTTCATCGAGGAGCAAATGCAAATGTTGAATGAGCACATGAAGGCTATGGCTGCCCACATGGAAAGTATGACAAATATGATTACCATGCTCTATGAGAAAGTCGAGAAGATGGAGAAGGTACTAGCAAAAAAGGTAAAGCCATACCAAAGATCCTATAAGGGTGGTGGGAAATTACTTATCAACCCTCCTCACAATTAACATGATCACTTGTGCCACTTACTCTAAAGATGGGTTAAGAAAGCCAGACACTATCGAAGAGAATTATTTGAGTCTACGATCCATATTGCATGGTAACTCATATATCCGAGGTGAACATTGATGAGCAACTATCCCAGCCTCCATCAAACAATTTAGCAATAAATACTTAACCTACTAGTTTGGTGAGGTCCAAGTCCTAGAACCTATGGAAAGATACACTTTACCAACTTTAGAAAAATTATATATACATGGAACAAACGATGAATATGACTCTATGTTTGGATCATAATAAATTTATAATCACTTCAAAAGGCCTTATACCAGCAAGTGCCAAAGGAAGAAGCAAGCATTTTAGGAGAGGATCAAATGAGCTAATGCTAGCTCATTATACCCCCGTGTCAAGCCAACATAGAAGTAACATCCTAAATACAAAGTTTTGAAGAAGGTTATGCTAGCAGATGAAGTAGAAGGGTTCATCCAAAGAGTCTTTGAAGACCTCTTGATAAGGAAACCCCATATGCCTAATTCTAATATTGAATGGGATGATTATTAGTCATTCATATACTCCAAGAACATTCAAGAAACTACTGATTGGAGGCAAGGGCTCACTACCTTCTATCGCATGATTAGCCTTGGTAGAGATTTTGAAGATGAGCCTTATTAGTCTCATGATGTAGATTTCAACTAAGGAGGACAAATCAAATACATCTTTGAGGTGGAAGGATGCTACCTCGGAGACAAGCTCCAATGCCTAGGGACAAGAACATCCCCAAAGATAAGGAAAAAAAAATTCAGATAAATGAAGGCGTAGAGCCTTCATAAGTTGAACCTACACTCAAGAAGGTGGAATACAACATAGCAACCCATCTCAAAAAGATCTCTGCCATGCTGACTATGTTTGATGCCTTGATGATATCATAAGTACTCAGGAATACATTGGTGTATATCATATAGAATCCAAACAACAACAAAGTATACTTTGTTGAAGAGAAGATGAAGGAGTCTTTGTATGTGCATCAAACTCCCACTCTCACTTTCACAAATTATGACCTGCTACCTGGAACAATAGACCACATAGACCATTATATGTTATAGGAAACAGTGATGGGATCAAGATTAATCACATCTTGATTGACCCAGGTTTCTCAGTCAATTTGTTGACTCTCTGAACTCTAAGAGCTCTAACTTTAGATGTGCGTCACCTATCATCTGAGGTTATAACAATCTAAGGGTTTAATCAGAATAGCCAAAGGGCTCTGGGAGCCATAACTATCCTTCTAAAAGTAGATAAATTAATAATAGATGCCATGTTTTATGTGATCGATATTGATGCATCATACAAAGCACTACTAAAGAGACCGTGGCTATATGAAAATAAAGCAGTGCCATCAACCTTACATCAATACCTCAAATACTTCGAGGATAGCAAAGAACACCAAATTGACAGAGATTTGCATCCTTTTGATATTCATGAGGTACATTATGATGATGTAAAATACTACCAGAGATTCCATACTGATAGAGGATCTGGGTCTATTAGTCAAGTAAAATAAAAGATCACTAGCATGATCTTTACTCCTCCTCACCTACGAAGTGACTCTAACCCAAACTCTTTAGATGAAGAAGCCCCACTAGTTTGCCTATGTGATTATACTTCTAACAAAGATGATGACAAAGATCAAACAGAAAATACTCTCATTATTACTAAAGTTTTGAAGGACTTTTTTAAGCTATTAGATGAGCTGAGCATTAATATTATGGAAGAATTAATGACTTACTACATTCCTTAATGGCACAAGGAGAAAAGAAAATACTATTTTACAAGGTAATCCCTTGTGTCTGTAGCATACACAAAATTCTGGGAACTAAAGATCCAGCAGATGATGGTAACCATCAATCAGTAGTTATACTTAAATATTTCTCCGATCAGCTTTGCCAAATAATCAACAAATCTAGCTGTGGGCATCAACCAATAAAGAGAGGGAGTCATTTATTCAAGAATTTATGGGATCCACCCCAAGGGCATGCTTAATTCCTAGAAGAGGAAATAAGACCATCAATGGATTGGGCTATATCACTCTAAATACCACACATGCCTCATGATCACCATTGGATCTCTCGTTGATATTCAGGATGACCAAATGACATCAATACCTCTTGATGTAGACCGACGTAGCTGTGACTCTACAGACATCACAAGAACATGACACTCTTGATGGAATTTCATAAAGACTAGAAGAAAGGGGCAATGATGCAGTCGAAATGCTCTCAAATGAACCTTCACCAAATCTCACTCAACATGATAAATCACTTAGTGAAGAAGTAAACCTCAAACTAAAAGAAGCTCCTCCATAACTTGAGGATGGGGAGCAAGCCAAAATCAATGAATTGATGGAAATTAATCTAGGCACAAAGAAGGAACTAAGAAAACTTTCATCAGCACTCAACTCTCAAAGGAAAGCCAAATCCAGCTCAAAGCAGTGCTCCAAGAGTACATTAATTGCTTTGCATGTAGCTATAAGGAGATTCATGGACTAGATCCTAAAGTTGTAGTCTATAAGTTAGCCATTATTCCTAAGCTTCCACCTATCAAACAAGCACCTAGGAAGATGAAACTTGACCTAGAACAAAAGGTGATAGAAGAAATGAAGAAAATGATCAAAGTAGGCTTTATCAAAGAGGAAAAATAGCCATATTGGGCGGCAAGCATCATGCCAGTCAAGAAGAAGAATGGCCAAATCCAAATTTGTATGAACTATAGAGACTTGAATAAAGCATATCTAAAAGATGAACTTTCATTACCGATAATGGAAATCATGATCGACAATACGACTGACTTCAAAATATTCTCCTTTACAGATGATTTTCTAGGGTATAACCCAATCAAGATGCATCCTGATAATGAAAAACATACAGTCTTTTAATCTCCAATTGGCATCTATTGCTACAAGGTGATGCCCTTCAAACTCAAGAATGTTTGTGCCACTTATCAAAGGGCCATGACCCAAATCTTTGATTACCTCATATACCAGTTAGTGGAATGCTATGTGGATGATTTGGTGGTCAAAACTAAGTCCAAAGATAGACACATCTAAGACTTAAGAATGGTGTTCAATTATCTTAGAAAATATAACTTAAAGATGAATTTGATGAAACATGCTTTTGGGGTATCATCAAGAAAATTTCTTGGCTTTGTTGTTAGACATCAAGGGATTAAAATTGATCCATCTAATATCAAATCTATCTTAGATATGCCACTACATAGCAATTTAAAGTAATTGAGGTCATTCTAAGGTCGACTCATATACATAAGGAGATTTATTTCAAATCTCTCCAGAAAAATGTAACCTTTCTAGATTGATGAAGGACACTCCATCCATTTGGAATCAAGATTTCCAACAAATCTTTGAAGAGATCAAGCAGTATCTCCTAAACCCATCAGTCCTATAAGTACCCTTACCTGATAAACCCTTAATCCTTTATATAACAATAATGGAAGGATCTCTGGGGGCACTTCTACCCTAGAATAATGAAGAAGATAAAGAAAATACATTCTATTATCTAAGTAGAATGCTAGCAGGGGCAAAAAGTAATTGCTCCCCCATCAAAAAGTATTGTCTAGTGCTCATATTCGAGGTCAATAAGCTTAGATATTATTTGCTTTCTCATCAAGTTATTTTAATATCAAAGATTGATCCCATAAAGAATTTGATGACTAGGCCTATACTTATAGGAAGGCTAACAAAGTGGGCTTTAATCCTCATGGAATACGATGTCAAGTTTACTCCCCAAAAGTAGGTCAAAGGACAAGTCCTTAATGATTTTCTCATAACTTATTCAGTACCAAATGATTATTTATTGAGTTGCGAGCTCCTTGATGAAAAGATCCTTTTGTTGAAGAAGGGGAGCCTTATGGGAAGCTATACTTTGATCAAGCATCATCCATCAGATAAGGGATTATGCCAAAGCTATTGCATACAAAGCAGGCATTGGACTCATTTATGTCACTCCGAATGAGGGCATTTTATGATATTCCTATTCCTTCTCAAAATAATGCACAAGCAACAAAGTTGAATATGAGGGCCTAATTGCAGAACTGGAAATGACCCTCAATATGGAAATATCATACCTACATATTTTTGATGATTCATGATTAGTTATTAGCCAAATCTAAGGAAAATATAAAGCCACAAATCCCACATATTCAAATAAATAAGTTTCCCTGATCTATCAATGCAAAAGCTTATTCCTTAGCTAAATTAATCAAGACACTGGCTGAACCTAATCAAACAGAAATTCTTGTAACAGTCCATAGTAGATAAGTAATAAGCTCAGTCTTTAGCATCGAACATGAGAGGATTGAATCTAAACTAATATAAGAGGTCATAGATTAGAGAATATCATTTACCAACTACCTCAAAAGTGGAGAACTCCCATAAGATAAATCCATATGAGCATAACTCAGAAAGAGAGCCGCAATCTTTTTTCTTATTAATGACACTCTTTATAGAAGACCTTTCGACCAACTATTTCTACGCTGTCTCTCAGACCAAAAGTCCAAAGAAGTTATGTATGAGGTGTATTCTATGGTCTATGGGGCTCATTAATCAGACCCAAAAATAATGATGAAGTTTAAACGTATAGGCTACTATTGGCCCATAATGGTGGGAGATTGTATCGAATATGTGAGAAGGTGTCATCTGTGCCAAGTTTATGGTAACTTCATTCATTAATATCCAACAGTGTCCTTATGGCCATTTGAGGAATGGGGTATAGATATCATCGGCCTAATCGAATCATCTTCTTCTAGAGGCCCCACTTTATACTAGCAGTAACAGACTATTTCTCTTGGTGAGCTGAAGTGATTCCATTGAAAGAGGTAAAAGCAAATACTATTATTTGCTTATTTTTAGAAAATATCCTGTACCAATTTGGTGTCCCTCAAAGGATCATTTTCAACAATGGACCGTCCTTCAAAAGCTTTAAGGTAGGACAATTCGTACTTCATCATAAGATAGATTAAAGATATTCATCTATTTATAATGTGAGAGCCAACGGGCTAACTGAGGCATTGAACATGACCCTTTCCAAGATCTTGAAGAAGGTTATCACTAGGAACAAGAAAGGCTAGCATCGAAAGCTTTTTTAAGCATTGTGGGCTTATCACACCACATATCGAACCCCTACCCAATCAATATCAAATGCATTTGTGTTCAGAACTGAGGTAGTCTTACCACTAGAAGTGCAAATTCCCTCTCTAAGGATTGCCTTACAAGAAAAAATTACAAGAGAAGACAATGTTCATCTTCACCTTGATAAGCTAGACTCCATGGACAAGACAATACTCACAGCCCAACAAAATCTGAAAATATATCAAGCACAAATGTCTAAGGCCTACAACAAGATGGCCTAGCTCAAATTCTTCCAAAAGGGAGAAATGGTCTTAATCTTGAGAAGACCCATGATCCCAAACCAAAATAAGAGGAGCAAGTTCAAGCCTAATTAGAGAGACCCTTATATCATTGAAAGGATATTTAAAGGGGGATCCTACCAGTTGATTGATGATAAAGGGGAGAGTCCTATGCCGCCAATCAAAGGTTGATTCCTCAAAAGGTACTATGCCTAAGCTTCAAGAGGCAACAATAATAATAACTAAAATTTTTTATATTTTGTATATGATAGAATGTCTGACTTCCTCAAAAAAATGGAGAAATGTCTAGTCAAACATGCACTCCATGTTTCTTGAGGCAAAATATAGACACAAAACTTTGCCTAATTTGTGTGACAGTCAATCCATGCCCCAATAAAAGTTCACTTTTTGTGATAAACTAAGTCTACTTTCTATGACAACTTAAGTCCATGCTATATGGCAAATTAAGTTCACTCCTTATGGTAATTCAAATCCACTTATTGTTGAAAATTAAGTCCACTCTCGTGGCAATTCAAGTGTACTTTATGTGGCGATCAAACCTAAAAATTAAGTTTACTGTTATGTGGTGATTCAAGCCCATTTTGCATGGCCATTAAGCCGGCATTTACATGGCAATTCGAGCACACTTCTTTAGCAAATCAAGTCCACTCATTGTAGCAAACTAAGTCCACTCCACGTGGTGAGCTATGTCTATATTTGGGTAACAACTCAAACTCATATGGTCAACCCTTGGGACGTTGATGCAAAGGGAAAAGCATCTGATAATTATTCACATTCACTCCCCTCATTGAAAAAACTTGCAAAATGAATGCGAAGGGGTATTTGTTTGAATCAACTTTAACCAAAAATCAAATCTAATAAAAAATTTAGTCAAAAATATAAGAGTTGAATACAAGTAGATTGTGATCCAAATGTAGGACTCAATTGGACATAAATTATGATCAAATTTGATCAAAAATTAAGTTCTATTTGGACTTGAATGGTTGGAAAATTCAAGTTTAAATCAAACTGAGTTGATTGGGCTAGATATTTGGACCAAAATCAAGTCCAAAATTTATCAAATATCTAGGCCAAACTGAAAAAAATATAAAATTTTTGCGAATAGGTCACTGACTGAAAGACTGGGCTTTTCTTATGAATAAGTCTCTAAAATGAAAAATTTGTGAAAAACTCCTTGAAATTTTGAAATTTCAAATTGATGCCCACAAAATCTATCGTTTGTGAATAAACCCCTCAAAATTTTATATTTACAAATAAATTTTTGAAACTTCTAGCTTTGGTAGATAAAGCAAATATCTGACTTTTGCAAAGAAGCACCTTGAAATTTTTATTTGCAAAAAAATCTAAATTTCATTCAAAAAAGACCCTGAAAGTTTTAAAATTTTTTAAATATATTTCTTTTTGCAAAAAAGCTTTTGGAGTTTACAAAATTATATTTTGATCCAATTTTTTTGAAAAAGTTTGTAAATAACCCTCCTGAAAATTCAGCATCCCAGAATAGTATAAATCTTGAATCTCTTTGTCAGGAAAATTAATCCCAACCAATTACATGCCAATCACAAAATTTTGCAAGTACAATATAATTTAATCCAACATGTTTCCAAGATGAGACCAATCAGAAATATCAAAATCTAATCACAATTGCAAACATTTCAAAATCAATCAATCAAATATTAGGGGCTTATAAATTGATGAGAATCGAGGAGAACAAAAAAAATAATAGGGAGATAGAATAGAGCAAGAGAGTGGAGAGATTAGAAGATCGAACAGACTATCAGCAATTGAACTTGAAGCAAAATAATGTAATTCTTTGTCTCTTTTCTTTTCCT
This sequence comes from Trichopus zeylanicus subsp. travancoricus, assembly GCA_005019695.1. Taxonomy (NCBI): domain Eukaryota; kingdom Viridiplantae; phylum Streptophyta; class Magnoliopsida; order Dioscoreales; family Dioscoreaceae; genus Trichopus; species Trichopus zeylanicus. Next base: position 411,114 of record RXID01010947.1, read on the forward strand.
TTTGATCTCCCTATTTCTCTTCTTCTTTCTCCTCTGAAGAGTAGTCTTGCCTCTGTTGTCTCATTCTTGAGCCTCGCCACTATGCTCCAAGCCACAACTCGGCCTGTCATCAAAATCCCAGCCCATCACTAGAGAACTGTCAAGTGACCAGCAGCGTTTCTTCGCCTCCACGAGTGACACACTAGAGCTTTGCCACTGGAACCCTTGTCACCGACCCATGCCATCTACCCTATGCATGCAAACTATTCCCACCCAACTTGTGCCTCTAGCCCGTATATAGGCTACTGCCCACTTGAGTTGCACCTGCATACAGGCTATTTCCCGCTCAACTTGTGCCTCCAGCCTGCACGTAAGCTACTGCCCATCTGACCTATGCCTCCAGCCTGCACCAGCCCTAGCCTGCTTGACTTGAGCCTCTAGCTTGCTGCCTGAATCCTCCTTGCCAACCTACTTGGTTGCCTATTGCCACTCGCTGTCAACACCCACCACCCAGGAACATTTAGCCGCTCTCCAACGCAGTGAGATGCCCCCTCTTCACTCACTGCCAGAGAAACAGAGGGTCAAACCCGGCCAAATCCAGCCAGGAAAGGAAGAAGCAGGGCCCAAGGCCCTGTCTTGTTGTTCGCTACTAGTTTAGGGCCAAATCAGGCTGAGATTTGGCAGAATTTGGCTTGCTTTTGATGGAGAAGGGCTAGACCCATCTCTAATGAAGGAGAGAAGAAAAGCATGGGAGAGAAGAAGGGAGAAAGGAGAAGAAAAGGAATAGAAAAAAAATTTTAAAAAGAGGTTGATGTCAAAAATAAAAGGAACAACAACCACATGCAACCACATGCAGTCTTTGGTACATCGATGAAACTCATACTAAGTGGTCTCTCAAATATGGTAAATTCTTGATACTGTTGTGGTCACCTGCAACCTCTCGAAGGTGGTGAATCCCAAACACCATTATGGCCACCAGCAATCATTTGCGTATCGGCGAGCTCCATCACCACCATGGCCACTCATGACTTTGTGCACTTAGCTAGTCAATCTTTAAACTCATAGCAAGCTAGCCTTTAGGTTCTCAGTCACCAGCCTTTGGAGTCATACCCAATCAGCTTTCGGGATCACAACCAACCAGCCTTCGGATTCTCACTCAGCTGGCGTTCGGGCTCACACCCGGCCAACCTTTAGGATCGCACTTAGCTAGCCTTTGGGTGTATATCCAAGCTAGCCTTTGGGCTCACATTCAAACAGTCTTTGGGCTCACATTCAGTTAGTCTTTAGGCTCACACTCAGCCAACCTTTGGGCTAGCATCTCAGTCAGCCTTCGAGTTCACACTCAGCCAACCTTTGATTTTGCATCTAAGCCAGTCTTTAGGCTCACACGCAACTAACCTTCAAGCTCACATCCAAGACAGCCTTCAGGATCTCACTTAGCCAGCCTTTAGCCTTGAACCAAGCTAGCTTTTAGGTTTTCTTACAGTCAACCTTTGAGCTCACATCTAAGCTAGTCTTTGAGCTCACACCAAGCCAACCTTCAAGCTCGCACCAAGCTAGCCTTTATAATCACACTCAGCTAGCCTTTGGGCTCACACCAAGCTAGCCTTCTGGCTCTTACCCAACCACCTTTGGACTTGAATCCAAGCCAACCTTCTTTCTCACACTCAACCAACCTTTGGGCTCACACTAAGCTAGCCTTTGGGTTCGTACCAAGTCAGTCTTTAGGCTCACTCTCAGTCAGTGTTTGGAGTTACACCCAGCTAGTCTTGAAGTTCATATCCAAGCTAACATTTAAGCTCATACTAACTAGCCTTCGGGCTCACACTCAACTAGCATTTGGGCTTGTACCAAGCCAACCTTCGGGCTCACACCTAGCCAATCTCCAAGCTCACAATCAACTAGCCTTCAGGCTCAGACCCAGCTAGCCTTCGAGCTCACACTTAGCCAACCTTCGAGCTCGTAGCCTTCAAGTTCACACTCAGCTAGCCTTCAGGCTTATATTCAGCTAGCTTTTGAGCTCGCACTCAGTCAGCTTTCAGGCTCACACTCAGTTAGCCTTCAGACTTGTGTCCAAGCTAGCCTTCAGTTTCTCACTCAACCAACCTTCAGGCTCACATTCATCCAACCTTTGGGCTTACATTCAAGACAAACTTTGAGCTCACAATCAACTAGCCTCGAGGCTCACACCAAGCTAGCCTTCAGGCTAGCTCCCAATCAGCCTTCAAGCTTGCACCCAACCAATTTTTGATCTAACATCCAAGCTAGCATTTGAGCTCACACCAAGCTACCATTCAAGTTTACACCAAGCCAATCTTCAAGCTCACCCCAAGCCAACCTTCAGGCTCACATTCAGCTAGCTTTTGGGATCGTATCTAAGCCAGCCTTCAAGCTTGCACCTAGCCAGCCTTCAGACTCACACTCAGCCAGCCTTCAAACTCACATCTCAACCAACCTTCAAACTCGCACTCAGCTAGCTTTTGGGCTAGCTTTTGGGCTAACATCCAAGCTAGTCTTCCGGTTGGCATCCAAGCTAATCTTCAAGCTCACATCCAAGCCAACATTTGGGCTTGCATCTAAGCCAGCCCTCAGACACTCATCTAGGTCAGCCTTCGAGCTCATACCAAGTAACTTTCAGGCTCACACTTAGCTAGCCTTTGGGATCGCACTCAATCAGCCCTCTGGCTTGCATCTCTAAGCCAGCTTTCAAGCTTGTACACTAAGCCAATCCTTGGGTTCACATATTTAAGGCTAGCCCACAGGTTAGCCCAAAATTATAATAACAACTAGGGACTTTTTAAGTCAAATCCAATCTAAATCAAACTAAGTTTGAATCAAACCCTAATTGTGTTATATCAAGACCAAACTTAAGGGGCAAGTTCAAAGTCAAACTAGGACTAGCAGAGCCTAAACCAAAATCAAGTTGAACTAAATTAACTTAAACTTAAACCAAAGTCTAGCAAGATACAAACTTGAACCCAATAAAGGTCCAACACAAGGCTAAACTTGACTCGAATCAAATAGAGCCATACTTGAACCAAAACTGAGTCCTAAATATTGAAAATAGGTCAAATTAGATGCAAATCAAAATTAGCACTGCTTCAAGTTGAGTCGGTTATCAATATTTGACAAATATTCTTCTAAAAATCAATGCTAAGCTTGGTGAATTGAATTTATTATTGAACATTCTCTATTAATTCCAATAGTGATTTTGGAATGGATGTTTCACATGGTTCTCCTAGTCATGCTATAAAGCATTAGTGCGAATCGAATTACCAAAGGTTCTGAAAATAGAAAACTAGAGCATATCACTATCTTTCAAAAAGAAGTTAATGAATTGCAATCCAATCAAGTTTTAAACATTGAGTTGAATCAATTTAGACTTGAATTGAAATTGAGTGTTGAACATTAAATTGATTCCAAATCAAACTCAAACCTGAACCATATTAGTCCCAATGGAACTAAATAAGGTCAAATTAAGTCCTATTTGATGTGTTGAACCTTCACCAAAACTCCAAGGGTATGAACAATAGGTGATGTTATTATCCTGACTTGAATTAAAACTAGTTTGAGTGGAACTAAACTAGGTTAAACTGAGTCCTGTTAGGTGTGCTACAAAAGCCTTTGGGTTAACCCCAAAAGCTATTGATGATGCACCTTTTGAGCTAATCCAACCCAAAAGTATTGGCAATGTTCCAAATTTATTTGAGAACATAACTAAGAGGTTGCCGATTATCAAATTAAGGCGAACTATAATAGACTTGAACTCATTTAGTCAGTCAGCCACCATGCATTATTCAATCAAAGTCAACTGACAATATGCTTGAAGCCATCACCCACATTCAAAGCTAAGCCAGCACAAAAGTATTAGGAATGCTTCAAATTAAACAGAACTAAAGTAGGCTCGAACTCATTTAGTCAGATAGCCATAATGCTTTGTTCAAATGAAGTCAACCAACGACGTGCTCACATCCATTGGCCATACTTTGAATCTAGTCAACCCTAGAAGCAGTTGATGACATAACCCTCAAGCTAGTTAATCTAAGTAGTTGGTGATGTACCTTCAAGCTAGTCAATCTTTGAAGTAGTTGATGATGCATTCCTCAAGCTAGTTAACCTCAAAAGTAGTTGATGATGCATCCCTCAAGCTACTCAACCCCAGAGCAATTGATGATGTACAATTTAAGTTAGTCAACCCAAGAATTAGTTGGTGATGCATCCTTTAAATTAGTTAACCCTAGAAGCTGTCGATGACTCACCCTTCAAGCTGATTAATCCTAGAAGTAGTTGATGAGGCACCCATCAAGCTAGTCAATAATAGAAGCAGTTGATGATGCACCTACCAAGCTAATCAACCGCAGAAGCAGTTGACTATGCACCCTTCAAGCTAGTCAATCCCAAAATAAGTTGATGACCAACTATTCAAGTTAGTCAACACCAAAAGCAGTTGATGATGTACCCTTCATGCTAGTCAGTCCTAGAAGCAGTTGATGATGCATCCTTCAAGTTAGTCAACCTTAGAAGCATTGACTAGGAACTCCTCAAGCTAGTCAATCCCAAACTAATTAACAGTGCACCCTTCAAGGTAGTCAGCCTTCGAAGCAATTGATGATGCATTCCTCAAGCTGGTCAATCTCAAAAATAGTTGATGATGTGCCCCTCAATCTACTCAACCCCAAAAGTAGTTAATGATGCATCTCTCAATCTAATTAACCCTAGAAGTAGTTGATGATATAATTTTCAAAGTTATACTTAACCCCATAAGTTGTTAGTGATATCATCAAACCAAATAAAGTTATCACCAACACTCAAAATTATTAGAAATACTTTGAAATTCTCCCATTTCCTTCCACATCGCATCAGATGATACCATCAACACTTGCCAAAGACCGAACCAATCTAAGTCAAACGCCACATAGTCCAGCACGGGGGAAGTGAGATAGTTGCACATATCAAAGCTTCTTTCCACTCCTTCTCTCTCTTTCTTTTTTAAATATTTTTTATAATTTTATGTTGAATTTCATTGTAAAGTGAGGGTGTACCATTTCTTAAAATTAATTGAATACTTTTTTTTCTTTTCATGTCTCTATTTTATTAATTAGATTTTTTATTTTAGGAGGTTTTTAATAATTATCAAGTTAATTAACAATAGGGGCTTGCGCATGTTGGAAGTTAATATTCCTACAATAGCACACTTGAAATTAAAATAAATTTTGATTTGTATATCGAGGTCACTCCTTGGTGTCTCCACCACTCTTGGGCCATCGAAATTAATTCCATAGCCTTATTGACCATAGAAACACTTCAAAACTAAATGAAGTTATCCCTTATACCTCTTAGGTATAGAAATATTTTAAACTAAATGAAGTTATTACTTACGTCTTATTGGCTATTGAAACACTTCAAAATAAAATAAAATAAAATTATTACCTACACTCCATCGGCTATGGAAACACCTCAAAACCAAATAAAATTATTGCTTACACCTTATTGACTATAGAAATACTTCAAAACCAAATGAAATTATCACTTACACCCCATGGGCTATGAAAATATTTTAAAATCAAATAAAGTTATTGGTTATACCTCACGAGCTATGAAAATACTTCAAAATCAAATAAAGTTATTGCTTATGTATCATCAGCTATAGAAACACTTCAAAACCAAATGAAGTTATTGCTTACATGCCACAAGCTATGGAAACACTTCAAAGACAAATAAAGTTATTGCTTATAACTCATTGGTTATAAAAATACTTCAAAATCAAATAAAATTATTTCTTATACACCATGAGCTATAGAAGCACTTCAAAAGCAAATGAAGTTATCACTTACGTCTCATTGGGTATAGAAATACTTCAAAATCAATGAAATTATTGCTTACATCCCACGAACTATAGAAACACTTTAAAATTAATGAAATTATCACCTATGCCCCATGGGGTACAGAAACACTTCAAAACTAAGTAAAGCTATTACCTACTCCTCATCAACTATGAAAATACTTCAAAGTAGATGAAGTTATTACAATACTTTATTGGCTAACGAAAATCCTTCAAAGAAAATAAAGTTATTGCTAATGCCTTATTAACTAAGGGAAACACTTAACCTAAAAGAACTTATCACCGATGATCAGGTTATTAGAAACACTTCAACTCCCATTCTCTTTCCATATCCCACTGGGTAATACCACCAAACCAAATCATCAACATCTAGTGATACCTAGTTAAGATCCATCCGAGTCAGACATCACAAGATCTAGCGCGCAGGAGTGGGGTAACAACACATATCAAAGCTCTTTCTTTCTCTTTCTCTTTTCTTTATTTATTTCATGTTTTCTATGATTCCATGTTGGAATTTGTTGTAAAGTGAGAGTATACTCTTGCTTAAGTCATGTATCATTTCTTAAAATTAATTGAATACTTTCTTGTTTTCATCTTTTACGTCTCTATTTTATTAGTTAGCTTTTTTAATTTAGGAGGTTCCTGATAATTATCTAGCTAATTAACAATAGGAGATTGTGCCTATTAAAAGTCAATATTTTCACAATATCTAATAATGCACTTGAAAATAAAATAAACTTTGATTTGTGTATCGAGATCACTCCCCAAGGTCTTTGCTACTCTTGGACCACATAAATCAATCCCACAAAATCTGGCATGCTCAGTGAGACTTGACTTCTCCTCCAAGTGTAAAAACCTAACTAATACAATAGAAATACTAACAAGATAGAATTATGATTGATGACTAATCAATTGTGTTCTCCTTTGCAAAAGAAAGAATCAAATAACATCAACAAAAAACATTTCCATCCCAATGAACACCATTATCCTAGGGGTAGGATCAGCTGTGCATTTACCTCAATCAATGTTAACTACAACAGCAACTGAAGTTTAGATCAAGTTGGGGCCATCTTTGAGGTCGTCCAATTCAAGAAGGCACCTACCAGTGCACCAACTGAAGTTGTTATTATACAAAACTAGTCTTTTTCTTACCTTCCATTAAGGGAAAGGAGGGCTAATGTTATCATTCCTAATGAGAAGGGCTATTCGGATAAAGAGCTAAAAACCATGCATCAACCAATGAGGATATAAAATCTTCTAGAAGCTAGAACCAAAATGAAGCACAATCTTTGATCACCTTCACCCAACTTCTCATAGGGGACAATCAAAAGCAAGTTTGAATATAGACAATGATAAAGAAGAGCTCATCTTGACTGTCACAGGGAAAAGCTAGTAGAATTTTCAGTGGACTTAGGAAACCTAGCCCTTGAATGAAGTTGGTCATTACCATCCCTAACTCTAACCCCTTCACTCCATTAAATAATTTAGATAAGGGTAAAAGTAAGTCACAGGAGGCATAGTCTTATCTTAAAACTATGGTAAAAGGGTGAATCATGAAACAAAATCACAAGGGTCACTGTAAAGTTACAATCCAAATGAGGACTTACAAAGGGAGACCATCCACATTGTCAGAGTTATTTTTCATCATAACTCTAGAAAGGATAGTGAACCTGCACCCTGGCCAGCCAAATGCTAAAGAAAGACTGCCTAAGTGAGGCTTACTAATGAAAAAATTCAAAAGGAGAGGGTCCTTGTGAACTGATTATTACTACTATGTCAAAGAGAAGGTGTGGTGATCCGCTTCATGAATAGACTCTTGAATGAGATGACTCAACTGATAGAAGAAATTAGTCTCAACCCAAAGCTCAAACCTGATCCTTAAGATATAGATCATCATGTTTTGATGAAGCCTTGGTCATAGCTAAAAGTTTCAATCAAGAAGTGATCACAAAAGCATGACAAGAGTAGTTGAGACAGTAAGGCAAAGAGAGAAATGAAGCTTAAAAGAAAGTCATGAAGTTAATGAAAATAATATTACAAATGAGTCAAAAGCTTAACAAGTTAGAATGATCTCAATAGCCATCTCAAGCAACAGAGGTGGCGAAAGGTGCATCTCCTATAGATGAGATCCATAAAAATGTAGGACCTTCACAAATACCTCCTCTAACAAGAGATACTCAATTCCTGATTTTAAGAATACTTGATAACATGGAATTGGCAACATATATACAACAGCTAGTGCAATTAATGGTGGCGATATAGTTGAGACAAGGAAGTGAGATGGGTATGATAAACGATACTGATAGAACATACCCTAGCCATCACGACTGAGTGTCACATCCCAGAGGCTATATAGTGCCTAACTTCAAGCAATTTAATGGTATGGGCAATCCTAAACAACATATAGCTCACTTTGTGACTTTCTGTGAAAATTCAAATAATAGTCTCTCATTTTTACTTTACTAATTTTCAGCAAGCTTGACAGGAGTAGCATGTGAGTGCTATGCCAATTTACAACCAAAATCCATATAAACTTAGGCACAAACGAAAGAGGCTTTTTGAATCAGGTTCAAAGAAGTTAGCAATAAAATGACAATTACAAACCTTGTCTCAACACTAAAATACAATAGATTGATTGTATGGGATTAACTTCATCAACAAAGCATCACTTTAGTGGAGAGTCCAAGCCCTCAAAAGTGAGGGAAGGGTCATGGAGTAGCAACGATTGGTCTCCAAATCACATAAATCACAATGCACTCTTTTCTTTCTCTATTTATTTTACGTACTTGTGATTTTTCTTGAGATTTGTGTGGATTTCTCTTTGTGGATTGAATTGGGTTTTGAATTTGCTCAAAATTGTGATTTGTTTTACAAAACCTAATTCATCCCCTTCCCTCCATCTTAGGTTATATTTGGGATTTCAATTGGTATCAGAGCATGGCGCTCTCATTTTGGTTTTTCAACCTAGAGTTTTTTGATTATTTTTATGGAGAAGTTTGTTGCTGATCAAGAACATGAGATAGGTAAATTACTTATGTTATGGACTTAAAAGTGCTCCCAAATAATGGCATGAAAAATTTGATAAGGTAATGCTTTTTTATGGTTTCACTATTGATGTTTTAGATAAATATACAAAGGTTAATAGTATTGTGATATTTTATATCTTTATGTTGATTATATTTTACTACTTTTGTTCTAATTTTAATGTTTTTAATGAGATAAAAAAATTTCTTCCAAAAATTTTGATATGAAGAATTTAGGAGAAGCTAGTACTATTATTGGTATTAAGCTTACTACAATTATTGATTGCATAACTATTTTTCAATCTCATTTTATTGAAAATATTCTTATAAAATTTGACCATTATAATTTTACACTTGAAAGTACTTCTTTTGATTCAGATATCCATTTACATAAAAATATCTATGCAAATGTGTCTCACTAAAATATACTCAAATCATTGGACCTTTAATGTATTTGTCAAGCTATTCTAGACCTAGTATTTCATATGTTGTTGATAGTCTAAGTAGTCATACTAATAATTCCAACAATGATCACCAGAAGGCTATTGCGAGGTTGCTTAAATACTTGACAGGTTCCATAAACTATGGGATACGTTATTAGTGGTTTTCTTGTTGTACTAGAAAGTTATAGTAATGCAAGTCGGGTAGCTCATAATGAGTTCACCATGACAGAAGTTCAAAAGGTATTGCCGAGCTAAATGAATGGTTAAAAAAGAGCACAACTAATTTTTGTTCCAGTGTTATCTCGTAATCATCCCCCAAGTAATGACTAGTGTTCTATGCAATATTTTAGTTGAGCTTTCGCTCTTAATAGTTTAGAAATTTTTTTTTATAAATATTTAATTGCAGATTACCTTAAAAGGAATTAACCTATTTGAGCGTAATAGAAAAAGTCACCACTGTCTATGAATATTTAGGTTAAACTCTATATCATGAAGTGACATAAAGCCGAAGGTCCTCAAATATATTGTAATAATATTGAGTTTGAAAGATATGTCTTGTCATGTGTGTTTATCTAACTAAAATTTATTACGAATTTCTTTTAAATAAAATTAGACTTGACTTTTGCAAATTTTATATTTATTTTATTTTTCTTTTAAAGCAGCGGAGGCATTGGAAATTAATTTATTTTTACAATTAAATTAAGCGTTGGTGGGCTAGATCAAAATGGATTCAACCCACTTAGCTTAAGTATTACTTGGGCCTTGTGCAACAAAGCCCAAGTTTTTTTAATTTTAAAAAAAAAACGCTTGTGCGTTTCTGCTGAGAATTTAAAAGGTTTTAAATTGTGATTTTCATTTGATTTTATTTGTGGTAATTAACTTTAGTTGGGAGGTTGCTAAAAACCATACAAATTTTTAGAAGGACCGTAACCAAAAAATTTTTGATGATTTTTTTGGCAATTTTTTCTTTTCATATATTAATAGAAAAATAGATTTTAAAAAACACTTGAATCAAAACTAATGACAAATTGAGCTCTCACAATAACATATAAAAAATTATATATAACTCCAAATCTTACCAAATTATTTATTTTTTATCTATATCTAAAAATTGCACATTTTTCATTGAATTATCAACTTTTTATGGTAAAAAATCTTTTTTGATACGGTTTGACCATCAAAGCAAAAACATTCACGAAAATATTTCATATGACGGAGTTTGGAGCATTATAAAATATATAAAATATCCTTAATTTGATTATAAGTGATAATAGTTTGGTTAACGTATTAATCAAAGTGGAAATTCAAATTAAGTAAAATTATCATTTAAGCCCATTGGTCGAATTCTGGATTAGTTGGGACTCCTTTGGAGACTGTAAGCAGCATCCATCGTCTCTTTGAGCTCCAAGGAGACATCCATGGTGTTACGGAGTTTTGACAAAGTGAAAAAACTTTGTGATGGAATTCAACTAATAAGTTTTGCGAGAACCCCTTGATGTTTTTGCTGTTTTCCAACCTTAGATTCGACTTGAAAGGCCGTAAATCATTCTCGGACCAAACCCAACGCTTTGACTAGAAACTCTAATATTCCGCTCACAAAGTTGAAGATGATGAGCAAAAATACAACGAGTTATTTGTAAATATATGACTTTGTAAGAAGATTTTTATAATTTTTTTCGATGCTATGGGTGGCAGACTGATAGCATGATTTCTTTCGAACCAGAGACATAAGAAAAACCTGAAGAAACATGTAATTTTCTAAACGTATAAAACAATCTATGATTTTGAAGAAGTTGAAGGCGTTTTATGTAATTTATTAAAAAAATTTTAAAAAAATTTCTCGACCATGACCCCAAAGCCGCGGAAGGCGGCTTGGTATGTTGGATTTCCATGATAACAATCCAGCCAATCAGAAACCACCTTAGCTGACACGTGTCACGCACTCGTCAGCAGCCCCCTATCAAAGCCGATACCACAACCCAGAATGAGGGAGGGAAGTCAACAGCCACCCAGGACACCAAGAAAAACAAGAGAAAAAGCAGACCTTTCGGTGCTCCGGCGAGGCGCTTGATGGCGGCGACGGCGTGCACGGCAGCGGCTCCGGCCGGCCTCGGTGGCTTCCGACTCGCGGCTCCTGTTCCTCTTCGCGCCGCCTTCCTCGTTCCTCGCCGCTCTCCCCATCTTCCTCCACTTGCCTTCTCCACCAGTACCCGTTTCTCAGGTGATTGGCCCTGTTATAGAATTCCGGTGTGTTTCTGTTCAATCTAACCATTATATTTGTTGTTGGAAATTTGCATTTGTTAGAGTTCTTCCGGTTACTCTGTCCGAGAATGTTTTGTCCCCTAATTTCTGAGAGAAAACACTGCTTTTGCCAATGCTTGTATGATTCGTTAAGAAATCTTTTGCATGGCGTTCTGCAGTACTATAGCAAATCCTCCTATGCGAGGAAATCTTGAAATATTGAATAAGACTAACTTGAATTGGGAGAAGAACTATATGAATATTCCAAATCTCTTGTTTTCTCTTGTTTTATGGAAAGGAAACAATTTTTTCTTTTGTCGGTTATAGAAACAAGAAAGGTGTTTATTTATGAGTTCCTTTGTCTTTCCTAAGCTAAAGGAAAATATTGTAGGATGTGTTGAGACAAAATGGAATTTGTTACTCTAGGGTAATTTATGGATCACAAGGTAGTTTTCAGATCTTGGTGTTTAAATAAGTTGGTTTTACTCTTTTGTTATGATATGTGAAGCTAGAAAATTGTCTTTTCTTTTGAACCCCAAGAGGGTACTGGGTTAAGCAAGGACTGCAACTAGAAATGCAACTCTTGATCCTCTTCTGTATCTAGTCGAACCAAAGATCAAATCTATTTTGAAGAGTTATCGCTGGACTGCTGGTGTATATTTGATTTTTCTCTCTTAAGTGTGAAACTACCAGTGTATGTTTTTTGCTTCTGCTAATTAGTCCTATGATGTGATAATTGCAAGGAACATATGGTATGAAGTATCAGTTATGAGGATTTCTATGTCAGATAACCTAACTGACGGCTTAACTCTTTTTGCTTTTGGTTGGAATGGCAAGGAATCCATCTGTAATTTGTCAAAACTGCATGATGCTATCTAAGAGAAGTCAATTTGTTTTATTGTTAACAGACGCACACAGGTTCTCATCTCTGCAGACAAGAGCCTCCTCTTCAGAAGAGACCTCCAGCTCCATTGAAACCGATCAGCTATTGTCGGATTTGAAGGAGAAGGTATGGTGGCCATCATGTTCCCTTATAATCATATCTTAAAAAACCCAATCAGTGTGTCATGATGGATGCAGTGGGATGGTATTGAGAACAAATCTGCAGTTTTCATCTATGGAGGTGGTGCAATTGTGGCTGTTTGGCTTTCCTCCATTGTTGTCGGTGCCATCAACTCCGTTCCTCTGGTGATTACTTACCTCAATTTCGCTTAAACCCTTCCCAATTGTTTCTTCAGAGAAATTAATGCTGTAAATGCATCTGTTAAGTAATTTACATAATCTTCCTGGAAAATCCTTCTCCTTTGTTAATAGCTTCCAAAGATAATGGAACTAGTGGGGCTTGGATACACTGGATGGTTCGTCTACCGCTATCTACTGTTCAAAGTAAGTTTGAAGTCATCGATCAATTTGATATAAGATTTTAATTGCCTGCTGCTCTTGTTTGCTTATTTTGGTCAAATTGAAGTCAATATGAATCAGACTAAGTGAAAGACAATGTTTCTCACTTATCTGAAGTTGGAAGATATAAACAAAACCTTCTAGCAGATGCCAACTTTTAATCTACATCTCTTGTTATCTGTTTTGAATAAATGAATTTATTCTAATGCTATATGAAATTTTTTTTGAGATGTTTATGCTAACTAAATCACAGTGAAAATTTTGTCTTTGTTTGCTGAAAGTATTTCTTGGTTTTTGCAGTCTAGCAGAAAAGAATTGGCCAGTGATATAGAAGCATTGAAGAAGAAGATTGCTGGAACTGAATAGCTTGGTTCTTCTGTGGATCCAAGTTCTCATTTCGGTACCTTGTATACGAGGCAAATTTACTTTTTTAATTGTGCATTGTAAGTCTGTAACCTTATTTTATTTTGAGTTTGTATCAAGAAGACTTCATTGTTTGTTGTATTTTTCCATTTCTATATATTAATATTTCAAGAATACTATTGGAGCTCATTACTCTATTTGGTTTCTTGTGTTATTTTTCCTGTGTAATACCCCAAGGATCAAACCTAATACATTTTATAAAGGATTCTATCACATCATGCAGAATCCAATACAATGCACTTGGCAAGTTCAAATTTGACAAATGCAAATGAGAAAAATGCAAACCTATAATTTCTAGCTTTGATATCCATGTATTCAAGAAAAATTTGACCATTTCTGGCTTTTAATCAATGTAAAAATTTGTCCAAAGAAAAATTCTCATATTGTTAAATCCAAGAGGTTGTCTCTGGAAAAACACAACAAACATGACCCTGAAACAGCCTTCTACATTGCTGCAAAACTAGAATCTGCATATAGATCCTCAAGAAGTTCCTAGCAAAGCTCAGATCCATGCAACAGGGTTTATGAACATCTGCAGTCTTTGGGATACCTAGAGTGTAAAGCTCTCAGGGTCCCCAATGATCTTTGCAAATGACAGGAGAAAAGCTGCCAAATCTGCTCCATACACGATCCCGTGATCAGCAGTGACATTCACCTAAAAAAAAATATATGTTAGCCTGCGTCAGAGACAGAGAGAGGTTGGACCATAGTTCACAATGTTAGCACTGATTACTATAAATATCTGATGCCAATTATGCATGCCTCCAAGCTAGTAGTGGAGCAACTGGTAGTCAACAATTATGTATCAGAATGCTTTGAGCTAACAATATCCCAGAAACAGGCCAAAAAATGAGTCATGTTAATAGGCAGAATGGAATTGGCCTTAACAAGGATTTCGTCAACCTCAAAGACAAGAAAGAGAGAAAAAAGAAATGTCAACATTGACGTACAATAATCTTCTAGCCACCAAAATCTCTAGCATAAAGAGAAAGTAGCACTTGCAGTACCTATGGTCAGTATTATACGGAAAAAATGTGCAAGTTGTAGCTTAGAAATAAACTCCTCTGCAATGGATGAGGTGGTTGTTTCTACTGTTATGATGAATAATTGGTTCTCCTGAAATGAAGTACTAGATGAACATGGACATGGAAATCAGATATGTCAAAGCTTTTTCTATGACTATGGCAACAAAAGACATATAATAAGAAATAGGATGAGCTTCTCAACATATTTGATAACAGAGTTCAAACGCAATCAAAGATTAGGAATGTAAATATTTACAGAAAATCTTTATCATAGGTGTAATCACAAATAATGGGCATCAAAGCAGCTTTAGACTTTAGTTCCCCAAACAAGGTTTGGACTGTTGAAAATAAAAAATAAGTAATGCAATCAAATGATTTTTGTAACTTCATTACACCACAGGTAATATCAATTAATTTCAAGAAGAGAATTCAAAAAAATCCAGGGCAATCAAAATTTAAAAAATTGGTCAATTTCAGATCATTGTGTTACCCTCTCACATGTGATTCCAATAGAGAAAAAGTTTGCCAAGTGAATAAAGAATCTATAACAAACAACCAGTATATCTCAATCAAAAAATATTTAAGACAAGATTGTCTAAATCCACTGAGTCTTTTCTTCTGATGACCCTATACTAATTGAAGATCTAACCAATAAACAATGAGCCCCAATCTTTTGAAAGCAATTTCTGAAGCTAACTGTGTGATAGAACCTATCGATTTACTCGTCTTCCAAGACAGACTTGAAATATCAATACAAGCTTGAAAAGCTAATTACTCAACAAAAATGTTCAGATAGACCACCCATTTTACTCGAGCAAATGGTTTCAACCAAGAGGAATACATGAAGATATTTTTTTCATGAAATGGTTGGATTTCTTTACCATAGATCACACAGCAAATGACAGAACATAAATCCATGGGAAGAATGATCTGATCTATGACGACACTACATGATAACCTAATGTTCAATTGCATTTATAACCCATGGAAAGAATGATACAAGAGGTATAAGCGACTGTTCTTCTGAAGTAGAGAATTGTGAGTAGAAGAAAATTAATGCAGTCAGTTTGTTTTTTGTTAGAGCAACAGTTTCATTTATTGTCTAAGTTTGTATTTCACTTTTACTTCTCCCAAATTGCAGAAATGTATCACGAAAGGTTAGATACCATTTGAGGAAGCATGGTCTGCTTTATTTGTAGGAAAGGACTGTAGGGTTTGTTTATTACAGCATGTCCAATTTGTTTGTCAGAGACAAAATATTACATCTGATTTGC
This sequence comes from Trichopus zeylanicus subsp. travancoricus, assembly GCA_005019695.1. NCBI lineage: Eukaryota > Viridiplantae > Streptophyta > Magnoliopsida > Dioscoreales > Dioscoreaceae > Trichopus > Trichopus zeylanicus. The sequence goes on from RXID01010947.1 coordinate 426,765, forward strand.
TCAAATAAGATATGGTTTAAAATTGTAACTGAACAAATGAAAGACTTCAAAATACTTGCAGCAACTTCTTTCAATTCTTAAATTTTGAATAAACCAAAACAAATAAAAAATGGTTTCCCACATATTTTACCTCTCTGAATTTTTCTCTCTTTCCTCTAATCTTTCTATTCTTGATCCATTTTACCTCTAATAGCACTCTCTCCTCTAACTATCAAATTTATTTAAGTTAAAGTTCAGCTGAAACATAGGTTCCAACCCAGTAAAATGTTGAGATGTGAACTAGATAGACATTCTCATATTCTTATATTTCTATTGTGAAAATTTGGTCATACTATGGCTGCAATAATTAAATCTTTTGAAGAAGAACATGCCCAAAGTCAACAAATTAGTTTCAAATAAGACTACATTACAGATTTCCTAATATGACATGATGCTTATCAAAATGTATGCTCAAAAACAAGAATAAGAGAGCTTTGTATGTTCATGATAGGCTTCACACTTTAACCAAAAGATAACCTCACTTTAATTTCAGACCAAAAAGACAGGTCAGCCTAATTAAGCATAACAATCCAGCTATTTCTCTCAAAATATATATCAATCCAATGCACTGTTCTAAACAACAAAGACTTATTTAGTCAAACCCTCTATAAGCTACTCTCTTCAAAAATCTATTTAATACAGAAAATTTTTACAAAGAGTCTTCAACATTAGCAATTATAGCTAAACAACTTACTGTTCCACTTTTCACTCTTGAGTAATCAATCTGTAGACCAAAGCATAATAAGCACATCTGGTCATTGGACCATCCAACCACCATTCAGTTACATCCATCCAACTGCTATAGATCTTATTCCCTCAAATTTTAGCGATGGTTCTATGGCCATAAGAAACCTTAAAATCCATAATAAACATAGATGTTGAATAATTAATTATCTTGTCACATCTAGCAAGATCCTCGAACATTTAATAACCCATTGATTGGTCCCTAAAACAACTATATAGCCCATTTGAGACCAGCAATAATAAACTGGAAGTGTGCTCTCTAAGCCATGCCTAACGTCTTTAAAACAGTATAGCTCTAATTTCTTCTAGCATAGGAAATAGTAAAGATGCAAAACAAAACACGGACAGAAAGATTGAAATAGTTGACACTGCCATCATTCTACATTCCTAAAAGAATTTAACTAGTTAGAAGAAAACACAAGTCTATGGTCAAAGGATTGGTCGCAACAGAATGAGAAAATGCTAAGATGATCTAACAATGCTCAATACTTAAGATAAAAAGTTCATTTGTAGTTCATACCTGCTATTCTCATGTGCTACTTATGTAGAATGAAACCATTTCTTATTGTTAAATAAGAACATGAAAGCTATGTATATGGTGTTAATAATAACTTACTAGCATTTTACTCTTCACGGAGAAAAACCCATCCTTGTCAGCAACAACAGCGGGTTTTGATGCTCCAACAGCCATAATTGCACCCTAGAAAGTGGCATACTGGTCATTAATATGCACCGAAGTGAATTCAATAACACAGGTTAACATGTAACAAATAATCACCTGGCCAGGAGGAAGAATAGCATCAAACCTATCCACTCCAAACATGCCCAGATTGGACAAGTAAATGTCCCTGCAGAAAAATTACAAAAACACATAAATTGGCAGTCCAAAGGAAGTACAAAAACAAGCTCGGATATGGCAATCAGAAATGAACCTGAATTATTCTCGTTGGGCTGAAGCTGTTTGGAACGAGCGTTCTTCACCAGCTCCTTCCATGCTTGTGAGAGTAGATAAATATCCAACTGCATTAATTTTTTTGCTACTTGACCTGTTAGGAAGGAAAGAAAATTTTCCTTATTGTTATCCTAGACATCATTCTCACCAACCTTTTCTGCATCCTGAAGAACGGGAGTTAGGAGACCACTGTCAATAGCCACCGCCACTGCAATGTTAATGCTGCTATTGTCAGTGAAATTCTTCCCATCCTGCATTCACTACAGGATGCTGAGCAAGTGCCGTTGCTGCGGCCTTTGCCAACAGAACAATCATTGTCACACCCTTAGGCTTCGACTGGGAGCATCAATTTTCCTCATTAGAAAACAACTCTATAAAAAACAATCTTGATTAGTGCAAACATTATAATCCAAATGCCACAATAACAAGCTTATCCATAATAATACCAGGCCAGAAGGTTTTGATAACTAAAAACAGCAAAAAAAATTAAAATAAACCAAATCGTCATAATTTTATTGTATCTTCTGAAACAATTAGCGGTAACCACACACAATGGCTTAAGAGTAGAAACAGATCTTCAACATATATTACAGACTAATCCATCCAACAAAACACAAAATAGAAACGAGGTTACAGAGAAGAAAAGGCAAGGAGGAGCAACCTTTTTATATAAAGAATTAGGGGTGAGAAAAAAATAGAAAAATCGGTATACCGAACTGTACTAGTTGAGAACTATATCGAAAAATCGATTTTCAAAGTAAACTGGTATGGTTTTGGTTCTTAATTTTAACAGAACCGGAAAACCGATTCCGGTTCTGATTCTAGATTATGTGAAAAACCGGTGAACCAGAACCATACCGGTTATTTAACTATATATATCTCCAACTCTAATCTCCATCTCATTCTCAAAGTTTCAAACTGACCTTGCACTCGCAGCAATGCAGACTTGCAAGTCACCCTCGCCGAACCCTAACCCTAATTCCTACATCTTTGATCTCACTGTCGCCGATCATCGCCAGACCCGTCACTTGCTCCAATTTCTCTTCTGATTCTCAAAAGTCGAAAGTATTTCCTATTTTTATTGCTTTGATTTCTCATTTGCAAAGATTCAAATCCTACCCCTAGGTCCCTATATCTCTGATCTCACCGGTCGTCGTCCGCCACGCCACTTGCTTCAATTTCCCTTCTGTTTCTCAAAGGTTGAGAGTTCGAAATGCAACCTTTGTTGCTCCAATTTCTCATTCATAAAGGCTCAAACTCTAGCCCTAGGTTCTTGCATCTCCGATCTCGTCACCACTTGCTCCGATTTCTCATTCTCAAATGCTCAAATCCTAACCCTAAGTCCTTACATCTCCGATTTCATCGCCACTTACTCTAATTTCTCATTCTCAAAGGCTCAAACCCTAACGCTAGATTCCTGCACTCCGATCTTGTCGCTACATGCTTTGATTTCTCAATCTCAAAGATCGAAACCTTATCTTTGTTACTCCAATTCTCATTCCCAAAGAGTAAAACCCTAGTGTCTCGCCATCTCTATCACCTCAAGACTCTAACTTCGATCCCCAATTCCTCATTCTCTCTATTGCTAATTTGGTGGCTGGTGTTGCTTTCTCCTCTGTCCATCGCTAGAGCAGCAATCTACTTCAGTATGTGCTCTCTCGCAACTCTACCAAGCACAAGTACCAGCTCTTCTCTTGCCTCTTCATCCTCTCTCCATCCTTGATAGATTTCTAATTTTTATTGATGTTGGGTTCCATTTTTTGAGGATTTTCTCAGCAATTTTGGGACTAGGAGTTGAATTTCAACTTGTTTGAGGGATTTTCCTGCTGCGGCGTGGCTGATCGTGCAAGTTCTGTGAATTAGGTATTATGCTTTCCCATTTCTTAGAATTTTATACTGAATTGGTCTTTGGAGAGTGATAATGTCACTAATGTGATATGCACTAGCTAAGCTGGTGAAATGATAGATTTTATTATGAATTTGGATTTGATTATAATCTCTATTTAAGTGTTTATCATGATTAAATATGTTTTTAAATTTTTTTTATCCGTATATGCTCCCTTGAAGTATAGTCTTTCTTATAGTTCTACTAGGAATTATATTACTTGCCTGTTTGGTCTGTTGGTCATAATAAAAAATAAAACACTATATATGCAACATTTATCTTCTTTAATCATCTTGATTGTACCTCATTTATCTTATTTCTTCTACACTAGATGGATTCAAGTAAAGAAATCACTAATGAAAATACAAGTATGAATGCTTCAAATATAAAATCTTTTTATCCAAATCAAAATATTGGTGAGAAGACAAGTGAATCTCATGACGTAACTTCAAGGATAAATAAAACAACTCAAAAAGCTTAGAAGGTGAGAAAAAATAATTCATGGGTGTGAGACGATTTTTCTAAATCAGATTCCAATGAAGATGGTTAAAAGGATAAAGTCCAATGTAATTAATGTGGAAGTCTCCCTTCATGCCCTTCTAATTATGGAACAAGTGGTTTAAATACTCACTTAAATAGATGCAGAGATTATCCTCCAAACATGGAGGTTAAAAAACAAAAAACTTTAGTTTTTCAATCAGTTAGTGATGACAGTGGTGACTCAAGCACACACACTTGTTACATGAAATTTTAATCAAAAAGTATGTAGAATTGCATTAGCCAAATATTTAATTCTTGATGAACTATTTTTCAAACATGTTGAAGGTGAAGGGTTTAGATTCTATACCTTTACATTGTAACATAAATTTGATATTCCTTCCCTATTTACTATTGCTAAAGATTGTTTTGAAATTTTTTTGGAGGAAAAGAAAAAATTAAAATTATTTTTAGCAAGTTAAAGTAAAGAGTGAGTATCACAATTGATTATTGGACATCATGCCAAAACTTGAGCTACATGAGTATGACTATTCACTATATTGATGATGATTGAAAGCTTAAAAAAAAAATTTAAAATTTTTGTTCAATTTAAAGTCATGTTAGTATGGTAATTGATAAAATATTAAAATTGTGCTTACTTGATTGGAGCATAGATAAAGTCTTCACAATTATTGTAGATAATACACCTTCTAATGATGTTAGAGTTTAATACTTGAGGAAGAGTCTTGATAGTTGGAAAGATCATGTACTTAATAAAGTGTATTTGCATGTGAAATGTTGTGCACATCTCCGGAGTCTAATTGTTAAAGAAGGACATAAAGATTCAAATGACTCTATTACTAGTATTCGGGCTGCAGTTAAATATGTGAGATCATCACCGGTAATAACACAAAGGTTCAAGCTTTGTATGGAAAAAGAAAAAATAGAATGCAAAAGTTTGGTTTGTCTTGATATGGAAACAAGATGGAACTCTACATATATAATGTTTGATGTTGCTTTAAAATTTCAGAAAGCTTTTGAATAATTGGAGATCCAAGATTCGAAATATGTAGAGGAGCTAATGAAGGAGAAGTCACAGGGTTCACCGACACATAAAGATTGGGATGTTACTCGATCTTTATTACCTTTTTTTAAAGTATTTTATAATGTTACCTTAAACATATCTAGTTCTTCTTATGTTATAGGAAATATATATATGCAAAATATGTATAGAATTGGCATGATGATCAAGAAATTTTTTGAATCAGATGACTTTTGCTTAAGTAATATGGCTTTTAAGATGAAGACCAAATATGATAAATATTGGGCAAATGTTAAAAAACTCAATGTTATGCTATTTATTACTTCTATGCTTGATCATAGGCTAAAGTTGGAGAGTGTAGAGTGCATGATTGAGAAAAGTTATGATAATAAAAAAGTCAATGAGTTGAAGTATAAAGTGAAGAATATTTTGGATAGACTTTTTCAAGAATATTCATCTATAGAAGAATCATCTTCTTCTTCCCATAATATTGCAAGAGTTGAACTGATAAAGGAAATGAATGCTATTGGAATAAGTAATCTTGATATACTTCAGCTAGTTCAAGATGAATTGAGAAAAAAAAAAGCAAAACAAAAAACTTCTACTTGCAAAACAAAATTGAATAAGTACTTGGAGGAGGAACGTGAAGATGAGGCACAAGATTTTGATATTCTTATTTGGTGGAAAACAAACAGTGGTAAATATCCAGTTCTTTCCATGATGGCTAAAGATGTGTTTACTATGCCCGTATCTACAATTACTTCAAAGTTGGCTTTTAGTATGGAAGGTCAAGTTTTTGATCAATTTTGAAATTCTCTATTTACAAAACTGGTAGAAGCACTTATTTGTACACAAGATTGATTGCGTTCTACTAATTCTTCTATTAATATTAAGGAGACACTTGATGAAATTGAAAAGATATCCGAAGATAAAAATTACTTATTCATTGTATTATTTTTGCAAAAATTAATTATTGATTTTAATATTTATCCTATATATTTCACATGTTTTATCTTTATAATTGCAAAAATGATGAGCAAAATGGAAACAATAATTTCAATTGATGACTAATTTTCTTTATTGATGCATGTAATTTTGGGAATGTAAGTTACATTTTGTAACTTAGCTTCTACATTTTGTGTACTGCTACTGCTACTTGATCTGGGGAATAATCCAATTAAAAATTGGTCAAATTTAAAGGTTAGCACTTCATTTTTTGTTTTTGCTCTTAAATCTAATCTTGACATTTTGTTGTATTACCCAACTTTCTCTTTAAGATACTTAAATTTTTTCTACTGTTCTACTGACTAAACAATACAACCGGAGGTTCTTTCTGCATGGCATGGATTGATGACATCCCATCATTGAGAAGGTCCAGAAGGATAAGATAGTGAATATGGTGATATCCCACATTCTTGTATTGTTTATCTGCATCCCTATAAACCTGCCAGCAAAGATGTCTGATTCTAGTATTCTCTAACTGTTGATTTCTTCAGGTATATATATCTCTTTCTTCCTGGATTTTCAAGCATTAGTACTTTTTTGCTTTTTCTAGATTTACATTGTAGTAATTTCATGTGTCTTATACTCTCAGACATTTTTCACTAGACACCCATGTATGTGAAGAATGACTTCTTTATAACTTGAGGATTATATGCTGGGCACTATATTTCTGTTTTTCCCAGCATGGTTTGTTTATTTGCATCCCTATGAACCTGCCACTAAAGATGTTTGACTCTATACTAACATCTCATTTTTCTTATATTGCTTATTTACGTCCGTATGAACCTACCAGCAAAGTGTCTGACTCTAGTATTCTCTAACTGTTGATTTTGATTAGAAAATTATTGCCAAACTTACACATATTGAATGCTACATACTAAGACAATTGAAAGAGCAAATGTGAGGAAAAAAAGAGGACAAGGTGAAGACATCTTAAGTCATAGTAAGGAGGATCTACTACTGCTGCACTGCATAATACCTTCGATATTGGCTCAACTCCAGAAACTAACCTAAAGCTATCTAAACAAAATTTATCTGAGGTTTTAACTGATAATGAAGTTGTTATTCATTCCATTTCCACCTATAACTTTTTTAATATGTGCATGTTAGTGTATTTAAAATAAAATTTTTATAGAATTATAATGTTAAGCTTCAAAACCTTGACCTGGGGAATAATCCAATTGAAAATTGGTCAGATTTAAAGGTTAGCACTTCATTTTTTTGTTTTTTCTCTTAAATCTGATCTGACATCTTGTTGTATTACCCAACTCTCTCTTTAACATGCTTAAATTTATTTTGCTATTCTACTGACTTAATAATACAACTGTGGGTTCTTTTTGTATGGCATGGATTGGTGACATCCCATCACTGAGAAGGTCTAGAAGGATAAGATAGTGAACATGGTGACATCCCACCTTTTTGTATTGCTTATTTACATCCCTATGAACCTACCAGTAAAGATGTCTGACTCTAGTATTCTCTAACTGTTGATTTTAATTTGAAAATTATTGTCAAACTTACACATATTGAATGCTAACTACTGAGCCAATTGAAAGAGTAAATGTGAGGAAGAAAAGAGGACAAGGTGAAGACTATCTCAAATCATGGCAAGGATGATCTAATATTGCTACACTACATAATCCCTCTGATATTGGCTCAACTTCAAAAATAGATCTGAAGCTATCTAAACAAAATTTATCTGAGCTTTAACTGATAATCAAGCTGCTACTCATCCCATTTCCACCTATAATTTTTTTAAGCTGTGCATGTTAGTATATTTAAAATTAAATTTTTATAGGACTATAATGTTAAGCTACAAAACCTTGACCTGGGGAATAATCCAATTGAAAATTGGTTACATTTAAAGGTTAGCATTTTTTATTTTTGCTCTTAAATCTGATATGGATATCTTGTTTATTACCCAACTCGTTCTTTAAGATGCTTAAATTTATTCTACTGTTCTACTGACTAAACAATACAACTGTAGGTTCTTTCTGCATGACATGGATTGGTGACATTCCATCACTAAGAAGGTCCAGAAGGATAAGATAGTGAACATAGTGATATCCCACCTTCTTGTATTGCTTATCTGCATCCCTATGAACCTACCAACAAAGATGTTTGATTTTAGTATTTTCTAGCTGTTGATTTCTTCAGGTATATATATCTCTTTCTTCCTAGATTTCCAAGCATTAGTACTTTTTTGTTCTTTCTGGATTTACATTGTAGTAATTTCCTGTATCTTATGCTCTCAGACATTTTTTACTGAAGACCCAATGTATGTGGAGAATAACCTTTTATAACTGGAGGACCATATATTGGGCACTATATTCCTACTTTTGCTAGCAAGGTTTGTTTATCTGCATCCCTATGAACATGCCAACAAAGATGTCTGACTCTAAACTGACATCCCATTTTCTTGTATTGCTTATCTGCGTCCCTATGAACCTACCGGCAAAGATTTCTGACTTTAGTATTCTCTAACTTTTGATTTTTTTAGGTATATATATCTCTTTTTCCTAGATTTCCAAGCATTAATACTTTTTTTCTCTTTCTGGATTCACATTGTAGTAATTTCCTATATCTTATGCTTTCAGGCATTTTTTACTGAACACCTAGTGTAGGAGAATGACTTTTTTTATAATTGGAGGATCATATGCTGGGCACTATATTCTTACTTTTGCCAGCAGGGATTATTTATCTGCATCCTTATACATTTGCCACCAAAGATGTTTGACTCTAAACTAACATCCTATTTTCTTATATTACTTATCTATGTCCCTATGAATCTACCAACAAAAATGTCTGACTCTAGTATTCTCTAACTGTTGATTTCTTCAGGTATATATATCTCTTTTATCTTGGATTTCCAAACATAAGAACTTTTTTGCTTTTTTGTAGATTTATATTATAGTAATTTCATGTGTCTTGTGCTCTCAGACATTTTTCACTAAACATTTTTCACTGAACACCTAGTGTATGTGAAAAATGACTTCTTTATAACTGGAGAATCATATGTCTATACTATATTTCTACTTTTGCCAGCATGGTTTGTTTATCTGCATCCCTGTGAACCTACCAGACTACCAACAAAGATGTTTAACTTTAAACTAACATCCCATTTCTTGTATTGCTTATTTGTGTCCTTATGAATCTGCCAACAAAAATGTCTGACTCTAGTATTCTCTAACTGTTGATTTTGATTAGAAAATTATTGTCAATTTTACACATATTGAATGCTAATTGTTAAGCCAATTGAAAGAGCAAATGCGAGGAAGAAAAGAGGACAAGGTGAAGACATCTCAAATCATGGCAATGATGATCTACTACTGCTGCACTGCATAATTCCTTTGATATTGGCTCAACTTCAGAAACAGATCTAAAGCTATGTAAACAAAATTTATTTGAGGTTTTAACTGATAATGAAGCTGCTGCTCATCCCATTTTCAGCTATAATTTTTTTAATATGTGTATGTTAGTGTATTTAAAATTAAATTTTTATAGGATTATAATGTAAAATATAGATTTTAAAATTAATAATTTAAAAATTGGTATACCGATTTTAGAACCAGTTTAGAATTATTTTAGAATCGGAATCAAAAAATTGGTTCTTAATCTAAACCAGTACGGTTACTATACTAAAATGTCTAAAACTGGTATGGTAAACCAGTTTTGCTCACCCCTAGAGAGCATCGAGTGCAACGGTTGTAATCAGGTACCAACGCAGAATATCGGAACAAAGAGACTCTCCATGTTCTTCGACACTACCACCTGCATTGTCTTTAATGGAACTGTAGTCAAGCCCGGTATCTCCGAAAAACTAGGAGCAAGCGTTGGCTTCCAAGCAGCCTCGCTAAAACCTAAATTGAATTAAACTTCAAAAAATCTAAATAGAATTAACCTAGATTAAATAATTTTAATTTCAATTTAAATTAGATTCGAGATGGGTTGATCTAAAAATCAAATTGATTTTAAATCAAATTTAATCTAAATTAAACTAAGTCCAAATTAAATCCTGATTGGGTTAAATCAAATCCAAATTAAAAAGATAAACTCAAAGTTAAAATAAAACTAGCAAACCAAAGTCTAGCAGACCTGAAATCTATAAGGCACCATTTGGTTTGGAATCAATGTCAAGCTCAATCTCAAGATCAAGACTAAAATACAAAAATATAGTATAGTCAAATTTTTGGCATTTGGATATTAGTCTGTCTAGTGAATGGTTTAAAATTTTTTTGGACCTTTATGCCCTTGGATATGTTATTTATTAAAGTTTGAATGAATAAATCTAAGAGTAGTATGGTAATTTACTTTTTAAACTAATGTAAAGATAATCTAGCAATCTTTTTGGTTTTTGGATGATAGGCTGGTTAGAATAAGATGATCTTGGTCCTGATTCCAAACCAAAGGCACCCTAAAGGTCCAACGCAAGGTTAAAATTTGTCTCAAGTAAAGTGAAATCAAACTCAAACCCAAACTATATTAGTTCCAATGGAACTAATTAGGGTCAAACTGAGTTCCACCAATAGTATTGAAACTTCGATAATACTCCAAAGTTATGAATAAAGGGTGATGTTATGACCTCGATTTGAACCCAAATTAGTTCGAATAGAACTAGATAATATCAAAATAAGTTTCGCTGAGTGCGTTACAAAATCTTACAACAATATATACTCAGCTCTCTAAACCATTGGTGATACTATCAAATCAAAGAAGTTAATTGCCAATATGCTCCAAGCTATCGGCCACACTTTAAAACTATACCGAACTCCCCAAGTCGTTGGTGACATTGTCAAACTAAAGAAATTAATTGTCAATATACTCCAAACTGTCATCCATACTTCAAAACTATATTTGACCCCTAAGTTGTCGGTAATTGCCAAATCAATGAATCAACCAACAATGCATTCAAAGTCGTTGGCCACATTTCAAGCTAGTCAACCCTAGAAACAGTTAACGACGTACCCCACAAGCTAATCAATCCCACGAGCAGTTAACAATGCTCCCTTTTAAGCTAGTCAACTCTACAAGCAGTTGATATGTGTCCTTTCCAAGCTAGTCAACCCCACAAGTAGTTGACAACTCATTCTTCAAGCTAGTTAACCCTACAAGAAGTTGACGATGTGCTCTTCAAGCTAGTCAGCCCCATAAGCAATTGATAATGTGCCCTTCAAGCTACCTAATCTTATAAGCCGTTGGTGGTGCTACCCAAATCATAAAGCTATCGCCTACATCATATCGGCTATGGAAACACTTCAAAGATCAAAGAAGCTATTACCTATGCCTTATTGGCTATAAAAAATACTTTCACAAAACTAACGAAGTTATCACCTATACTCTATTGACATGGAAACACTTTAAAACCAAAGAAGTTATTGTCTATATCTTATTAGTTATGAAAATATTTTCAAAACTAAATAAGTTATCACCTATTTCCTATCGGCTACGGAAATACTTCAAGATTAAATGGAGCTATTGCTCCCGCTTTATAGGTTAACGAAAATGTTCCAACCCCAACAAAATTATCATCCATACCTTATTGGCTAACGAAAATACTCCAAACCAAGTGAAGTTATCACTTATGCTTTATTAGTTATGAAAACACATCAAATTTTGAAGCTATCACCTAGGGGTGAGAAAAATTGGTTTACCATACCAGTTTTAGACATTTTAACACCAGAATCAAGTTCCAATTCTTAAAAAATTGAGAACCGAAACTGTACTAGTTTAGATTAAGAACCTATTTTTTTATTCCGGTTCTAAAATTGGTATACTAATTTTTAAATTATTAATTTTAAAAACTATATTTTAAATTATAATCCTATAAAAATTTAATTTTAAGTACACTAACATATACATATTAAAAAATTTATAGCTGAAAATGGGATGAGCAGCAGTTTCATTATCAGTTAAAACCTCAGATAAATTTTGTTTACATATCTTCAGATATATTTCTGAAATTGAGCCAATATCAAAGGGATTATGCAGTGCAGCAGTAGTAGATTATCCTTGCCATGACTTGAGATGTCTTCACCTTGTCCTCTTTTCTTCCTCTCATTTGCTCTTTCAATTGGCTTAACAGTTAGCATTTAATATGTGTAAATTTGACAATAACTTTCTAATCAAAATAGTTAGAGAATACTAGAGTCAGACATATTTGTTGACAGGTTCATACGGACGCAGATAAGCAATACAAGAAAATGGGATGTTAGTCTAGAGTCAAACATCTTTGTTGGTAGTCTGGCAGGTTCATAGGGATGCAGATAAACAAACCATGCTGACAAAAATAGGAATATAATGTAGACATATAATTCTCCAGTTATAAAGAAGTCATTCTTCACATGCACCGAGTGTTCAGTGAAAAATGCTTGAGAGCACAAGACACATGAAATTACTACAGTGTAAATCAAAAAAAAGCAAAAAAATACTAATGCTTGGAAATCCAGGAAGAAAGGGATATATATACCAAAAGAAATCAATAGTTAGTGAATACTAGAATCAGACATCTTTGCTGGTAGGTTCAAAGGAATGCAAATAAGCAATACAAGAAAATGGGATGTTAGTCTAGAATCAGACATCTTTATTGGCAGGTTCATAGGGACGCAGATAAACAAACCCTGTTGGCAAAAGTAGAAATTTAGTACCTAGCATATGATCCTCCATTTATAAAAAAGTCACTCTCCACATACATTGGGTGTTCAGTAAAAAAATGCCAGAGAGCATAAGACATAGGAAATTACTACAATGTGAATCCAGAAAGAGATATATATACCTGAAGAAATCAATAGTTAGAGAATACTAAATTCAGACATCTCTGTTGGCAGGTTCATAGAGATGCAGATAAGCAATACAAGAATGTGGGATGTCACCATGTTCACTATCTTATCCTTCTGGATCTTCTGAGTGATGGGATGTCATCAATCCATGTCATGCAGAAAGAACCTACAGTTGTATTGTTCAGTAAGTAGAGTAGTAGAATAAATTTAAGCATCTAAAAGAGAGAGTTGGGTAATACAACAAGATGTCTAGATCAGATTTAAGAGCAAAAACAGAAAATGAAGTGCTAACCTTTAAATCTGACCAATTTTCGATTGGATTATTCCCAGGTCAAGGTTTTGGAGCTTAACATTAAAATCTTATAAAAATTTATTTTAAATACACTAACATGCACATATTAAAAAAATTATAGGTGGAAATGGGATGAGCAGCAACTTCATTGTTAGTTAAAACCTCAGATAAATTTTATTTAGATAGCTTTAGATCTGTTTCTGAAGTTAAGCTAATATCAAAGGGATTATGCAGTGCAGTAATAGTATATCATCCTTTCTATGACTTGAGATGTCTTCACCTTGTTCTCTTTTCTTCCTTGCATTTGCTCTTGCAATTGGTTTAGCAGTTAGCATTCAATATATGTAAGTTTGGCAATAATTTTCTAATCAAAATAAATAGTTAGAGAATACTAGAGTCAGGCAACTTTGCTGGTAAGGCTCATAGGGACACAGATAAACAATATAAGAAAATGAAATGTCAGTATAGACTCAAACATCTTTCTAGACAGGTTCATAGGGACGCAGATAAACAAACCATGCTGTTAAAAGCAGGAATATAATGCCCAACATATGATCCCCCAGTTATAAAGAAGTCAATTCTCCACATACATGGGTGTTCAGTGATAGATGTCACCAATCCATGCTAAATAGAAAGAACCTACAATTGTATTGTTCAGTTAGTAGAACAGCAGAATAAATTTAAGTATCTTAAAGAGAGAGTTGGATAATACAACAAGATGTCAAGATTAGATTTAAGAGCAAAAATGAAAAATGAAGTGCTAACCTTTAAATTTAACCAATTTTCAATTGGATTATTCCCTAGGTCAAGTAGTAGTAGTAGTACACAAAATGTAGAAGCTAAGTTATACAAAATGTAACTTACATTCCCAAAATTACATGCATCAATAAAGAAAATTATCATTAATTGAAATTATTGTTTCCATTTTGCTCGTCATTTATGCAATTATAAAAATAAAACATGTGAAATATATAGAATAAATATTAAAATCAATAATTAATTTTTACAAAAAATAATACAATGAATAAGTAATTTTTATCTTCGAATATCTTTTCAATTTCATCGTTTCCTCAATATTAATAGAAGAACTAGTAGAATGCAACCAATCTTGTGTAGAAATAAGTCCTTCCACCATTTTTGTAAATAAAGAACTTCAAAATTGATCAAGGACTCGACCTCCCATATTAAAAGCCGACTTTGAAGCAATGGTAGCTATGGGCATAGCAAGCACATCTTTAGCCATCATGGAAAGAACTGGATACCTACCATTGTTTGTTTTCCACCAAAGGAGAATATCAAAATCTTATGCCTCATCTTCACATTCCTCCTCCAAATACTTATTCAATTTTGTTTTGCAAGTAGAAGTCTTTTGTTTTGCTTTTGATTTTCTCAATTCATCTTGAACCAGATGAAGTACATCAAAATTACTTATTCCAATATTATTCCTTTCTTTTATCAGTTCAACTCTTGCAACACTATGGGAAGAATAAGATTTTTCTATAGATAAATATTCTTGAAAAAGTCTATTCGAAACATTCTTCACTTTATACTTCAACTCATTGACCTTTTCATTCTCATAGTTTTCCTCAATCATCCACTCTACACTCTCCAACTTTAGCCTAGGTTCAAGCATAGAAGCAATAAATAACATAATATTGAGCTTTTCAACATTTGCCTAATATTTATCATATTTGGTTTTCTTCTTAAAAGTCATATTACTTAAGCAAAAGTCATCTAATTCAGAAAATTTCTTGATCATCATGCTAATTCCATAGATGCTTTGTATATATACATTTTCTGTAACATAAGAAAAATCAGATATGTTTAAGGTAACATCATAAGATACTTTTAAGAAAGGTAATAACGCTTGAGCAACATTCTAATCTTCATGTATCAGTGAACCCTGTGACTTCCCTTTCATTAACTCCTCTATATATTTTTTTCTCTTGCCAATGATGATCTCACATATTTAACTGCAGCCCGAATTCTAGCAATAGTTATTTGAATCTTTAAGTCCTTTAACAATTAAACTCAAGAGATGTGCATAGCATCTCACATGCAAATTCTCCATTAAGTACATGACCTTTCCAACTATCAAGCCTCTTCCTCAAGTTTTGAACTCCAACATCATTAGAATATGCATTATCTACAGTAATTGTGAAGACTTTATCTATGCCCCAATCAAGTAAGCACAATTCCAATATTTTACCAATTACCATACCAACATGACTTGAAATTGAACAAAAATTTAAAATTTTTTTAAGCTTCCAATCATCATCAATATAGTGAATGATCACACTCATGTAGCCCAAGTTTTGGCATGATGTCCAACAATCAGTCATGATACTCACTCTTTACTTTAACTTGCTAAAAAAATATTTCAATTTTTTCTTTTCGTCCAAAAAAAATTTGAAACAATTTCTAGCAATAGTAAATTGGAAAGGAACATCAAATTTAGGTTGCAATGTAGAGGTATAAAACCTAAACCCTTCACCTTCAACATGTTTGAAAGATAGTTCACCAAGAATCAAATATTTGGCTAATGCAATTCTACATTTTTCTTGATTAAAATTCCATGTAACAAGTGTGTGTGCTTAAGTGCCACCACTGTCATCACTAACTGATTGAAAGGCTAAAGTTTTTTGTTTTTTCACCTCCATGTTTGGAGGATAATCTCTCCATCTACTTAAGTGAGTACTTAAACCACTTGTTCCATTATTAGAAGGGCATGAAAGAATACTTCCATAGTAATTATATTGGGTTTTATCCTTATAACCATCTTCATTGGAATCTAGTTTAGAAAAATGGTCCCACACCCATGAACTATTTTTTCTCACCTTCCAAGATTTCTAAGTTGTTTTATTTATCCTTGAAGTTACATCTTAAGCTTCACTTGCCTTCTCACCAATATTTTGATTTGAACAAAAATATTTTATATTTCAAGCATTCATACTTGTATTTGCATTAGTGATTTCTCTACTTGAATCCATCTAAAATAGAAGAAAGAAGATAAATGAGGTACAATCAAAATGATTAAAGAAGATAAATATTGCTTATGTAGTGTTTTATTTTTTATTATGACCAACAGATCAAGTAAGCAAGTAATATAGTTCCTAGTAGAACTACAATTCAAGGGAGTAGATACAGATCAAAAAGAAAATTAAAAAAATATTTAATCATGATAAACACTTAAAATAGAGATTATAATCAAATCCAAATCCATGATAAAATCTATCATTTCACCAGCTTAGCCAATGCATATCACATTAGTGACATTATCACTCTCCAAAGACCAATCCAGCATGAAATTCTAAGAAATGGGAAAGCACAATACCTATTTCATAGAACTGGCGTGATCAGCCATGCCGCAGTAGGAAAATCCCCCGGACAAGTTAAAATTCAGCTCCCAGTCCGAAAATTGCTAAGAAAACCCTCAAAAAATGGAACCCAACATTAGTAAAAATTAGAAATCTATCAAGGATGGAGACAAAGGAGCGAGAGAGGGTGAAGGGGCAAGAGAAGAGCTGGTACTTGGTACTTATAGAGTTAAGAGAGAGGGCTACCGGAGTATATCACTGCTTTGACAATGGACAGAGGAGAAAGCAGTACCAACCACTAGATTAGCGATGGAGAGAGTGAGGAATTGGGGATTGAAGTCAGAGTCTTGAGGTGACAGAGATGGCGAGACACTAGGGTTTTACTCTTTGGGAATGAGAAATTGGAGTAACAAAGATAGGATTTCGATCTTTGAGAATGAGAAATCAAGCACGCAGCGGCGAGATCGGAGATGCAAGGACCTAGGGCTAGAGTTTAAGTCTTTGAGAATGAGAAATTGGAGCAAGTGGCGACGAGATCGAAGACGTAGGGACCTAGGCTAGGGTTTGAGCCTTTGAGAATGAGAAATCAGAGCAAGTGGGGACGAGATCGAAGATGTAGAGACCTAGGGCTAGGGTTTAAGCCTTTGAGAATGAGAAATCAAAGCAAGTGGCAATGAGATCGGAGATGCAAGGACCTAGGGCTAGTGTTTGAGGCTTTGTGAATGAGAAATCAAAGCAATATAAGATAGGGTTTCGAATTCTCAACCTTTGAGAATGATAAGAGAAATTGAAGCAAATGGTGCGGTGAGTGACGACTGGTGAGATCGGAGATGCAGGGACCTAGGTCTAGGGTTTGAATCTTTGCAAATGAGAAATTGAAGCAACAAAGATAGGACTTTGAACTTTCGACCTTTGAGAATCATAAGAGAAATTGGAGCAAGTGATGGGCTTGGCGACGACCAGTGACGACGAGATCTAAGATGCAGGAATTAGGGCTAGGGTTTAGCGAGGGCGACTGTGAGTCTGCGTCGCTGCAAGTGCAAGGTCAGTTCGAAACATCGAGAATGAGATGGAGATTGGAGTTGGGAGATATATATAGTTAAAATCGGTACGATTCTGATTCACTGATTTTTCACATAATCTAGAACTGGAACCAGAATCAATTTTCCTGTTCTGTTAAAATTAAGAACTGAAATTGTATCGATTTGCTTTGAGAACCAATTTTTCGATACGGTTCTCAACCAGTATAATTCGATATATCGATTTTTCGATTTTTTTGCTCACCCCTACTATCACCGATGTTCAAAGCAACTAGAAATCTTCAAACTTCTCTTATTTCTTTCCATGGTTCAGGTCAGATGCCACGTGGTCTAGCGCAAGAAAAACGGGTAGCAACACACATCATAGCTTCTCCTCCACCCTTTCTCATTTTCTTTCTTCATTTCTTTGATGCTTTCTATAATTCTATGTCAAAATTCATTATAAAGTGAAGGTATATCCTCGCCTAAGCTATATACCCTTTTTTTAAAAAATTATTCAAATAATACTTTCTTTTTTTCTTTTGGGTTTTTATTTTATTAGTTAGGTTTTTTACTTTAAGAGATTTCTGACAATTATTATAGTAATTAATACAGGGGCTTAACCATATTAAAAGTCAATGTTCCCACAGCACTTGATAGCGTATTTAAATTAAAACAAATCTTGATTTGTGATTTAAGATTGCTCCTCGAGGTCTTTTCTATTCTAAGTGATCGAAATGGATCCCACAAATTCTAACATGTTCGGTGGGACTTGGCTTCCCTTGCAAGTATAAAAATCTAGTTAATATGATAGAGTGCTAATAAGGTGGAATTATGATTGAAGACAGATCAATTACGTTCTCCTTTGTAGAAGAAAAAATCAAGTGACAATAACGAATAACACCCTGCCCCAAGATTCACCATTATCCTGGGGGCAAGTTCAGTTGTGCAATTTGCTCAATCAATGGTTTTGTAGAAGGGACTAAAGTTCAGTTCAAGTTTGGGACCATCTCTGAGGTTGTCAAGTTTAAGAGGGTATCTACTACTACACTAGCTAAAGTCATCGACATGCAAAATTAGCCCGTTTCTCACCTTTCATCAAGGGGAAAGAAGCCCAATGTCGTCATCCTTAATAAAACAGGTTGTTTGGATGAAGAGTTAGAAGTCACACATCAACAAAAAAAGGATATCATCCTTCTGGAGATTAGGACTAAAGCGAAGCTCAGTCTTTGACTACCTTTACCCAGTTACTCATAGGGTGCAACCCATACCAAATCCAAATACAAGCATAGAGGAAGAAGATCCATCCTAACTATCACAAACAAAGAAAAAACTACAAGGATCTGTAGCTGACTTAGGAGACCCTCCCCTTGAACGAAGTTGTTCATTACCATTTCTACCTCCAACTTTTTCATTCTATTAAGCAATTTGGAGAAGAGTAAAAGTAAATCACAAGGGGTATAGTCTTGCCTTAAGACTGTAGCAAATGGGCGAATCACCAAACAAAACCATAAGGGTTACTGTAAAGTTACAACTCAACATGAGGGTTCGCCAAAGGAGACCACCCATACTATCAGAGTTGTTTCTCATCGTGACTCTGGGAGGGACTGCAACACACCCCAGCCAACCAAACATCAAAAGAAGGTTGATCAAGCGAGACTTATAAATGAAGAAATCCTAGAGGAGAGGGTCCTTGTGGATCAATCCTTACTATCACGCCAAAGAGAGTATGATGACCCGCTCCATGAGTAGACTCTTAAATGAGACCACTTGACTGATGGAAGAAGTTAGCGTTAACTCAAAAGTCCAAATCTGATTCTCAAAATATGGACCATCATGTTCTAACAGACATTTTGGTTATAACTAAAAGTTCCAACCAAGAAGTGATCAAAGAAGTATTGCAAGAATAGCTGAGATAGCAAAGAAAAGAGAAAGATGAAACTCAAAAAAGAAAGTTATGGAGTTGATAGTGATGATGCTACAAATAAGCCAAAAGCTCGATAAATTGGAATGATCTCAACAGCCATCCCAAACAATAGAGGCAACAAAAGACACATCTTCTGTAGATGAGATCCATGAAAATGTAGACCCTTCACAAGCACCTCCTATAGTAAGGAATACCTAATCTCCAATTCCAAGGATCCTTAACAATACAAATCTTTTAGCATACATATAATAATAGGTATAACGAATGGTAGCTGTACAATTGAGACAAAGAAATGAAACAGATAGGGAAATTGATATAGACAAATCATACCCTAATGATCACAACAGTGTCATATCCCAAAGACTATATAGTACCTAATTTCAAACAGTTTAATGACAGAGAATCTTGAATAGCACATAGCTCACTTTATGACTTTATGTCGAGATTCAAGTAATAGTCCCTTATTGTTATTCTACCAAATTTCAACAAGCTTGATGGGAGTAGCATTCAAGTGGTATGCTAGTTTGCAATCAAAATCTATACAAACTTGGGCACAAATGAAAGAGGCTTTCTGAATTAGGTTCAAAGAAGTCAGTAATAAAGTGACCATTATAGATCTTGTCTCAACACTAAAATGTGATAATTAGTCGATTTTGGATTATATCACATAGTAGGGATATTTCAGCATCAAGTGTGAACAACCTATGAGCTAATTTAAAACAGTGAACTTGGTTCTTGGCATCATAAGAGGAGAAGGGATAGCACTCTCTTTGAGTGTCTCTTCTATCCATACCTTTCAAGATCTTATTATGTAAGTAAAGAAGCTAGAAAGGATTGACCCATCAAAATTATCTAATTCACAAAGTTTCAAGCTAGAAAAAGATAAGATAAAGTGTGAGGAGCCTTCCAAAGATGTAAGGGCTGCATTCACATCAATTGAGTAAAAGAAATCTTCAAACCCCACCATGAATAAGAGTAATCCTTAGAAGCCACCAACTCTTGGAGGAGATAGAAAAATGGAATGATCTAATGATCTTCAACAAAGGCTTAGAAAGAAATATTCTTTTAAAAGAGAAAGAGTAGTTAAAATCATTCAGGATGCCCTAAAATCAGGCCTCCAATTGCTAGAATCTAAGAGACCAAGCGAGGCCAATCAAATAGATCATCCGAACTATTATCCTTATCATAGAGTCTTAAAGCATAC
Source organism: Trichopus zeylanicus subsp. travancoricus (assembly GCA_005019695.1). Taxonomy (NCBI): domain Eukaryota; kingdom Viridiplantae; phylum Streptophyta; class Magnoliopsida; order Dioscoreales; family Dioscoreaceae; genus Trichopus; species Trichopus zeylanicus. The sequence continues at coordinate 447,441 of RXID01010947.1, forward strand.
CATTGAAAACTACTATGTGTTCAACGACTGGGTTGAGAAGCAATATCGAGAAGGCAAGTTAACTCTCTCGAAGGTTGCTTTATTCAAAATGCCTACCGAACACATCAATTATATTACTATGTTTAAGGATCATGAATCACTTGTTGAAATCCTTTTTTGGGAAGAAGTACAGCATACCCCCCAAACAAGGGCACTTGTAAAATGTCTACATTTCAAAAAGACTAAAGAAGCTGATAAAAAAATGACTAGAAACCCTAAATAGCCCGGGATGATGATGAAAAAGGCCTCATCAGGGCAATTTGCCTCACCTACCTGAAACATCAAGAAGAGAAAGAACAGAAGTAAGAAGAAGAAATTGGTTTAGCTAGATGAATACGATGTTAAAAAATTAGCCATTCAAGAATATATCAATGCTCTTGACGAATATGTTCAAGGAGAAAGAAATCAAGTAACTCTTAAAGAATTCTTCCTTGACAAACTCAAAATTTCACTAAAACACCCTGATGTAGAAAATGAAGAAAGTTAATTTTCTGTGGTGACATGCTTTGTCATATTTACCATTAGAGGTTTACAACCAAGTCAATTTATACCTTATTGCTTTAATGATGAGGAAATTCAAAGTGCAAGGCAAGGAGAAGCTAATAGATTCACTCGAGATCTTACTGATGAAATGAGAAATCTCACAAGTCTCCCTGAGGGCTACTTTCAAGATAATTATCTTTGAGAGTGGTTCGCTCATGAGAAAGACTATGGCATGCTCATACTACATCTAGATACTATGAAAGAGCTCACTATAACTAATATGAGGTTTGTTAGAGGGTAAATATAAATGCTAAGTGAGCATATGAAAGCTATGGCTGCCCACATGGAAACCATGATAAATACAACTACCATACTTTATGAGAAAGTTGAGAGGATAAAGAAGGTGCTAGTAGAAAAGGTAAAGCCACACAAAAGACCTTATAGAGGTGGTGAGACACCACTTACCAACCCTCTTCAGGAATAAAATAACCACTGATGTCACTTGCTTTAGAGACGAGTCAAGAAAGATAAATACTAATAATGAGAGTTAACCAAGTCTATGGTCTCTTGTCGCATGGTGACTCATACATTCGAGGTGAATACTAATGAGCTACTATCCCAGCCTCCATCAAGCAATCCAGTAACTAATGCTCAACTCGCTAGATTTGATGAAGTCCCAATCTTAAAATCTGTGGAAGGATGCGCTTTACAAACTTTAGAGGAACTATGCATACAAGGCACGAACGATGAATATGACTCCATGTCTGACTCAGAGTAACTTTTTTACCATTTCAGAAGGCCCTACATCAGCAAGTGCTAAAGGAATAAGCAAGCATTTCTAGCGAGGATCAAGTAGACTAATTCTAAAGCTCATTCCACCCTCATATCAAGTCAATTTGAAAATCCACAACCAAACTAATCTAAATATTCACGAAAGAAACATCCTAAATACAAAGCCTAAAGAAGGTTATGCTAGCAGACGAAATAAAAGGATTCATCCAGAGAGTTTTTGAAGATCTTTTTATAAGAAAATCTCATGTGCCTAATTCTAATGGTGAAAGGGGACAATTATAAGCTAGTCACATCCTCAAAGGATATTCAATGAATTATTGTCTAGGGGCAAGGATCCTCTACTTCTTGTAGCCTGATTAGCCTCAAAAGTTACTCCAAAGATGAATCGTATTGGCCTCATAATGTCAGATTTCAACTGAGGAGAGCTAACCAGATACAAATCCAAGGTGAAAAAGTACTACTTCCAAGACAAGCTCTAATGCCTAGGGACAAGAATATCATCAAAGACAAGGAAAAGAAAATTCAGATAAATGAGGACATTAAGCCTTTGCATGCTAAACCTGCACCCAAAAAGGTGGAATATAATATAGCAGCCCACCTCAAGAAGATCTCCGCTATGCTTAGTGTGTTTGATGCTCTGATGATATCATAAGAACTCAGAGATATACTAGTGCACATCTTATAGAATCTGACTCATTACCAAGCATACTTTGCTAAAGAGAAAATGAAAGAGTCTTTATATTCCCCCCAAACTCCCACATCACCTTCACAAATGATGACCTACTACCTAAGACAATAGACCATAATGGGCCATTGTATGTCACAGAGAATAGTGATAGGATCAAGATTAATCGCATCCTAATTGACCTAGGTCCCTCAGTTAATCTAATGACTCTCTGAACTCTGAAAGCTTTAACTTTAAACGTGTGTGACTTGTCATCCAAGATTATAACCATATAAGAATTTAATTAAAATAGTCAAAAGTATTTTGGGAGCCATAATTGTCCCTCTGAAAGTAGGCAAGATGATGATAGATGCCCAGTCCTATGTGATTAATACTGATACATCATATAAAGCATTACTAGAGAGGTTGTGACCATATTAAAATAAAAAAGTGCTATCAACCCTACATTAATGTCTCAAATACTTCAAGCATAGTGAAGAACATCGAATTGATGGAGATATATATTCTTTTGATTTTCATGAAATGCATTACGATGATGCAAAATACCATCAGAGATTCGACATTGATAAGGCGTCTGCTTCTGTCAGTTAAGTAAAGTAAGAAATTGCTAACCTGATTTTTGCTCCTTACCTAGGAAGTGATTCTGACCCAAACTCTTTAGATGACGAAGCCTATCAAGCCTGCCTAGGCGGTTATACTTCTAATGAAGATAACGACTGAGGTCAAACAAAAAATAACCTCTTGCTTACTAAAGTTTCAATCGACTTACTTAAGCCATTAGATAAATTAAGCATCAATATCAGAAAGAATTAACGACTTTCTACATCCCTCCACGACATAAAAAAGAAAAGAAAATACTATTTTACAAGACAATCCCTTATACTCCAAGCATACATAAAATCATGGGGACTGAATATCTGGTAGATGATAGTGACCATTAGTCGGTAGTCATGCTAAAATATTTCTCAAACCATTTTTGTCAGATAATTAATAAATCTGGCTGTAGACATCCACAAACAAAGAGGCGAAGTCATTTCTTCAAGAATCTATATAATCCACCCTAAGGATGTGCTTACATTCTTAAAAAAGGAAGCAAGAACACTAAAGGACTAGGCTATATTACCCCAAATACCCACACATGTCTTATGGTCACTATTGGATTCTTCTCCGATATTTAAGATGATCAAATGATATTAATACCTTTTGACACATGCATCGATACGGCCACACCTTTTTAAACATCACAAGAAGATGACATTCTCAATGGAATTTCATCAGAACCAAAAGAAAGGGGGCATAATGCAGCCGAAATGCCTTCAGACGAACCTTCACCAAACCTCACTCAACTTGATGGATCATTTGATGAAAAAATAATCCTCAAATCAAAAGAAACTCCACTAGAACTTGACGATGGGTTGCAAGCCACAATCAATGAATTAATGGAAATTAATCTAGGCTTAGAGAAAGATTCCAAGCTGACTTTCATCAGCATTCAACTTTTATAGGAAAGTCAAACCCATCTCAAGTAGTGCTCCAAGAGTATATTAACTGCTTTGTATAGAGTTATAAGGAGATACCTAGACTAAATCATGAAGTTGTAGTCTATAAACTGACTATCAATCCTAAGCTTTCGCCTATCAAACAAGCACCTAAAAAAATAAAACTCGACATAAAACAAAAGGTGATAGTGGAAATAAAGAAACTAATTGAAGAAGACTTAATCAGAGAGAAAAAACACCTGCATTAGGTGGCAAATATCATTTTGTCAAAAAGAAGAATAGTAAAATTCATATTTATGTAGACTACAGGGACTTCAATAAAGTATGTGCAAAAAATGACTTTTCATTACTAATAATGGAGATCATAATTGACAATACGACCGACTTCGAAGAATTCTCCTTTATGGATGGTTTCTCAGAATATAACTAAATTAAGATGCATCCTGATGGCGAGAAACATGACCTTCAGAATACCAATTGACATTTACTGGTAAAAGATAATGCCCTTCGGGCTTAAGAATACAGGCGCCACTTATCAAAGGAACATGACTCAAATCTTGAACGGCCTTATATACCAATTAATAGAATATTATATGGATGACTTGGTGGTTAAAACTAACTCCAAAGATAGACATGTCCAAGACCTAAGAGTGATATTCGACCGTCTTACGAAATATAACTAAAAAATGAATCCTTTGCAATGTGCTTTCAGCATATCATCGGAAAAATTCCTTAACTTTACTGTTAAATATCGAGAGGTTAAAATTAATCCATTCAAAATCAAAACTATATTACATATGCCACCATCCAGTAATTTAAAGTAATTGAGGTCATTCCAAGACCAACTCGTATACATAAAAAGATTCATTTCAAATCCCTAAAAAATACAAGCATTTTTCTAAGTTGATAAAGAAGAACACTTCATTCACTTGGGATCAAAATTGCCGACAGGCCTTTGAAGAGTTTAAGTAGTATCTCCTAAAGTCATTAGTTCTGACAGTACTTTTACCTGATAAGCCCTTAATCCTTTATATGGCAACAATGGAAAAATCTCTATGAGCACTTTTTGCCTAGAATAATGAAGAGGGCAAATAAAACATACTCTACTATCTGATTAAGATCCTAGTGGGGGTAGAAAACAACTACTCCCCTATCGAAAAATATTTTCTAACACATATTCACAATCAAGAAGCTAAGACATTATTTGCTCGCTCATCAAGTCATTTTAATATCAAGGATTAATCTCATAAAGTACCTAATGACTAGACCCATATTCATCGGAAAGTTAACAAAGTGAGCTTTAATTCTCATGAAGTACAACATCAAATTCACTCCTTAAAAAACAATCAAGGAACAAACTCTTGCTAATTTTCTTATAACTTATCCAGTATCAAATGATTCTCTTCTGAATTGCGAGCTCCCTAATAAAGAAATCCTTTTGATCGAGGAAAGAGAACCTTACTGAAATCTATACTTTAATGGAGCATCATCCATCAAGCAAGGAATCAAATCAAAACTTTTGTAAATCAAAATAGGGATCGAACTCAGTTATATCACCCCAAATAGAAGCATTTTATGATATTCCTACTTCTTTTCAAAATCATACATAAATAATGAAACTAAACATGAGCCTCTAATAGTAAAACTAGAAATAACCCTCAATATAAAAATAATATTATGCTTATATATTTTTTTTGGTTCACAAATGATTACCAACTAAGTCCAAACTATATAAAATCTACAAATTTGAGATTTTGAAATATCATAAAAAAGTTCAAAAATTTATAAGGCAAATCTCACATATTTAAATAACTAGGATTGCTTGATGCATCAATGCAAAAACTAACTTATTACCTATACTAGTCAAGATACTAGCTAACCCTAGTTAGAAAAAAAATTCTAATCACTTACAGACAGATGATGAGCTCAGAAAACTGAGTCTAAACTAACAAAAGGGGTTATAGATTGGAAAACACCGTTCATCAATGTATCGGCCACGGCGGCTTGGGATGGATCCCGGCAGCTGCCTCCACATCCACCAGCGTAATCCGCCCATACGCCCCTGTCCCCGCCACCTTCACGATGTCCACCTTGTACTGCTTCGCTAGCCTCTCCGCGTACGGCGTCGCCACTGTCTTCCAGGAAGTCACCGACCCCACGGCTGGAGATTGAGCAGGAGCAGAGTCTTCAGCGCAGGCGGCCGCGGAGGGGTTTGTGCCCATGGTTTGAAAGATCGGTCCGCCGAAATGTTTCGGTTTTGGTCATTCCTCTTTTTGGTTTTAGGGTTCCGCTAATAGAGGTGCAGGCCGAGAAGGTGGTGCTCTTTCCTCACCAGGTATGGGCCATTTGAAGGAACCATCAACCAAAGCTCAGCAGGGGACAGGCCATCGCCGGCAGCGCCGAAGCCATCAGTGGCCCTGTTCATGGTTCTAAGGCCTCACCTAAACGCTCTCCTGACAATGGATACGCGGGTGAGGACCAAGATGTCGAGAAAGATGAAGAGGAGCACGAGGGTGACAGTGATGGTGATAAGCATAAGGTGTGTGACGATGGAGAGAAGACGAAGAAGAAGAAGAAGAGGGAGCTGTGAGATCATGACGGAAGAAGAAGAAGAAGGTGGAAGGAGAGGAATCATGGAATTCGGTGCGGGAAGAAGAAGAAGAAAAAAGAGAAGAGGAAGAAGACGATGATGACAAATCTGAGATGGTGGTGGTCTCTCCGATTGTCACTCTTCTCTCCCTCCCCTCCTCCAATCCGGTTCCCTACTCTAGCCCCACCGGCGGCAGCGACCCTTCTCCCACCATCGACAACCTCGATTGCCTCCCGGAGATCGGTGCTCTCACCGATGTCGGCGCCATGACTCCACTTCTCCACAAGTACATCGTCTACCTACATTCCCTGGACCTCAGCCTTGAGTCCCTTCTCTCCTTTCGCCCGGAACTCAACCGCCATCTCTCCTCCCTCTCTCGCTCCTCCCAGCTCCTCGACCTCGCCCAGTCCAACGCCAGAGTCCCGTTCTCTCCTGCTTCGGAAGGAAGAGTCTGGAATGTGGATCCCGTTGCCACTTGGTGTGCATGCAAGTTGGAACTGGAGTCCAACCGACGGATGCAGCCGTGTGGCACTCTAAACCGTCGGATCAGAATCATCTCCTTCGCGATCCGTCACCGCTTTCGATCAAAGTTTAGTAACGAGAAACCCAACCATGAGGTTGTGATCTTTACATTTCACCTCCTACAAAGTCTGTTAATGACATATTGGTCCCCTACACTAAAACAAAACTGGGCCGAGAGGGCCTGTGAGGGAAACAGGCGGGGCCCATTGCCCGGAGTCCAAATGGCATGAATTTTTTGTTTAATCAGAAAAATTGTGCCAAATTTTATATCGAACTCGGTGGGACTACATGTTTTGGCTCAGATCCAAGGAAGGAATATAATCCATTGTGATGTTGAGGTTGGAGCCTTCATGTTTGTGCAATGCAGCAGGAAATTACAGGCTAAATCCTCCAAAATAGTGCGACTATTTTATGTGCTTTTCAAAAATTCTCGACCGGCTAAATATTTTTTTAAAAAAAGTGGAACTGGTGAAGCTTGTCTAAATATGCAAAGAAAAGCCAAAATAAAACCCAAAAGATAAAGAAAAAAAAGTTTAAATATAACTCCTTAAAATTTATTTTATTTATGAGTAATTTGCAGAAATTTTCATATTTATTTATAATTCTCTCTTTTTTTCTATTTGGTAATATACAACCTCCTCACTGAAATTTAATCAAATTTTGCTAAAAATTTCTTTTTATACCTTTTGGTTATTTTTCCTTTAAATCCTTCATTTTTTTGAATTTATTTTTAATTAATGTCTTTTTATGACTCCTCCTTTCGCACTCTCTCTTTTTAATTAGGAAATTGAGCTTCTCTCTCTTGATCATGGATATATTGAATTTATAATTTTATACTTAAATGTTCCAAACTGAACTGATAATAATTAATTATATTACATTATAATTAATAGATTATGTATGTTTAAAGTATATTTTAATGTAAATTAAATTTTTTTATATTAGATTTTTAGTTTTTAAACTTCTTTATATTATTTTCTCTTTATTTTCTATTTTTTATATAGTAATATATAGAAAAAATAGATTATACAACTAATTAACTATTAAAATTAATTAAAATTAATTAAAATAATATTTAATATCACGATAAATTTAGTTATAAATTTTTTAACTTTTTAAATATTTTTTAATATTTTTTTAAAAAATTTATCATATTTTTAATTTAAAGTCAAAATATAATTAAAATATAATTAATTTCTAATCAAAATATAATTGATAAATAAAATATATTTTAATCAAAATCTAAATGGGAATGATTTATGTATCAATATTTTTGAGTGCTTATACTTATTTTCGAAATCGAAACTTAAAACCTTACTTTCTGCCTATGACTTGGGTTGACCCTGTGACTTGGCTTGAGCTTGGGCTTTGGTGAGCGGGATCTCGTCCTCGCTCTCAGCAAGAAGCCCAATTGGAGCGCCAACAGGAGCTGACTCGCCCTTAGGGATGACGATGGTGGCGAGAATGCCATCATAGAAGGTCTCAACGTCCATGTCAGCCTTGTCAAACTCGACGATAATGACACTCTTACACTAGGAAAGGTGGTCAGCCTTGGACTTAACCTAAGACATGATTTTGCCCTCGGTCATGGTGGAGTTGAGCGCCAGCATAAAGATCTCGCGGATCTTGGCCTTCACGAGGGCACGGTAGGAGGAGAAGTGGGGGCAACGGCAGTGAGGCACGGTAGGAGGGGCTCGGTGGAAGAGAGGGAGGAGGAGAAGGAGAGCACCATTGGTGCCTCAAGGTGTTTGAAGATTTTCTTGGGAGTGGTAGGACTTGAAGTAGAAGTAGATGGTCTGTGTTGACTTAGTCATATCTCGAATCCAAATTTTTCAGAGAATCCTAATTAAATTAGAATTTATATGAGAAAGCGATTTAATAGACCTAATCCTTCTTTGAATTTGTCTTCCAATGGAAGACTTGGATTAGTAGGATCTATATTTGAGTCAGTCTTCTACTTTGACTCAAACTCAATCAGATCACTTCTATAAATACCATATTCATTTAAGAATTTCATAACATTGAGATAGAGAGACATAGATCAAAACTCTCAAAATATCTTGCGATGGCTAAACTAGTTAGTCTTTTGTGAAAGTTGGTGATATTGGAGTTTCACCTACATCATTATAATTTCTTCTTCTTTTTTCATTAATACAATATCCTCCGAATCGTCTTCACCTATGGAGTAAGTCGTAAATCAAACCACGTAAATCTCTTGTGTGCTATTTTTTTTCTTTTTCAACATTTTGAATTATAGTAGATATCAGTATTTTATGTAATAAATTGGTATCAGAGTTTGGTTCAAGATGCCTACTATGAAGTTCGATGTAGAGAAATTTAATGTCCAATAAGGGTTTTCTATTTGGCAAGCAATAGTTTGTGCAATCCTTACTTAACAAAGGTTGAGAAGCACATTAGAGGATATCAAGTCTGAAGATATCATCGAAAGTATATAGGAGAACTAATAGACTAGTGCACATAATACTATCATCCTTAGTCTCACTGATGAGGTATTCTATCTATTTCTTAATGAAACATCTCTTTTAGAGTTATGAAAAACGTTGAAGAAATAATATAGGAGTAAGTCTATTATAAAATAAGTTTACTTAAAGCAGAAGCTTTTCAATTTTCAAATGAAAGAATGTATGAATATAATTAATCGTTTTAATACTTTCAATAAATTAGTCTCACAATTATTAAGCATTGATGTTAAAATTAAAGATGAAGATAAGGTAATTATTTTATTATCGTCTTTACCTTTTTCTCTTAAGAATATAAAAACTACTCTCATATATGATAAGGATTTGAAATTTGATGATATTTCTGCTGTCCTTCTATCTAATGAATATTTGAAAAGGATTGAGGGAGATGAGTCATACTCAGAAGCACTGATTGCTAAAGGTTGTACCAAAGAAAGATCAAAGACAGACCAGTCTAGATCCAAATCCAAAGGAAAGAATTGCGGATACTGTAAAAAGATGGGACATGTAATTGAAGAGTGTTGGAAGCTCAAAGCCAAGAAAGAGAAAGAATTTTAGTCTAAAGAGTAAGCCGAAGAATAAGTGTCAGTTACTAAAGGAAGTTCTAACAATGATTATGGTAATATTCTCTCTATTAGTTCTTATTTTGATCATTACCATGATATTTGGATTCTTGATTTTGGTTATTTTTATCACATGTGTATCAATAAAGATTAGTTTGAAGATTATAAGTCTTATAATGGTGGTTTAGTTTTGATGAGTAATAAAATTCATGCAAATTTGTCGAAATTGGAACAATCAAAATTAAGATATTTGATAATATTATTAGGACTCTTACTGACGTTAGACATGTTTCTGATTTGAAAAAGAATTTGATTTCTTTGAATGCTTTGGATTCTGCTAATTGTAAGTATTTTGCTGAAGGTGGAGTTTTTAAGGTTGTTAAAGACTCATTGATAGTAATGAATGGTATAAAACATGAAAATTTATATGAGTTAGTAGAAAAAATCATAGGTGGAGAAATAATTTCTCATATTTTTTCTGATATGACCCACATATGGTATATGCGTCTCGGTCATATGAGTGAGTAAGGTTTGATTGAGCTCAACAAAAAAAAATTATTGAAAAGGCTCAACTCATGCAAATTAGTATTCTATGAGCATTATCTCTATGGTAAATAATCCAAGATAAAGTTTAACACCATTACTCATGGTCCTAAAGGCTTGATTAATTATATTCATTCTAATATGTGGTGCTCTCCTATTCCATCAAAATCTGATGTTCATTATTTTATTAGTTTTATTAATGATTTTTTCAAAAAAATATGGATTTATTTTTTTAATCACAAAGCTGAAGTATTTTTTGTTTTCAAACGGTGAAAAACTTCAATTGAAAGAAAGAATAGAAGAAAAATCAAATAACTCAAAAGTAATAATGGTGGAGAGTACAAATCAATAGAGTTTCTCATCTCAAATTTTGTGAAGATGAAAGTATCGAAAGTCACTTTACCATCCCAGAAAAACCTCAACAGAATGGTGTGATTGAAAGGATGAGCAGAATTTTATTGGAAAAAGCACATAGTATGCTTAGTGTAGACAACCTTTACAAGGATTTTTGGGCAAAAGCAGTCAACACCATATGTTTTATTAGGAATTGCTCTCCTCAGATAGTCATTGGTTACAAAACTCTTGAAGAGGTATGGGCTGGTAAATCTACAAATTATTCTTATTTAAAGATTTTTGGTTACCCTACTTATGTGCATGTTGTCAAGGATAAGTTAGATGCACATTCCAAAAATATATTTCCTTGGTTATGCTAAAGGTGTTAGGGCTATTATTTGTGAGATCGTACTATTTTTAATATAATTATTAAGGGAGATGTAGTGTTTGATGAAAATTTTATATTAAAATCTCTCAAAAAAGGTCCCAGTGATATAATTCATGTGGAGGTGGAGCCTGTAGTTCCTTCATAATAAGATATCTAAGGTGTGCCAAACTTTCAAGAGAATTATGAAAGTAAAGTTAAAATTTATGAGAAGACTCCATTTGAAGATCTCAAAGAAATATAAAGCCACTTGAAAGGTATGGTTTTAAGGATATGGTAGCTTTTGCTTTATTTACTGACAATGGTGATCCTTCTTCCTATAAGAAAGCAAGGCAGGATAGGTTTCCTTTAAGTGGCAAGTTTCTATAAATGAAGAGATGGACTCCCTTCAAAAGAACCATACTTAGAACTTGGTGAAATTACTAGAAAGTAAAAGAGTAATTGGTTGCAAATGGATATTTTGAAAAAAAAGATTCTTTTGAGATAGATGGCATTAAATTTAAGACCCATTTAGTTGTAAAAGGGCATTCACAAAAGGAGGGTATTAAGTTCAATGAAATTTTCTCTCTTGTAGTTAAACACACATATATTCATTTTCTACTTACTTTAGTTATTTTTCATAATATTAAATTAGAATAGTTTGATGTCAAAATTATCTTTCTGAATGAAGAATTAGAAGAGCAAATTTTTATGCAAACGGCCTGAAGGGTACATCCAAGAAGGCAAGAAAATTATGTTTGTAAGTTGAACAAATCATTTTATGGTTTAACACAGTCTCCAAGGCAATGGTATAAAAGTCTTGATAGCTTTATGCTGGGAGAAGGTTTTATCCATTGCAAACATGATTGTTGTGTCTATTTTAAAATGCATACCAATAATTCATTTATTATATTACTTCTTTATATTCATGATATGCTTATTGTTTCTCAAGACATATCTCTACTTAATGATCTAAAGCTTAGAATGAAAAAGAAATTTGAGATGAAAGATTTAGTTGTTGTAAGGAAGATTCTCGGCATAGAGATTGATAGAGACTAAAAGCATGATAAGTTATGGCTCAAACAGAATAAGTACCTCGAGAAGATTATTTCTCATTTTGGCATATAGAATTTAAAACTCGTTAGAACTCCTTTGGCATTCCACTTCAAGCTTTCAACTCAACTATGTCCTTCTATAGATGAGGAGTATATATATATGGAGAACATCCCATTCTCAATTGCTGTTGGAAGCCTAATATATATTATGGTATATATGAAACTTGATATTACACAAGCAGTCAGTGTTATTAGTTGTTATATGACAAATTCAGGAAAAAAGCATTGGTAAGCTGTAAAGTAATTATTAAGGTATATCAAAGGTACTCTTAATATTGATTTATGTTTCGACAGAAATACAGTTTAACAGGCCAAAATTGTTGGCTATGTTGATTAAGACTATGTTGGATATTTTGATCAATGACGATCCCTCACTAGTTATATTTTCACTCTTTGTGATAGTCCTATTAGCTGGACGTGTAACTTGCAATCAACTATGACATTATCTATGATAAAATCTAAATATATAGTAGCTATAAAACCAGTCAAAAAGGCTCAATGATTAAAAGATTTGGTAAGTGAAGTTGGTTTTTCTCAATGTGTTCTTCCTATTTTTTGCGATAGTCAGAGCACCATACACCTTGTGAAGAACCAAGTGTACCACGTCAGATCAAAGGATATAGACATCTGATTTCACTTTATTTGGGATATTATTGAAGACAGCAAGATTTCTTTATTAAAGATTCATACTTCAAGAAATCCTACAGATATATTGATGAAGGTAATTCCGATTGACAAGTTCAAGCTTTACTTGGACTTGATCAATATTGAAGGTTGTTGATCCTATCTTATAGGATAATGGCAAAGGCATCGGTTGAAGATTCACATTCAAAGAAGAAGAGGATTCGAACCAAGGTAGAGGTTGTTGACTTAGTTGGGTCTTGCATCCGTATTTTTTGGAGAGTCTTAATTAAATTAGGATTCATATTAGAAAGTGATTTAGTGGGTTTAATCCTTCTTTGAATTTATCTCCCACTAGAAGCCTTGGATTAGTGAGATCATTTTTTGAGTTAGTCTTTTATTTTGACTAAAACTCAATCAGCTACTTCTATAAATACCTTATTCATTTAAGAGTTTTATAACACTAAGATGAAGACATAGATTAAAAATCTTAAAACATTTTGTGATGACTAGGCTAGTTAGTCTTTTGTGAGAGTTAGTGATATTGGAGTTTCACCTCCATCATTATAATCTCTTCTTCTTTCGATGCAATATTCTTCAAATCATCTTCACCTATGAAGTAGATCATAGACTGAACCACATAAATCTCTTATGTGTTTTTTTTCTTTTCTTCTTCTATATCATGAATTATAGTGGATATTAGTATTTTGAGCAATAAGTTTGGTGGGCGGAGAAGTAAAGCGAGATGGGGATCGAGGTCAGTTTTGGAGTTTCCATCTGGTTTGATATTTTACATTTACCTCCCTGAAAGCTTTGTCATTTAAAGGTTAGCCCTCCAAAATGATATACCACCTGAACTAAAATCTTACTTTCCATGCATTAGAGATAACAACATAAGTAAAAATCTTTAATCTAACTATTCCACCCAATTAAAATTAAATTAATAAGATATGAATATAAAAGTCATTAATTTTGAACTTAATAGTTTAGTGAGTAATATTTGAATTTAGATATATCCATAACTACGAATCTAATATCTAACCCACCTATATATGTAATAATATAATATATATATTTACACATGTAGATCATTCATATAAATATGCAATATATAGGTCATTTGGTACTTGTCTTTTAGTTATCCATACAATTATTACTAACCAAGTTATAGAATGTGGTGATTTTTTATTTAAAAAGTTTAATAGATTGAGCTCACAAGATTTTAATTATTTTGATTCTTAGAATAATTGAAACCTATCATATTTATGTTGTTCTTTATAAATTATGTGAAGTTCTTAAATTTAATATTTTATATCTTATTATGATCTAAAATAATATTTAACAATCTAATAAAAAATAAAATAATGTTTAATAAATTAAGATTTTTTATTGATAAAATTATATCGTAAGATACCTAAAACTTGATCAGTACTTGAATTTTATTTACATATGAATATGGGTATGAATCCTACTAATGTAGTGGGTATGAGTTTGTTTATGGACTCTTCAAAATAGTAGTGGGGTATGTAAATGGATATCACCCAAACTCGGCTAACTTACAACCCTAGTTGGGAGTGCTTTAAAGGACTAGAAACAATGGATCTGCTTGATCACCTCAAACTAGTTGGGGGTTATTCCCACCTAGAGCCTTTCATAGGTAAAAATTAGTAGTAACTCCTAGTTGTTTAAAAAAGATATATATAAGAAAGTGGAGAAAATAAATTAATAATAAGATTTTTGAAGACTTGACTTAATACATGTTAAGTTAGTTAAGAAGTTACTAGTGTCTATTACATTATTTTAACAAATGACAAAGATGGATCACAGCATGTCCAAGTGAAAATTAAAAAAAAACATCAATCAATGCATGTAGTAATATCATCAATGATAGGCCACCCAACATGAGCCGAAAGATAAGGCTTGCTAGTAGAGCAAGTCCATTATGTTGTCTCCAACCCACAAGGTCAAGGACGAGTTTGTGCACAAGCTTACTCCTACTAAAAAATTAAAGAGTGACATCATGAGATTCTTACTAGACACCCCTTGCCAAGGAGGGAAGACCAACTAATATGATCTTGGCCCGGCATTGGGCCGAATTGTCAAAACCTACATCCTATAGATGAACCATCACCTTTGATTATTGATCATGAGGACTCCTATAAAAACCTATAAAGTAAGAAGAAGAAAAGAGTTAAAAACACCCCACTATGTTTACTCTCTTTGCTACTATTACTCTTGAGCTTCAAAGCCCAATTTAGAGAGCTCATTTTGCAGTTATAGTTGATTGCACACCAAATTAAAGTTGGAGAAGGTGAGAAAGACCATACAAAAGTAGGTTGATTAAGGTGACATGACATCCTATCAAGGTAGTCACAACTAGCTATTGTATAAAATACTGATGTTTACTATAATTCATGATGTAGAAGAAGAAAAAACAAGTAGAAAAAATAACACACAAGATATTTACATGATTCACTTACAAGAGACTAATTAGCCCAGCCATCACAAGATATTTCGAGAGTTTTGATGTATATCTCTCTTAGTGTTTTGAAATTATTGAATGAATAGGATATTTATAGAAGTGAGCTAACTGAGTTTGAGACAAAATAGGAGACTGACTTAAATAAGGATCCTATTGATCTAAATCTTTTGGTAGGAGAAAAATTTAAAAAAAATATTCGGCTCACTAAATTACTTCGTAATATGAATCCTAATTTAATTAGAACTCTCTAAAAAATCAGGATTCAAGACATGACTAAGTCAACAATCTCCATTTTAGCTTGAATCCTCTTCTTCTTTGAATTTGAATTTTCAACGGATGCCTTCGTCATTGCCCCATAGGACAAGATCAATGACCTTGAATATTAATCAAGTCCAAGGAAAACTTGAACTTATCAATCAGAATCACCTTCATCAATATGTCTGAAAGATTTCTTGATGTATGAATCTTTTTTAAAGAAGTCTCACCGTCTTCAACAATATCCTGAATAAAGTAAAATCAAACGTCTGTGTGCTTTGATCTGGCATGGTACATTGTGTTCTTTACAAGATGTATGACATTTTCACTATTGTAAAAAATAAGAAGAACACATTGAGGATAACCAACTTCACTTGCCAAACTTTTTAACCACAGAGCTTTTTTTACTGATTTTATAGTTGTTATATACTCAGACTCTATTGTAGATAATGTCATACTTGACTGTAAGTTACACCTCCAACTAATAGGACAACCACAGAGAGTGAAAAGATAAGTAGTGAGGGTTCATCGTCAATCAAAATCTCCAACATAGTTTGAATCAATGTAGCCAACAATTTTGCCCTCTTGATCTAAATTCCTACCAAAACATAAACCAATATTAAGAGTGCCTTTGATATACTTTAATAACTACTTCACAACTAGCCAATGCTCTTTTCCTAGATTCACCATGTAACAACTAATAACGTTGACTGCTTGTGCAATATCGTCTTATGCATACCATAGCATACATTAGGCTTCCAACAACACTTGAGAATAGGATGTTCTCCATGTATACATACTCCTAATTTGTAGAAGGACATAGTTGAGCTGAAAGCTTAAAGTGGGATGCCAAAGGAGTACTAACAGGTTTTAAATGCATGCTAAAATGAGAAATAATATTCTCAAGATATTTACTTTGTTTGAGCCATAACTTGTCATGCTTTTAGTCCCGATCAATCTCCAGACCGAGAATCTTCCTTGCAGCACCTAAATCTTTCATCTCGAATTTTATTTTCATTCTAAGCTTTAGATCATTAGGTAGAGATATGCCTTGAGGAACAATAAATATTTCATCAACATAAAGAAGCAATATAATGAATGAATTATGGGTATGCATTTTAAAATAGACACAGCAATCATATTTGCAATGGATAAAACCTTCTCCCAGCCTAAAACTATCAAACATTTTATATTATTGCCTTAGAGACTATTTCAAAGCATAAAGTGATTTGTTCAACTTACGGATATAATTTTTCTTATCTTCTTGAATGAATATTTTAGGATACTACGTAAAAATCTACTCTTCTAATTCTCTATGCAGAAAGACAGTTTTGACATCAAGCTATTTTAACTCAAGATTATAAAAAGTAACAAAAGCAAGTAGAAAATGAATAGATGCATGTTTAACTACAAAAGAGAAAATTTCATTGAAGTTAGCACCCTCCTTTTGTGAATACCTTTTACAACTAATTGGTCTTGAATTTAACACTATCTATCTCAGAAAAATCCTCTTTCTTTTAAAATACCCACTTGCAACCAATTGATCTTTTACTTTTTGGTAATTTCACCAAGTCCCAAGTATGGTTCTTTTGAAGGGGATCCATCTCTTCATTCATAGTAACATGCCACTGAAAAGAATTCTTATTGTGCACTATTTTTTTATAGGAAGAAGGATCATCATTGTTGGTAAATAAAGCAAAAGGTACGATATACTCAAAATCATATCTTTCGGGGTGACTTTATGTTTCTTTGAGATCTTCAAAGTGGAGTCTTCTCAAAAATTTTAACTTTACTCTTGGAATTCTCTTGAGACTTTCACACACCCTAAATATTTTCTTGTGAAGAAACTGTAGGCTCCACCTCTACTTGAATTATATTTCTGGGACCTTTCTTGTGAGATTTTAACATAATACTTTCATCAAATACTATATCTCTCTCAATAATTATATTAGTCTCTCAATAATTACATTAGAAATAGTAGGATCCCACAAACAATAGCCCTTAACACCTTTAGCATAACCAAGGAAAATATATTTTTTGGAACATGCATCTAACTTATCCTTGACAACATGCACATAAGCAAGGCAACCAAAAATATTTAAAGAAGAATAATTTATAGGTTCACCAGTCTATACCTCTTTAGAAGTTTTGTAATCAATGACAATCTGAGGAGAGTGATTCATAATAAAACAACTGTGTTGACTACTTCTGCCCAAAAATCATTGTCAAGATTGACTACACTGAGCATACTACGTACTTTCTTTAACAAAGTTATGTTCATCCTTTCAGCCAAACCATTCTTTTTTTCTAGGATGGTAAAATAGTATTTGATGCCTTCATCTTCATAGATTTTGAGAAACTCCATTTATTTATACTTTCTTCCATTATCACTTCTGTGGTATTTAATTTTTCTATCAGTTCTTTTTTCAACTAAAGTTTTCCACCGTTTGAAAATAGAAAATACTTCGACTTTGTGGTAAAAAAATAAATCCATATTTTTAAAAAAATCATCAATAAAACTAATAAAATAATGAGCACCAGATTTTTATAGAATAGGAGAGCACCACACATAGGAATAAATATAATCAATTAAGCTTTTAGTATAATGAGTACTGGTGTTAAACTTTACCTTGGACTATTTGTCATAGTGGCAATACGCACAGAAATCTAATTTGCATGAATTAAAACCTTTCAACAATTTTCTTTTGTTGAGCTCAATCAAACCTTATTCACTCATATGATGGAAATGCATATACAATAGGTGGGTCATATCAGAAGAAATCTAAGAAATTGTTGCTCCACCTTCAATGATTTTTCCTACTAACCCATATAAATTTTTATGTTTTAGGCCCTTTATTACTATCAATGAGCCTTTAGCAATCTTAAGAACTCCACCTTCAGTAGAATACTTACAACCAACAGAATTCAAAGTACCCAAAGAAATCCAATTCTTTTTCAAATCAGGAGCATGTTTAACATCAGTAAGAGTCCTAATAATATTATCAAATATCTTAATTTAATTATTCCAATTCTGACAGTTTTGCATGAATTTTTATTACCCATCAAAACTAAACCACCATTATAAGACATAATCTTCAAATTAATCTGCATTGGGACACATCTGATAAGAACAACCAGAATCAAGAATCCAAGTATCATGGTAACGATCAAAATTAGAACTAATAGAGAGAATATTACCATAATCATCATCAGAACTTCCTTTAGCAATTGACACTTGTTCTTTGGCTTGCTCTTTAGACTAAGATTCTTTCTCTTTCTTGGCTTTGAGCTTTCAACACTCTTTAATTACATGTCTCATCTTCTTACAGTACATGTAATTCTTTCCTTTGGATTTGAATCTAGAATGACCCACCTTTGATCTTTCTTTGGTATAACCTCCAGCAATCAGTGTATTTAAATGTGACTCATCCCCTTCAATCTTTGTCAAATATTTATTAGATAGAAGGGCAACAGAAATATTATCAAATTTTAAATCCTTATCATACATGAGAGTAGTTTTTAGAATCTCGAGAGAAAGAGCTAGAGATGATAATAAAATAATTATCTTGTCTTTATCTTCAATTTTAACATCAATTGCTTAATAATTAAGAGACTAATTTATTGAAAGCATTAAGGTAATTAACTATATTTGTACCTTCTTTTATTCAAAAATTGAAAAGCATCTACTTTAAGTAAACTTGGTTTGAAATAGACTTACTCATATTATTTCTCTAACTTTTTCCATAGCTCTAAAGGTAATTTTTCATCAAGAAATTGATAGAGTACCTTATTAGTGAGACTAAGGATGATAGTGTTATGTGCACTAGCCTTTTGGTTCTCCCAAACACTTTGAGTGATAGCTTCAGGCTTGACATCCTCCAATGAGCTAATTGAGTTTGAGTCAAAATAAGAGATTGACTTAAATAAGGATCCTACTAATCCAAATCTTCTAGTAGGAGACAAATTCAGAGAAGGATTAAGCTCACTAAATCACTTCCTAATATGAATCCTAATTTAATTAAAACTCTGGAAAATCTAGATTCAAGGCATGACTAAGTCAACAACTAGCTTCCTTAGCTTCCAAATCTTTTTTCTTTCACAAATGTTGGTGGCCTAAATGTTTCATGATGTCTAATCTTCTAGTTGTAGATCTCCATCTTTCCCCACTATCAATTAGAAATGGAATAGAGTGGAGAATATCCAACCTTCCAGGTGTATATCTCCGTCTTTTCCCCCATTAGCAATAACATCAAGTATAGAGAAATGGAATATAGTGGAGTCTTTGGAGAAGAACTTAAGTCTTTCATTATTTGGTAGAGCTTATATAGATTATAATATATCTTATCTAAATCCAAGGATCCTAAACAATGTCAAATTTAAATAAAATGATAAAAGATAGAATGATAAAATACCATATGATCCTCTTAATATTTTGTATCATACTCTCAATCTTGATATATCTCTTATATCCCTTTGCAAGCATTAGAACAATGAAACTTGGACTAAAGAAGTTGAACCATGAGTTGACATGCCTGATTATTGAATTGACATTGATGCACCTTGTAGCACAAGTATAAACAACAATGTCACTCCTCGACACTTCTCGTGGTTTAAAAATTGTTCAAAAAGATATGGTTGTGATGATACATCAAGTCGCCAAATGGTGATTTAGAAAACCAGATATGTATAGAGCAAAAATAAAGTGGTTAGCCGAGACAACTAAAAGAAGTGTTTCAAATCAAACCTCCCAAGTCAAAAAGATCGATGAAGCCGAACTCAAAAGGCCAATTACAAATAGAAGTATCTGAGCTGAGAGTTTGCCAATATATTGAGCCATCGTGAGTTCAAACACTTAAGATGTGAATAAAGCTCACAAGAAGGGTCAACCATGTCCTGAACTCCAGCTGAAACTAAACTCACTAGATTCAGTCCATTAAAGCCGATATCCTAGCCGGCAAGTCCACAGCACTTTTAGGAGTCAATCCCAAAAAATTTGAGATCAATCCCCTATTCATACAAGAAA
This sequence comes from Trichopus zeylanicus subsp. travancoricus, assembly GCA_005019695.1. Classification (NCBI taxonomy): domain Eukaryota; kingdom Viridiplantae; phylum Streptophyta; class Magnoliopsida; order Dioscoreales; family Dioscoreaceae; genus Trichopus; species Trichopus zeylanicus. The sequence continues at coordinate 467,830 of RXID01010947.1, forward strand.
TCAGCTGAACAGTTATCCAAGATCATGAGATTCAGATACACTAGATTCCCATAAATACTATAAATCACAAGACAACTAAATAGGTAAGGGACTAATGCCAAATTCCTAATTACAACTGTATCTTGGAGAGTAGATCTAAGTTAAGCATCGGAGCAACTACTGACAAAGAGTTCTTGATAGTCTTCTTCACGGTTGTTCTTTTTGTAAAGTTGAGGGAAGGATGGCTCAGTGGATTAAGATCTCAAGGAGCCTCTCAAACCAAAATTAGTGGTGAGTTAGGCCTTGTTAACAATGATGTTTTTACTAAGAGCCTCTCTCCATCCTTCCCTATAGATTCAAGAAAACTCTGATGGTTCTCCTGCCATGCCTCCTAGAGTAGAATGATCATCAACATCAAAATATTCCACTAGCGGGGAGATGGCCCCGGCACCAGCAGAATTGTATAATTTATCCAATGGACTAGTTGAACCAGTCCAATGGGCCAATTTGGTGGTCCAAATGCCACAACAACCTGGGGTACCTGCTCTTCAAATGGTATCCAAGATACCAGTAGGACTTTCCAAATTGGTGAGTCATTAGGAGTTTCAAACCTTGGCAGTAGCGGTTCAACAAATGACTCAGCTCCTCGAGATTCAAGCACAAGTTATGAAGGATCTTCAAGCTTAGCATCCATAGGTTCAAGTAATGCCGAATCTACCACCTCACTATACTCAACAACCAATCCAAGATCTAGTACTGAATCAACAAGGTGACTGATCACATCATCCCGCACCGAGCCCTGCACAACTTAGTGAGCACCTATACCAAGCTCAGTACAACCCCTTGACCACAACTCCCCTCTTTAGTATCACGCCTCGAGCGAATATGATTGATACGACTCCACATATGATCTAGTCAACAAAGCCACATACCACACGCAAGCCTCGATCAACTACCTGAGGCACCCAAAGGAAGGTCATTTCACATTCAAGCAAAGAGCTCCTCGAGGCACCAACTTATCCATCTCAAGTGAGATACGACACTCTTCTAATACCAGAGATAGCATACTCTCTTGTATAGCAAAAGTTCCAATAACCTCTGTATGAGGTACATAATGGCACGAGAGATCTGATAGATCATGTTAGCACTTTCAAGAATACCATGATTCTACAAGAAGCATGGAACTCAACCATATGCATGACATTTCTTATGACTCTACAAGGCATGGCCCTAGCCTGGTACTATGAACTAAGAAGGCACTCCAATACCTATTTTGATGATTTGGTAGATAGATTCATGCAATAGTTCATCTCGCTAGTGCTCGATGGAAAGATCCCTCCACTCTGTTGGCACTAAGTAGAAAGAAGGCAAAAACTTGAGAGAATACTTGGTTCAATTCAACAAGGCTCGACTTGATGTCACCAAGTTTAACAGTTTCATATTCCTTGTAGCTACAATTAATGGGATCAAACAGCCTCGGGTCACCTATGAAATGGCTCACCAACCTCCCAAAAGCCTCATAGAGTTCATCTAGTTAACTCGAGAACACATTGATGCTAAAGTAGTTGCAGTAAAGAGAGAATCCAAGGGTTTTACAAACTAAAGAAAGAGCCTCGGGAAATAAAGTTCCCAAAACTAAAGAAATAGAGGATCAAATGGAGCGAGTGCAAGCTCGAAGAAAGAAGACCCAAGTTTCAAGACTACACCCCACTAGATAATTTGAGGTCCAAAGTCCTTACTCAAATTAAACATCAAGATTTGCTGTGAAGGCCTCTGACAATTCGCATAACTCGTCAACACCTTAACAAATCAAGATAATATCATTTTTATTGAGAATACAACCATGATACTAAAGAATATAGGCACCTTGAAGATGAAATTGAAAAACTCATATAAGGATACATTGGACAATTTGTTCACTGAGATGAGAGAGTAGAAGAGACTCATGGGGGAGAACCTTGTCCTCAAACTCCCCCACAAAGGAATCCCACCCTAGAGCTGCACAACCCCCAAACCAAAGAAAACCTCAACATGATCTTAGAAAGCCAACCAATCCAAAGTGAAGCTCAGCATCAAACAACAAATGCTGAACCATTACTAGGGGATAGGAGGCCTAGGAAGAGCCGGCAAAGAGGCTACATTTAGAACTTGAGCATCGGGATATAGTTTCTTTATGAAGGACTTGGAAGGAATTTTAACACTCTACAATGATGTACTGGTGATCTTGGTAGTCTTGGACGACAACACTACATAATGTATCATGGTAGACATAGAAAGCTCAACTAATATCTTATTCAGTATGGCCTACGACCAAATAAAAATTGAGCAAAAGTTGGAACCGTATGTCAAGACACTCATAGGATTCACTGGAGACTCGATTACTCTGATTGGCATGATCGACTTACTCCTCACAGTCGAAGAAAGCCTAAGAACCACCATTATCAAATCAAAGCTTATCATAGTTCAGACATGTTCAACATACAATGTGATATTGAGGCAACCAACACTTAACCAACTCCAAGCGGTAATCTCAACCTTTCACCTAGTAATGAAGTTTTTGATTAAACATGATAAAGGTAAAGCATAACGTGACTAAAGCTTTGCTAAGAGGTGTGAGGTCTCTCATTGATAAAACAACACCGACATGAAAGGCAAAGGTTCAATGGTGGCCAAAATCAATGAGTTTTCCCTTGAACCAAAGAAGGCTCATGTTGAACCCATGAAACAGCTCACCAACATGATTGGGGATGAAGACTCAAGGAGAACATTAAAGGTTGGTGCAAACCTCACAGATCCTCTCCATACAGAACTAGGAGAATTCTTGCATAAGAACCAAGACATCTTTGCATGGTCTCTAGAGGATCTGCCAGAGATGGACCCTTCGGTCACCCAACACAAGCTAGCAGTAGTAGAAAATAATAAGCCAGTCAAGTAAAAAAAGAGACACTTTGTTTTTGAATGTCAAAAACCCATTACTGAAGAGGTAAGCATATTGCTCAATGCAAGATTTATCAGAGAAGTTATTTACTTTGAGTGCATGGTGAATGTGGTGATAATGAAAAATACCAATGACAAGTGGAGAATGTACATCAACTTCACCGACCTAAACAAAGCTTGCCTCAAATATAGCTACCCTCTACCCAAGATAGATCAACTTGTCGATTCTACGTTTGGTCATCAACTCTTGAGCTCCTTGGATACATTTTTAGGCTACCATCAAATAGAGATGCACCCCAAGGATGAGGAAAAAATAGCTTTCATCATGGACCAAGGAACAATTTTCTACGTTGCCATGCTGTTTGGGCTGAAAAATGCAAGTGTGACATACCAATGAATGGTTAACGAGGTCTTTGAGACTCAGCTTAAGGGGAACGTGGAATCCTTTGTTGATGACATGCTGGTGAAAAGTATCCATGCCAAAGGACACTTGAAGGATTTAGAAGAAACCTTCAATACACTATGGAGGGTTAAAGTTGAATCCCGATAAATGTGTATTCAGAGTAGGTTCAGAAAAATTCCTCAGATACCTTGTCTCGGAGCAAAACATTGAAGCAAACCTTGAGAAGATTGAGGTAGTGAGGAAAATGAAGCCACGAGTTTCCTTAAAGAAATGTAGAGATTCATAGATCGCTTGATGATACTCAACCATTTTTTGTCAAGGTCGGAAGAAAAATGCCTCCCTTTCTTCAAAGCTTCCAACAAGACTCAAGATTTGAATAGACCGAGGAGTCAAATCGAGCCTTCAAGAACCTGAAGAAGTATTTGGCTGAGCCTCCCCTACTATTAAGACCTGAACCAAATGAGGTATTGTTCCTCTACTAATAAGTGACTAAAGTGAAAAACAATATCCCATCGACTACATGAACCACATACTCATAGGAGTGGAAATTCAATACCCTCCTCTAGAAAAGCTTACATACGCCTTGCTGCTAGTAACTCAGAAGCTCCGCCCATACTTCTAAGCACATCCAACCACAGTACTCATCAATTTTTCGCTCCAACAGATACTACAAAAACCAGAAATCTCATGTAGACTGTTCAAGTAGTCAATCAAGTTGAGCCAATTTGAGGTGATTTTTGAAGAATGAAAGTGCATCAAAGCATAGGTCTTGGCAAACATTATGGTGAAAATCACATCGTATCTATATGAATCAGAATCCAAACTATGGAAGGTTCGAGTTGATGGCTCATCTTGCAAGTCAAGGTGCAGCATTAGAGCTATCCTTCAAAGCCCGGATGGAAGAGTGGACGAATATTTAGCTTAACTAGAATTTGAGCCTTTGAATAATGTCACCAAATATGAAGTCTTTCTCCTCAAATTGTGCATAGCATTGGCGGCTAAGGCTAGGAAACTTAAGACATTCAACGACTCCCAACTGGTGTGCCTGTTGGTTGCCAGCGAATATGAGGCAAAGGAAGCAACTATCGTACAGTACCTTACCGAGGCACAAAAGCTTATAACAAAGATGGACCAAGTTGAAATTTTCCATATATCTTGAAATAGCAACACTATGGTAGATGTCATCGTACACCTCACCTTAGCATTGTCAAATTCAAAATCATGATAAATTTTCGTGGAGAATCTCCAGCTACCTAGCTATTCAAAAGACATTGATGTAAGCGCGATAGATTCAGAACTAAGTTGGATGGACCTTATTATCACCTATTTGGAAAAAGGGGAACTTCCAAAAGAACCAGTTGAAGCTTGAATCACAAGACTAGCTCCAAACTTCATCTTGGTAAGTGAGGTCCTATACAAGAGGTCACTAACACGACTGCTACTCCACTATTTGAGATCTGAGGAGGCTGATTGCGCCTTCCAAGAAGTCCATGAAGTGATATGTAGAAGTCACAAAGGGGGATGAGCCTTGGCACACAAACTCCTCAAGCAAGGGTATTATTGGATCAATATGGCTGCCGAGGCATCCAAGTTCATATCCAAATGCAAATAGCACCATAGGCATGCCTTAGCTTGCCACAGTCCCACAATTCATCTTCAACAAATTCAAGCGATTTGGCACCTCAAGCAATAGGGAATGAACATCTTAGGTCCATTTTCAATAGCCTTGAGACAAAGAAAGTTCTTAGTAGTCACCATCAAATACTTCACCAAGCGGGTGAAAGCCGAGCCGCTTGCCATAATCATCGAGAGGAAGACCCAAAAATTCCTTTGGCAAAATATCGTTTGTGGGTTCAAACTTCCTCAAGTGCTAGTCATAGATAAAGGGAAGTAGTTCGATAATTCAAAATTCAAGGAACGTTGTACTAACTTCCACATTGAGCAAAGGTTTTTTTTGATGGTACATCCCTAAGACAATAGTCTAGCTGAGGTAACAAACTGTACCTTGCTCGTAGCGATAAAGATGCATCTCGCAAGGGAAAAAAGTGCCTAGGTTGAAGAGTTACCATATATTTTATGGTCTTCCTAGATCACTCCTCAGTTGGCAATAGAGGAGTCATCATATATGCTCACCTATGGGATTGAGGCAGTCATCCCTATAGAAATTGGACTCACTTCTCCACAAGTTCAGAATTATGACCCCTCACTAAATGAGAAAAACAACCAAGCTAAGAAGGACTTTGTGTTAGAGGTTCGAGAGAAGGCACACACCAGGATTGTTGAGTATTAATGTCAGGTAACATACTACTATAACACCCGAGTTCATAGTTGAGAGTTATGACTAGGCGATTAGGTACTCTGTCGAGCTAAGCTCATCGACCAAACCTCAAGGAAACTCTCTCCAAATTATTTCAACCCATGCAAAGTCTCCTTAGCTATGAGACTAGGGGTTTCAAGATCTAATACCCTATTGGCCAAGTACTCTCGAGGATATGGCACATCGATAACCTTAGAAGGTTCTATCTTTAAAGCCATATATCATCAATTGTTTAATAGAATTTATGCTTTGCAAATGAGTCTTTGACCAGGAAAGTACTTCAAGACCTCAGGTCTGACAAGACACAAAGACTTTGGATCAAATGAGGCACAAAAACTTTAGATCAAATGAGACACATAAGACCTAGGCCCAATGTTAGGTATAATGACCTCAAATCGGACGAGGTATATAAGACCTTGTCTAATACCAGACACAAAGACCTCAGATCAAATAAGGTATAAAGACATCAGATCAAATAAGGCATAAGACTTAGGCCCAATGCCAAACACAAAGAACTCAAATTAGATGAGGTGCATAAAACCTCAGCCTAATGTCAAGCACAATGATCTTGGCCCAATGCCAGGCACAAAGACTTCAGCCTAATACTACGCATAAAGACCTCGAATTAGATGAGGCATAAGATGTAGGGCCAATGCTAGACACAAAGACCTTAGATCAGGTGCATAAGACCTCGGCCTAATGTCAGGAACAAGGCCCTCGGCTCAATACCAAGCACAAAGACCTTGGATAAGAGGAGGCATAAGACCTAGGCCCAATGCCAACTACAAAGACCTCAAATTAGATGAGAAACAAAGGCCTCAAATCAGATCAGGAATATGACCTAGGCCCAATGCCAAACGCAAAGACCTCAAATCAGACGAGACATAAAGACCTCAAATTAGATGAGGTGCATAAGACCTCAGTCCAATGCGAGGCACAAAAATCTTAGATCAGATGAGGCACATAAAACCTTAGCCTAATGCTGGACACAAAGACCTCAAATCGGATGAAGTGCATAAAACTAAGGCAATGCTAGGCACAAAGACCTTGAATCAGATGAGACACAAAGACCTCAGATTAGACAAGGCATAAGACTTTAGCTCAATGATAGGCATGAAGATCTCAAATTAGGGCATACAACCTTGTCTAATGCCATGCCCTCGATACTCCTACTTAGACAAGGCAAAGGATTTGAACAAAAGATTCAGGTTGAAACAAAGGAAGCCACATCACAAGGTGCGTATAGAACTAAAAGAATAGAGTCAATAGGCAGATCGACCATGGATGTTGGCTAAGATGTCTCTATCTAAAAACATCCCTAAAGGAAGTTCAAGTTGGTTGGTGCCAAGCTAATACTTCAAGAAAATCATCTTGAAGAAAGTTGGTATGGCCACTATCTTAGCTATTGGGAACATTCGGATGAGATTGGATAAAGCTAAAAGGTTGAATGAACAGCTCAAAGAAACACAAGGACATTAAAGGAAAAGTGAAAATTTTATTGAGCCAGGAGAAGAAACTAGTACAAAATTTTATTACATGAAGAAAGGAAGATGACTAATAAAAAATGTTTAGAGGTGCTGAAGACCCTCCCAACTCCCCAAGACTTGAATCTTGGCCTCCACTGCCTCCACCACCTTCAAAACCTCACCCACCATGGTAGCAATAGCCTCCTTCTCCCTCTAAGGAAGCACCTTGTAGTTCCATTTGAGGCATCGAGCCCTCAAGTCATTGCAAAGCATGATGTGGTGATCTTCAAAGTTGAAGGCAGAGTCGCGATGGTTCTGCCTCACTGTGTCCCTACAAATGAGGTAACTTTTAGTGAAGCCCTAGGTAGCAAGCTTGGCATAGTTATTGCGATACTTGTTACTGGCCTTGAATGTAGAGATGGCTTGCAACCTAGTCATTTTCAGAATGTCAATGTGCTCTTTACTTTGAAGGAAGTTGGCAACAATGGTAGCGTGGGTCTCCTCTAGGTTGGTTCGATGCCAAGTCTTCATCATCTCCATCTCAGTCTTTGTCACCTCCATATTAGACAAGGCCAAGTCATGCTCGACGATGAGGAGGTTCTTCTTTTTCTCTGCCTTCCTCATCAATTCCTCCACATTGCTTTGGAGGGATGCGAGTTGGGAGTGAAGCAAATCCACCTCCTCCTCAGCCTTGGTCTTCTCAAATCCAATTTCTCTCTAAGCCTCGTAAAAGTGATGCCTTGTGAAGTGAAAAAAATGCAGGGCTTGCGGCTAAGCTAAAAGTTAGAATATTAAAAAAGAAGAAGAATGGGAGAACCCAAGCTCAAGTCTAAATTATGTCACAACAAGCTCTCACCCCCTTTAGGAAGAGCTTATTGGTAGAGAGTTTGGCGATCGAAGAGCCTTCATTCTTCCCAAAATCACTAAGAAAATACTCAGTGTCAATCTCCTTTTGTGCACTTCAGAGTCGAAAAGGAAAATGCCCTCACCCCTCGAAATAGGTCAGAGAAGGAGCAAAGATAACTCCTTTGCCATGATCAACCTTCTTTGTCATGTGAGGAGGTGATCGGGCATGGTCACCTAAGGAAGCAACTCAGGGCAGAGAGGAAGAGGAGCGAGGTGGCACTTATCTTTTTCTTTGCCCATTCCTAGGCTGCTCCTCAACTCTTCTCCTCCTCTCTTTTCTTTCTCTTCACCTGGAGCTGTGACTAGAGGGAGATTGGGGATTTCTGGTGTGACTAGGTTCTTAGAAGCTAATGACATCCGAGGAGCCCCTCATTACACCTTTAGGATCTCATTTATGAAGTTAAACTCAATAATCCTTGTAAAGCATATCACTTTATTAGACTAGAGAAAACCTAAGCGTTGAGTCCTTAAGTACCATACCAACCATCTGAGCAATGGATAGGCCATCCTTCCAAACAGGCCTCAATGGATCATGTGAGAGTAAACCTAACCCCTTCTATCTCCTCAACCCAAGACATTAAAAGATGGTGGACTTCAGAGGAAATTTCAGGATCCATCCTATGAAAGAAAGGGTTATCCCATTCATGAAGTAGACCTAAATCAACCTTGGAAATCACCCTAATATGGTTCTCCTTCCAAGCATTAATTGAGCTATGATTTGAGGCAAAGAGTTTGCACCATTTCTTGGGGGCAAAGTACCACCTTCCTCCCATATTAAAACCTTGGCAACCCTTAAAGGCATCCCTAAACATTTCTATAATAGGGGAATGATCTTTGGAGGTGGCTCGGGTTTAGAAGGCTATGATATACATCATGACATTAGGAATAATTTGATTTAGAGTTAGGTCCCAATCACTCAAGACATCCTAAGTGAAAGAATCTACAAGATACCTAACTCCACTCTCAAACATTTTTCAATAAGTGGAAAACTCAAAACCAAACCTCTCCCTAAGGGTTCTACTATCTTTCTCTAACCCACATAGATCCAACTCCGTCTTGCCTGAGAAGTTGAAGGTGCTAACCAATTGCTCAAGATTTTTCTCTTGGAGGGTAGACCTAGAGATCCCAATTATCACCTCAAGATTATCTAGCAAAATGTTTGTGCTAGGATCATAAAGAACAGAAAGAAAAAAAAATTACTTGAATAAGTAAACTCACTTGAGGATGACAACAAAATAGTCACATTCTCTGAAAATGATCCTCATGAACTTTCACTAATGGTGGGAGGCATGGCGGAAGAGGTGGCAGTCCTGGCAATGGATGATATCAAGGAGGGAGAGGGGACTTTCATGATAGGAAAAATGGTAGAGACAGCAGCCCCACACATCTCCTATGGGGTGGACATAGATCTTAGACCTCTAGATGATGATGCTAGAATGCCATGGGTGGCTGAGGACCTCTTTGGGGCATGGGTTGACTACCCCAAAAGGCTCTCCTTCTCAGCAATGAAGGTTTTCTTGCCAAAACTTGATGGAGTAGGGGAGGACACTCTAGATAAATGGGCTTTCTAAAGATGAAGATGTTGAAGGCAGAAGTCTCACCACACTATCGATTTCATCCATGTGGCTCAATCAAGTCTGACAAAGCCCAAAAAGCCAAATTCCCAAAATCTTCATCCAGACTCCCTAATGCATATACCCCAACTAATTTTAGAAATTGAAAGGGAGATGAATCATGAGGCATTAGATACACCACCCCAATAAATAATAGGTAGCTCTCAACCAGTGCCACAAAAAGGAACAAAGCCCTAAAAGATCACATAGGTGGCTACTCGCTTCACCAAGTGATGCAAAGATTGACACTTCGCATCCAAGGCCATGGAGTTAAATAAAGGCATGGCTCCCCAAATCACATGGTAGTTGATACTTCATTTCCCTAAAAAGAAAAGTAAAAGCTCAAAAGAAGAAGAAAGAAGTGCTGAAAAATCTCAAGACCCCAAACTCATGGTATGAGGCCTAGAGTTTGGGGTACTAATGATACATCAAGTCACTAAATGGTGGTTTGGAGAACCAGATATGTATGGAGTGAAAGTGAAGCCATTAATTGAGGCAACCAACTGAGATAACTAAAAGGAGAGTTGTGAACTAAACCTCCCAAGTCAAAAGGACCAATGAAGCTAAGCTCAAAGGGATGGTTACAAATAGATGTATCTGAGCTAAGAGTTCATCAATTTCTGAGCCATCGTGAGTTCTGTCACTTCAAATATGAATAAAGCTCATGAGATGGGTCAACCATGTCCCAAACTTTGGCTGAAACCAAACTCACTAGATTCGGTCTGCTGAAGTCGATATCCTAGCCAAAAAATCTATAGTGCTTTTAGGAGTCAATCCCAAAGAATTTGAGATCAATCCCCCATTTATGAGAGAAATCAATAGAACAATTACCTGAGATCATGGGATCTAGATACACCAAATCCCTCGAAATACTATAAATCATAAGACAATCAAAGAGATAAGGGACTAATACCTAATTCCTAATTATATCCATATTCTGGAGAGTAGATCTAACTTGAGCATCAGAACAACCACCGTTAGAGAGTTTTTGGTAGTCTTCTTCATGGTTATTCTTTTTGCAAAGTTGAGGGAAGGACAGCTTGATGGATTAAGACCTTAAGGAGACTCTCATACCAAAACCAGTGATGAACTGAGCTCCATCAATAAGTTGTATCACAAGCTCAAGTTGTGACTAGCGATACTTTAAGTTCATTTCTAAGATTGTGAAAATATAAATGACTAAGTCATTGTTTGAAATAGTGGCATCTATGACTGCTAAGTCACATCAAGTGGGAGCTTGAGAGGAAATTAGGCTCTAACTTTAATGCAAATCAAGAGGGTGGTGGAAACCAAGGATATAAATGGTAGAGATGGACTAGAATCAATCATCAAATAAGGGAGAAGCATTGATGCTCGGTAGAATAAAAGGTACAAATACTCATTAGAGCTTAAAAATACATCATAAATAAAACAAGGACAAACCCTCATTAGAGATTAAACATTCAGCATAAAGAAGAAAAAAGGAGTATGCTCATTGGAGCTTAAAAAATTACCATAACAAGAAGAAAGGATTGACACTTGTTGAAGATCAAATAACCATCATAATAATATAGAAGGATCAATACTTGTTGGAGCTGTGAAAAACCATTATAATGAGGAACAAGGATTTGGAACTGAAACCTCTAATACCATATAAAGAAATGGAATACAGTGGAGTCTTCGGAGAGCAACTCAAGACTTTCATTATTTGACAAAACTAATATAGATTACAATACATCTTTTCTAAATTTAAGAATCACAAATGATTTCAAATTTAAATAAAAAGATAAAATGATAAACACCATGTATTATTTAGAATCTTTCACTAACAAAATGATGATGATCTTGATATATCTTATAGTAAGCATCATCCCCTCAATCTTTCACCTCTTTTCTCCTACCTTCTACTTGATACAGTTATTAGTTCTCTCTTTTTTTTGTATTTTTTTCTTTTGTATGTTTCTTAAGGATGGATGTAACTTTTTTGGTTGGATTTGGGTTCTAGAAGGAAAAGTACTAGTTGACCATTCTCCCTACATTAGCCATATTAGATAGTGGCCCAATAAAATTTTCCTAATGCAACAAAATAGTTAATAACTTGAAAAAACATAATTATAATGTTGTTAAAAATCAAAAAGAGAAGTTAAATTGGCTAAATAAAATGATGTATTATTCACTTTTTTGAAATAAATTGGGTCCATCATTTGAAGATGCACAAGAGTGAATGTTCACCTACTCCTGAAATACAACTTGCCTAACCACTTCCCATTCTTGGGTGTACATGCAAATAATGAAGAAATTTGAATTGCCTTGTTTTTGCCCACAAATCAAAGAGAGTAGTAGAGTTGGGAAGGAAAACATAGTTGTTAAACATGTATTGGTATTTGGAGGGGACATATGCACCCTACTTATAGGTTTTCTCATAACCTCTATAGTTAATACAAATGATGTATTTATTTTGACATAGAAACAAAATTATGGAGTCATCAAGAACTACATCAATGCAAGTTTGGCCTTTCAATATTGTTGATGAACAAACTAAAGTTTAATAAGTTGGTTAAGTTCTCTTAGCTTTTGTGTTAGCCTTGATTATTCATGTTTATGAAGGACCATGTCTCTATGAAAATGCCTAAAACTACATCTTTGAGAAGATGATGGTTTCAAGATGAACACGATAATGAGTTTTTAGGTGTTTGACAATCTTGATGAAGCTCGAAGAAACTCAAAACCTTGCTCAACTAGGTTTAGGTTTTTTCTTGGTGTCTTATTGTAATTTGAGTCAAGGATATGTAAGTTGAACTTATAACTATACAATTTTAATACTATGGTTAACTTGGATATTATCTCCATCAATGTAGATTAAAGTTTCTAAGATAACATATATTCAAGTGCCAAATAGTTTTGTTCAAATGTTTACTAGAATGCTAAAAATTGAGTGTCTCAATAAACATTGGAAACCAGTTGTGAGGACCGATTGTCTGATTTTTACATTAATTGGGAAATGAAGTCTAATTCCAATTTTTTATGTGAAACATTTGATTGTCTAGCCTTGAAAAACTGATTGTTTGGTTCTAAAAAAAATGAACTATGATGATCATATAAATGATAGTATTTTTTTATTGTTGGAGCATCCAAATGGTGGGCTAGACAAGGAATTGGTTGCTTGAACTTTTGGTAGAAGAGTTGAAAACATGTATCAATCATCATATGTTTACTTCAACTTCAACCTTACAGATAGGGATCAAAATAGTTCTTCCATAATCATTTTAAGTTTCCTCAAGGTTATTTGAGCTGTAGATATCATGTGATAGTTTACTTAAAAGTTCTAAAGCAAGGTCTTAAATCTTGATTGAAAAATATTCTAAAACACTTGGGCCATAACATCTTAGTTTACACCAAGAGTATGCAATTCATCCTTGATTTTCAGTTTCTAAAAACTTAATGGCCAATAGGAGCAAGCGTATGATCAGTTATGTCGAACTAAGCCACTTATTGAACAAAATCAAACCTTTTGATTCTAACAAAATGGGACTAAATTAATCAAATAAAATTAGAAAATAAGAAAAAATAAACCAAAAAGGTTTGTTTAGTTTGATTTTGATCCAAAAATTTGAACTATATTTTTCATTCACTATAAATGCAATTTGCTAACGAACTTGTATATGCTGAGGACAACAAAAGCTAGGATAAGTGAAAAAAAAAATTGACATTTGGGAGGTAGCTATGGTCAAACTTGTCACATAGAATGCATATTTTGAGGGGATCAAGTTGGAGAAGGATTCCTCAAAAAGGTTTAGTACAAAGAGAAGGAAGAGAGGAAATAGAAGATGGGTAAGAGTTGGAAGAAAGGGTAAGATGATCAGGGGCATATATGCATGAAGAGAGTTTGTCAAAGTAATTGACATCTTTGAGAGAGAGCACCGAGATGTAAAAAGAAAAGAGGGAGGAGGGAGAGAGGGGGGGGGGCAATCAGGATAAAGGATTTGAGAAAGATTGAAGATAACGGATTTGATGATGGAGAGAGCATTTCCAAAATGGAGAGGATTGAAAGTGGAGATCTCAAGGATTAGGGTTTAGGAGTTTGAGGTTAGGGGTTGCAAACAAGAAATAGAGGAGGCTGGATAGTAGAGACTATTTCAATCTTAATATAAAGCTCAATTTTTTGGTCGGTTCAATATTTGTGGAGTTTGGATATCTCAAACTTATATTACAATTTGAGTTAGAGTAGCAATCCAAGTTTGAATTTGGATTGGAGTCTATTTTAAATATCTATTATATCATATTAGGAGTCATAATTAGAATAGGACTCAAACTCAATAAAGGCTTATAGATACCCTAGTAATGAATCGAGTGTTGCCCTTTGTGATTTTGATGATGACTAAATCATGCATTTGATCATATCTTAAGCATGTGTAGCTTATTTCCAAGCCAAGATCAAAATGGTGATCAAGGCCGTTCGGAAGCCTCAAGGGTAGATGGATTTAAAGATGGACCTGAAGATGAGGCATGCTGGTGAATCAATGAACAAAACTTGAAGAATTGAAAATAGTTTGAAGAAAACACAAGAGATCAATTTGGCTCATTAGGTTTAGGTTTTCATTTATTTTTAGTTGAGTTGAGGATTTATTTTGATATTAATTTTTAGAGCTTTTGGTTAGCACTCAAACTAATCTTGGAATGCCTTCATCGGATCATTATTTAATCCAAGGCTAGTTTGAGATGATGTTTAGCATGAAGCTCAAGTTGCAGTAAGAATAATAGTTTCTCTGTTAACTTCAGATGTTCGAACTTGATGTATTTTTGCTATATTGGGGTGTCTAAACTTCATGGTTTAGATGCCCAAATGTAGCAAAAATAACTCAGTAATTTTTGATAGCTTCAGACTTCCAAACCACAGGATCCGATGGCCAAAGTTTGAAAATTGTAACTTCTGAGAAACTCATGCTTAGAGTTTGGTCACCCCAAAGCTTTGGTCAGATATTCGAACCTGTGATGTCCAAACATCTGAACCTTGTGATCAGACTCCCGAGCCATTAACATCAGTGTAATGTCTAGTTCAGCTTTTAACCATTGGAGATATTTGAATGATTGAACCTTGAGGTTCAAATGATCAAACTTGGCACAGACAGCTAGGGGTGATTTCCAAATGACTAGTTTTCTACTCCAATGAATATATAAAGGCTTAAGACTTTTTTACTTAGGGTGGATTGAACTTTCAATATCTTTAGAGCAAGTATCCCCCTCCCAAGCCTTCTAGCCCTAAGAATATTCTTAATCTTCTAATCTCATGTGAATTCTCAATTTTCCTTGTACTCATCTTGAGAGACTTTGTAGTGAGCTTCATATCTTTGCCACTTTTTCACTTGTAAATACTTCTAGGTGTTAGGAGTATGAGTATACAATAGTCTTCAGTGTAGAATGTCACTTGCTCAGTGGGAGAAAAGAGTTGTACGAACATGGTTTCACCCTAAGGAAGCGATAGGCTTGGCTTTACGCAAAGAAAGTGACACTTACGATTGGCAAGAAGATGTAAAGGCTCACCTTAAGAAGCGACATCACTAGTGGAGTGATTAAAATCAGAGCGAGACAGGGACCATGGAATAGGAGTGGTTGGTATCCAAACTACATAAAAATTATGGTGCATTCTTTTTCTTATTATGCTTTACTTTTATAGCACTTGTGATTGAGAAATGAATATGGCATTGCTTGAATTCTTGCAAGGTGGATTATCTTAGAAAGTACTATTAGGCTTTGGTCTTATTTATCTAAAATAAGTTTGTATTTCAAAACCTCTTTAATTTTCCCTCAAAAGGTTTCCATATAGAATAATAATTGTTATCAGCCCCTCGTGTTTATACTTTTAGACTAACATTCATGAGGATCAATCTTTTTGACAACATTTGACTTTACAAAAATTTTTGCTTTTAATTGAATTTTTTTTCAAAATTTTTGTATTGATCTCTCTTAAATTTTTTATTGACTCCCTACTTGTTTAATCAATTATATGCATATGTCAAGTGGGAGTTATGTTTTTTGTTGATGATAAAAATGGAGAAAATATATGTGTTGAATTACTCTAAATAGAGAAGAAATATTATAGTAAGGGAGAGCATTATATCTTGTGCTAAAGTAATTTTTTTTTTGAATGTATGCTCCATATTTTCAAGCTTATTGCTCAAGTTGATACATGCTTTAAATTGCAAATTTTTTATCAACTAGCTTATTCTTTTTACTTTTTGTGAGGGTTTGTCATCATCAAAAAAGGGGAGATTGTTGCTTTTTGTGGTTTTAATGATGACCAGATCATGTATTTGATCATATCTTAAGCATATGTAGCTTGTAGGCAAGCCAAGTTTGAAATGGAGATCAAGGTCGTTCAGAAGACTCAATGGTAGATGGATTTAAAGATGGACTTGAAGATGAGGCATGATGATGGATCAACGAACAAGGCTTGAAGAATTAAAGATGGCTTGAGAAGGCTTAAAAGATCAAGTTGCGTCATTAGGTTTAGATTTCCATTTATTTTTAGTCAAGTCGAGTATTTGTTTTGAGATTAATTCTTAGAGCTTTTGGTTAGCACTCAAACTAATATTGGAATATCTTCAACAGCTCATTATTTAACCCAAGGTTAATTTGAGATAATGTCTAGTATGAAGCTAAAGTTGTAGAATAACAGTTTCTTTGTTAACTTCAGATGGCTGAACTTCATAGTTTGGACACTCGAATATAGCAAAAATAACTCTATAATTTCTAATAGCTTCAGATGTCCAAACCACAAGATCAGATGCCTGAAGTTTGGAAACTGTGACTTCTGAGAAATTTATACCTAGAGCTCGATCACCCAAAGCTTTGGTCAAAAGCCTGAAGTTGTGATGATTGGACATCCAAACCTTACAATTGGGCACTGAACCTCTGACATCAGTGTAATGGCTAGTTCAATATTTAACCGTTGGAGTTGTTCGAATGACTAAACTCGGTACAGATAGCCAAGGGTGATTCCCAAATGGCTAGTTTTCTAGTCCAATGAATATATTAAGGTTTGGAACTTTTTTGCTTAATGGTGGATTAAATTTTCAATATCTTTAGAGCAAGCATCCCCCTCCCAAAGCCTTCTATCCCTAGAAATGTTCTTAATCTTCTAATCTCATGTAAATCCTCAATTGCCTTTGTACTTATCTTGAGAGACTTTGTAGTGAGCTTCAAATGTATTATCTTTTTCACTTTTTCACTTGTAAACACTCCTAGATATTAGGAGTGTGAGTGTACAATAGGTTCTAGTGTAGAGTGTCACTTGCTTGGTGGGAGCTATGAGTTGTATGGGCATGGCTTCACCCTAAAAAGTGACGGGCTTGACTTCATCTAAAGGAAGTGACACTTGAAGTTGACAAGTAGATGTAAAGGCTTGGCTTTGCCTTAAGAAGCGACATCACTAGTGAAGTGATTGAAATCCTCAAGAGTGAGGCAAGGGCAGTGGAGTAGGAGTGGTTGATCTTCGATCCACCTAAAAATCATAGTGCATTCTTTTTCTTATTATGCTTTACTTTAGTAGCACTTGTGATTGAGAAATATGTATGAAATTACTTGAATTTTAATTGATGAATTATCTTGAAAAATGCTATTAGTCTTTGCCCTTATTTATTTAAAATGTATTTGTATTTCTAAACCTCTTTAATTCCCTCTCAAAAGGTTTCCATGCGAGCCAATATAGGGTGTTTGTTGGTAGGGATGAGCAAAAAAAATAAAATGGTATACCAAACCACACCAGTTGAGAATTATATTGAAAAATCAGTTCCTAAACTAAACCAGTATGGTTCTAGTTCTTAGTTTTGGTAGAATCAAACATCTAGTTTTGGTTTTGATTTTGTATTTTGCAAAAAATTGGTGAATCGAAATCATACCAATTTTATATATATTAAAATTTTATTTTTAGATATTCAATCATCTATTATCTACTTCTTTTCTCTTCCTTGGCCTTGCCTCGAATCCCTTCTAAAAGCCCTATATTTGAGAAATAGTGATTTTCTTCCTTCACCCTTGTTTGACTTCGATATCCCACGATAAGAAAACACTAGATTTATAGATCGATGTCCACTTGTCATTTTCTCAGCTCATCAAGGTCTTTCTCGACATCTCTCCTTCTCCCTCTTCCTTTTCCTCTCTCAGCATCTGCCCAACAATCCCTCTTGTAGATCTCAGCTATTGGCATACAATGATTTCTCAACTCTCTCACAATCTCACTAGTGAGATTTTTCTTCGATCTCAACAACTAAAATTGGGTATTGACCTACTGGGTAGTAGTCACCACTCTACCCAATGGAGAGAGCGTAGTGTAATTTTTCTTGTGGGATTTTCCTTATTTCTGGTTTATTTGTAGCTACTCCTTTTGGGGTTCTGTTTTGAGAAACTGATAGAGTTAGTTCATTAATGGTGAGTTTATGGTTGCATAAAAATATTTTTTTTTTGTACTAGCTGCAATTTGTTGGTAGATGTAATTTTTTTCCTTTTTTGGGGTTCTATTTGTAATGATTTGATTAGTTAACAAAAAAAATTCTATAGATTTTTGGGATTATATTTGTAATGGTTTGATTAGTTAACAAAAAAAATGCTTTTTGCAATTTTTTGCTTTTTTAGGGATTTTGTTTGTAATGGTTTGTTTACTTAACAAAATTTTTTTGTAGCTATTTGGGTTCTATTTGTAGCACCAATGCAGGAGTTAATGGTTTGATTAGTTAGTTTATTAGCTTTCTTCTTTATGAATGGTTTGATGCAAAAATAGTTGATTCTATAGAGTTGAAATCAACTACTCAAGATAGCTAAAGATCCTGAGGAGCAATCTCCAAATAATAAATAAAATTTTGGTAAGTTTGAGTGTATAATCAGGAACTACAGAAACATGACTTTCAAAGCATAAACCTCTATTACCCTGAAAATCGTCAAGAATTTCCTAAAGTGAAAAACCTAGCTAATAAAATAGAGACATAAAGAAAAAACATGATTAAATTAATTTAAGAAGAAGTATATAGATTAAGTAAGGACATACCCTCACTTTACAAAGAATTTAAATTCATGACATAAATAATATGAAATGAGGAAGAAAGTAGGAAAGGCTTGATGCTCGTCGTTGTCCCACTCCCGTGCACTTGATTGAGTAAAACTTGAATATGATAGGTGCTTCATTTTGATGAATGAGGATAACTTTACTTGATTTTAAGATATGATTGACTGACTTGGCTTGGTTAGTTGACCCTATTAGGATTTAGGGTATTATTGATTGTTTTAGGTCTATTATTAGTTGACTTCTTTTAATTTTTGATTTGAGAGAATGATTGATGGCCTTGACTTATGCTAATTATTCTTGATTTGATAATCGATAACTTTTCTTGTCTTGTTCTCAATTAGATTTCAAATGTCGTTGATGGCTTCATGCTTGTGTTGGTTAATTTTCTTTGAACATGGCACATGGCTGACTAATTAAACAAGTTCAAGCCTACATTTAGTTTGGCTTGAAATAGTTAACAACCTTAGCTTATGCTGATTAATTTTGACTTAATAATATATTATCTCTTTAGCTTATTGTTGATTAAGCTTAACGCATCACAATACCTTTTGAGCTTGTGTTGCTACGCTTGAAGTGTTACCAACCGGTTTATACTTATTGCCGATTGACTTCCTTCGAATATGACATTTGGTTGACTAAATGTGCAAGGTCAAGTCTACCTTAGTTTGGATTTAAATGGTTAGTGGCCTTGGCTTATACTGGCCATTTTTATTTGATAATCAACAATCTCTTTGGCTTGTTGTCGATTAAATTTGAAGTGTCACTAATGGCTTTTGAGCCTATATTGATTGAGTTCAAAGTGTAACCAATGTCTTTATCCTTGTTGTTGATTGACTTTCTTCAAATACGATATTTGACTGACTGACTACTCAAGTTCAAACCTATCTTAATTTAGTTTTAATTTAAAAAAATAATTAGTGGCTTGGGCTTATACTAATCATTCACAATTTGATAATTGACAACCTTCCTTGGCTTGTGTAGTTTAGGTTTTGAAATGTTGTTAATGGCTTTGAGTTTGTTATTGACTAATCCTAATTGATTTAAATTTGAATCAACTAAGACTTAGTCTTGGTTCAAGTTTGGTTTGATTTGGTTTAAAGTTCAAACTTGATTTTGGTTTATGTTTGATTTGGTTTAATTTGATATTAGAAACTTGATTTCGATTCAAGTCTAACTTGGATCAATTCAATGTTTAGAACTTGATTTTGTTCAAATCTAATTTGATTCAATTCAATGTTCAGAACTAGATTTCAATTTAAGTCTAATTTAATCTACTTCAATGTTCATAATTTGATTTTGACTCAAATCTAATTTGATTTAATTCGATGTTTAGAATTTGATTTTGATTCAAGCCTGATTTGATTCAATTTGATACTTAGAACTGATTTTTACTCAAATCTAATTTGATTTTATTTGAGTTGGTTTTGACCTTATATTTATACCTCCATTAGGCCTTAGACTTGGTCCTTAAGTTATCATTTAGTAACAGACTAAGAAAAAGATAGCCTGCATAAATTTTTTTGCCAAAAAATTAATAGCAATTATTTTACACTACTATTAAATTAAATTACTATAAAAAATTAATTAGTTTGTCATACTTCAAAATATTGTAAAGTCAATTTTGTTATAATAATATTAGTATATAAGAGTGGTTCACTAACTTTAACCTTAGTTTTAGCCTTAGTCTATTACCAAACACATTTTGATAGATCTTAGATCTAACCTTTATTAGTTTTTTATTGGATCCTTAATGAATGTTGGATTTGACCCTTAATGGGTCCTCATTAGACCCTTAATGGATCTAGAATATAACCTTGTTTGGGTTCTTATTGGGATCCTTAATGGATGTTGGATCTAACACTTGTTGGATTCTTATTAGATTCTTAATAGATCTTGATCAGGTTTAAGCTCAATTATTGGGTTTAGATTTAATCTCTTAATGGATTCAAGTTCCCCTATTGAGTATGAGTTTGATCCCTTAACGGATTCATGTTTGAACAATGTTAGACCCTTAATGAGTTCATGTTTGATCTCTTAATGGTTTGAGTTCAAACATTGTTAGACCTTTACTAAGTGTGGGTTTAATCCCTTAACATATTCAAGTTTGAACCATGTCAAACCCTTAGTGGGTTTGGGTTCGATCTCTCAATAGATTCGAGTTCGAACCATATTGGACTCTTATTGGGTTTGGGTTCAACTCCTTATGAGATCTAAGTTTGAACTATATTAGACCCTTATTGGATTTGGGTTCAAGTTCAAATTGGTTCTTGTTTAATCTTGACCTGATTATAATTTAGGTTTAACCTAGTTTTGATTCAGGTTTAACCTAGTTCATGTTCAATTTAGTTTTGGGTCAGTTTCAAACTTGATTCAAGGTTAGTTTATACTTAATTTAACCCAACTAAGTTTGATTCTACCAATGAAATGAACAACATTTTGTCTTTATCATTTAGAAGGCCCTATTCTATATTCTATTAGTATTAGTAAGCAATTTGAACTGTGATTTAGTTCAAACTTGGTTTGGCTTAATCAGAATTTGATTTGAACTTAATTGGACCTAGTTAGGGTTTGGTCTAAACTCGATTTGACCTAATTAAGATTCAATTTGAACTTGATTCAACCTAATTAGTGCTAGGTTTGACCTTGACTGGATTTAGTTGACCTGATTTAAACTTGATTATTGGGTTTGAATCAATTTAATTTAGATTGACCCGATTAGGACCAGATTAGGATTAGTTTAAATTTGATTTGACCTAATGAGGGCTTCGTTCAAACTTGATTTGACTCAACTAGAACTTGGTTTGAACTTAATTCAACCCAATTAGATTAGCTTCAAATTTGATTCAATTTGATCTGACTTAAACCTTATTAGGGTTAGGCTTGAACTAATTTGATTTGAATTAACTCAATTTTGATTTGGCTTTAGTACAATTTGAGTTTTAGTCTATTTATTTGGTCAATTTAAGTCCACTTGGTGGTCTATTAAATCAAATTAGTTTAAGTTAATTAGTTTACTTAATTTAGATAAATTAGCTTAATTTAATCTAATTAATTTAATTAATTTAATTAGATTATTTTAATCAATTTGATTAATTGATTAAAGAGCCCTTAAGTTGTCCATTGATCAGAATAACTTTTAGATGCATCCATAAATTGGTCTATAGTCAGTTTGATTTTCAAACAAGTCTGCAAGCTAGCCTTGAGTCGATTTGATTCCCAATGAGCCCACAAGCTAATATTGAGTCAATTTGACTTTCAGACGAGCCCACAAGCTGCTCTTTAATTATATAATTTTTGAGTGAGCCAGCTGGCTAGCCTTAAGTCAATTTCACTTTCAAGTAAGTTCATAAACTAACATATAGTTAGTTTAACTTTTAGATGAGCTCTCAAACTCGCAAACTAGCCTTTAGTCAATTTGACTTTCAAGCAAGCCCACAAATTGACTTTTAGTTAATTTGACTTTCGGGTGAACTTGCAAGTTGGTCTTTAGTCAATTTTGAATTTCAGGTAAGCCCGCATACTAGCCTTGAGTCAAATTGACTTAGATATGCAAAATGAGATAGAGAAATGTATATACATTTGCAACCACCACAACCACTTTATTTTTTTCTTCTACTTTTTTTCATTTTTTATATATTTTTTCTTCCAGCAACTTCCATCTTTCCTTTCTTAATTTTTTTTTTCCATTTTTTTCCTCTCCCTATCTTATTCTTCTTCCTCAACCTGTTTCCTTCTCTCCCATCTCCCAATCTCTTCTGCCCTTACCTCACAACCAGATCTAGTCGAATTGGTCTTTCTCAAGCAATGGCAATGTGTGGTGACTTCCAGTAGGGTAGATGGTAAGACTGGAGTGACCGAAGGCCCTGTGTGTGTCTTAGGTCAATACGGCCAAATAGCGACCATGTCCTGCAAGGTCTGGTCCACGGTGGTGAGTAGTAGAGGATTAGAGGAATATTACATTGTTTGGATTTAATCCAATATGTGGGTGTGGGTGTAGGTGTGGGTGTGGGTGTGTGTGTGGGGTGTGTGTGTGTGTGTGTGTGTGGGTGTGTACATATACATACATACATATATATATATATATATATATATATATATACATATATATTTGTGTATTATAGGCTATCATAAGGTCAACCTTATTTAAGGTGATCTAATAAAGTTTAAAGTTTTGGGCTTCAAAGCATCTCATAAAGTATGGGCTCTTTTATATGTTGAGATCCAAAAGTCTAATTTTTATTTTATGATGGACTAAAATAGAAATAAGACACAGTTAAAATATTTATAAGAAGTTATGGTCCTCCATTCATATGTACAATTCTTTTTTGACATCCCATTATTAAAAAAGAGAGAGATCTTCTTCTCAGAGAAATAATATATATTGACTCAGAAGATCAAGAATCGAAGGACTCTAGAATCACAACTATTCAAATGGATACATGTATGTTTCTGCTAAATTTTCTTGATGATTTAATATGAGATTTTTATTTTTTTAGTGATGTTTTTCCTTTTGATTTTTTTATCTTGAAAACACATTCAGAAAGTTTTTTTAAAAAAATATGAAAATTACAATAAAGAAAATGGTTGCAAGAGAGGTAGTTGAGATTAGTCGAATTTCTTTCCATGATTATTTAAATGACTAGTGGGACATATTTTTATAATTAGTTTTCATGTTTAATGGGATTTCTTTCTATGATTAGTTTCTATAATTAGTGGGATATCTTTCCATGATAATTTCCCTTGTTTAGTGGAATTTCTTTCCATGATTAGTTCCCATGATTAGTGAAATAAATTGATTGAAAGAATATTCTATTAGAGTAGCCTCTCTTATGTAAATCAACTTATTGTGGAATATTAAGATAGTTATGTGTGTAATTCGGATATTGACTAGCTCAAAGGAAGATCAATATTTTCTCAAATTATATGCTCACTTGTGGTAATAAATATGTGACAATTATAAGGTATTCTATGTGAACAATAAGTTGGTCCAAAGAAAGAGTTATTGTTTGACAGGATTTATTGTCAATATTTGATCACTATACTAAAAGTACTACTTACAAGTGTGGGATCGAAGTTGACCACCCGGGATAGCAAAGATCCCGAGAAGCAATCTCGAATCACAAATCAAAATTTATTTTATTTTAAAGTGCGCTATCAGGTATTATAGGAATATGATTTCCAACAGATGCAAGCCCTTGTTGTCAATTAGCCCGACAATCATTAGAAACATCCTAAAGTGAGAAACCTAGCTAATAAAATAATAACACAGAAAGAAAAAAAAAGTATTTAATTAATTAAGAAAGATAATACATGACTTAATAAAGGGTATACTCTCACTTTATAATGAAGTTCAACATAGGATTATAGAAAACATGAAAGAAATAAAGAAAGTAAAAGAGAAAGGATGAAGAAGAAGCTTTGATGTGTGTTATTGTCTCGCTCCCCCTTGCACTAGACTATGTGGTGTCTGACCCAAACCGTAGAAAGGAATGGGAGAAGTTTGAAGTATTTTCCATGGCTTTAAGCATTGGCAATAACTTCATTTATGTTAAAATATTTTTGTTAGTCGATAAGACATTGGTGATAACTCTATTAGGGTTGAAATGTTTCCGTTGGCCAATAAGGCATGGGCGATAACTCCATTTAATCTTGAAGTATTTTTGTAGCTAATAAGACATAGGTGATAACTTCTTTGGTCTCAAAAAATATCACCAATAGCTTGTAAGGTTGGGTATAGCTTGAAGATGCATCGCCAACTGCTTCTAGGGTTGGCTAGCTTAAAGGACGCATTGTCAACTACTTGTGAGGTTAACTAGCTTAAAAGGACACATCATCAACTACTTATGGAATTGACTAGTTTGAAGAGTGTGTCATCAGCTACTTCTGAGACAAGCTAGCTTGAAGGGCACGTCGACAACTATTTGTGGGGTTGACTAGCTTAAAAGGACACATCATCAATTACTTGTGGGGTTGACTAGCTTGAAGGGCAGGTCATTAGCTATTTCTAGGGCTGGCTAGCTTGAAGTGTGGTCAATAATCTTAAGCATATTGTTCATTGATTTTATTGATTTAGTAGCATCACTGATGGCTTAGGGGGTTGGATATAGCTTTGAAATGTGGCAAATAGCTTGGAGCATATTGGCAATTAACTTCTTTGATCTAATAGCATCACCAATGGCTTATGGGGTTGGGTATAGCTTTGAAGTGTGGCCAACAGCTTAGAGGATCTTGGCTATTAACTTTTTCAAATTTATAACATCACCAATGGCTTATGAAGTTGGATGTAGCTTAGAAGTGTTACTAAATGCTTTTGTAGTATACTCAGCAAGACTTAGTTTGACCTTATTCAATTCTATTCGAACTACTTTTGGTTTAGGTCAGAGTGGTACCATCACCCATTTATTCATAGCTTTGGAGTATTGTTGAAGACTCAACATACCAAATAGGACTCAGTTTGGCCCTATTTAGTTCGGGTCTAAGTTTGTTGTCATTTAGCTTGAGTCACGTTCAACCCTATGTTGGACCTTTCTTGTGTCTAGGTCTATATCTTGATGGACTTCAATTCAATTTGAAGTCAATTTGATTAACTTGTTTTTAATTCAAGCTCAGCCTGGTTTGATCTTGATTTGACTTTGAGTCTGCCTTTTAGTTTAAACTTGACTTGACCCAATCAGGGTTTAATTTGAACTTAGTTCAATATTAATCGGATTTGATTTGAACTTAACTTGATTTCAAGTCAACCCATGACTAGGGCTGAGCCTAATTTTATATTAACTCAATTTGGACTTCAATCCATTTGTTTAATTAATTTAGGTCTAGTTAAGCTAACTTGGCCTTTAATCATTTGTTTTAATTGAGTTACTTTAGCTTAATCAATTTGATTTGAGTGTCTTTGGCTATTTATGATGATTTTAGATAGACCCATAGCTCAGCTTCAAATGTGCAAACCCAAATGTTGTCTTAGTTCACGAGCTCAAAAGCTGGCTTAGTGTAAGTCCCAGGGCTGACTGGTGTGAGTTCAAAGACTAGCTGAGATCCAAGCCTGAAGGCTAGTTGAGGTGCAAGTCCAATGGTTGACTGAGTGCAAGCCCAAAGGTTAGCTTAGATGCGAGCTCAAAAGTTGACTGAGTGCAAGCCCAAAGGTTGGTTGACTATGAACGCAAAGGCTGACTATGATGCCAACCTAAAGGCTAGCTGAGTGTGCGCCCAAAGGCTAGCTAGGACATAAGCCTGAAGTTTGACTTAGATCCGAGCCCGAAGGCTAGCTTAGATACGAGCAGGAAGGCTGATGTGAGCGTGAAGGCTAGCTTAGATGCAAGCCCAAAGGTCAGCTTGGATGCGAGCCCAACAACTAGCTTAGATGCAAGCCTGAAGGCTAGCTTGGATGTAAGTCTAAAGGCTAGCTTGGATGAGAGCTTGAAGGTTGGCTTGAATGCAAGCCTGAAGGTTAGCTTGGATGTGAGCTCAAAGGCTAGCTAAGTGTGAGCCCGAATGCCAGCTTAGATGCAAGTCCAAAGGTTGGTTTAGATGTGAGATCAAAGGCTGTCTATAATACGAACCCGAAGGCTAGCTATGATGTGAGCTTGAAGGGTAGCTTATGGTGATGGGAATCCACCATCTTCGAGAGGCTGTGGGTGGCTATAGCAGGGTCATGGGTTCATCCTCTTCATCACCCGTTAGACCACCGCTCACACCAGCTTGCTAGCCACCCTCGGCGCCACTTGTCCATATCTCCTCAGTCTTCTTCTTCAATGATGGTCTTATCCTTCTCGTGTTCTAATCTCTATCTCTATCTCTAATTTGTAGGTTTTGATGGATTTTTATAGGCTCATGAAGAGATAAAGTTGGGCTGGAATCAAATTTTTTTGTTCGAATTTTGAATGATGGAAGTGAATGTAGACGGATATGGTAGAGTTTATTCAAAGTTTGGATGAGTTTGCAAAGCGATATGTGTAAATTCGTTTGTTGTAGATGATGATATTTTGAATGCTATACTCATCTTGAACATTAAAACTATAGAGGGGATATTTACAAATTCTTTTTAAAAATTAGGTTAAATTATAATTTTATAATTTTCAAGAACTTTTCTAAAAAAAATTTTATTTATAAAGTTTTAAAACTTTCTGGGTCCTTTTTTGAATAATATTTGAATTTATTCACAAATAAAAAATTTTGAGGGACTTATTTATAAAAATTCAAAGCTCTAGAGGTTTATTTGTAAATAAAAAATTTTAGCTTACTTGCAAATTCTGAATTTCATAAGGAGCAAAACATAACTATTGACCTTTTGAGAGGTTTATTTGCAAATCCTGAATTTTATGGGACTAATTTGTGCTTTTAAGATTTTATTATACTTTTTTACAAAAATCTCATTCCAAGTACCTATTTGTGAGAAAAATCCGGCCAGTGACCCATTTATGAAGATTATTCAATCTCAGGCCTATTTACAAAATTCTTGTATTTTATTATTTGGCCCCAAGTTTTAAATGAAGTTTGAGCCCAATTCTACTCCAAAAAGCTAGCCCACTCAGCTCATTTGGATTAAGCCTACCTGGAGTCCAAATCTCCCAATGGTTTGAGCTCAACTTTCGATCAAATAAGGATATGATTTAAGTTTAACCGAGACCCACATTTCAGTCATAATTTTATAGCATATACGTCTCAATTTTAATCATATTTTAATCAAATTTGATTGCAGCAAAAATTGGTCAAATAAATTACCCCCTTCGCAATCTCTTCTTGAGTTTTGGCAAGAGAAGAGGGTGCAAATAATTTTCAAGTGCTTGCCCCTGCATGAACATTTCAAAAGTTGGTAATATGAGTTTGAATTGCCTTGCAAGAATGGACTTGATTTATCATACAACGATGGACTTATTTTACCACATGAGAGTGGATTTGGATTGCCAAGTGAAAGTGGACTTGGCTTGCCATATGAAAGTGGACTTGATATGTCATGTAAATGCAGGGTCAGTAACCATACAAGATGGATGGAGTTTTGTGTACTTGCTTTGCCTCAAGAAACATGGAGTGCATGTTTGACCGAGCACTCCATTTTGAGAAAGCCAGATGTTCCATCATAGACAAAACATAGACACTTATGGCTATTATAGTATTGCCCTCAGAGCTCAGGCATAGTACCTTTTGAGGAGTCGATAATTGATTGGTGGCATAGGCTTTTCCTCCTTGTCATTGATCAGCTGGTAGGATCCCCTCGTAAATACCCTTTTAATGATATAAGGGCCTTCCCAATTAGACTCAAACTTTCCTTTCTTGTTTTGATTTGGGATTATAGGTCTTCTCAAAACTAAGACCATTTCTTCCTTCTGAAATGGACTAAGCCAAGCTATCTTGTTGTGGGCTCTAGTCATTTTTGCTCAATATATCTCCATATTTTGTTGCACTGTGAGCCTTGTCTCATCCGAAGAGTCTAACTTATCAAGGCAAAGATGAACATTTTCTTCTCTTGTGATTTCTTCTTGCAAATTAATTCTTAGAGAGGAAATTTGCACTTCCAATGGCAAGATTGCCTAAGTCTCGAACACCAACACATATGTCATTGATTGGATAGGAGTTTGATATGTAGTGCGATAGACCCACAGTACCTCAGAAAGTTTTTGGTGCCAATCCTTCTTATTTCTAGCAACAAATTTCCTCATGATCTTAGAGAGGGTCTTGTTTGATGCCTTAGTGAGTTAGTTGGCTCTTGCATTGTAGATGGATGAATATTTCCAATCTATCTTGTGATGATGCACAAATCGTCCCTCCTTGAAACTTCTAAACGATGGTCCATTATTGGAGATGATCGTTCGAGGGATACCAAATCGGTATAAAATATTTTCTTGAAAAAAGTGGACAATAGTTTCCACTTTTACCTCTTTCAATGGAATCGCTTCAACCCATCGAGAGAAATAATCGATTGTTGCTAATATGAAGTGATAACCTCTAGAATAAGATAGTTCAATTGGACTAATGACGTCTGTATCCCATACCTCAAATGACCATGAGGACACTGTTGGATGTAAAAGATTTGGGTGTTGGTGGATCAAGTCACCATGAATCTAGCATAGGTGATATCTTCTTGCATATTCAATGCAATCTCCTTCTATCATAGGCCAATAGTAGCCTATACGCTTAATCATCATCATCATTTTTGGGCTTGATTGATGAGCTTCACAAACTCCAAAATGTACTTCATACATAACTTCTTTGATCTCTTTGTCTAAGAAATAATGCAAAAGTAATTGATCGAAACATCTTCTGTAAAGAGTGTCATTGATAAATAGAAAATGCATAGCCCACTTTCTGAGTTGTGCCCATGCGGATTTATCTTCTGGGAGTTCTCCACTTGTGAGGTAGTTAGTGAATGGTATTCTCCAATTTGTGACCTCTTCTACTAGTTTAGATTTGATTTTCTTGTGCTTGATGCTGAAGACTGAGTTTATCACTTGTCTACAATGGACTGTCATTAGAATTTCTCCTTGATTAGGATCAGCCAACACCTTAACTAGTTTGGCTAAGAAGTCAACTTCCACATTGATGGATTGAGAAACCTTAGTTATTTGAACATGAAGTGTTTGTCCTATGAGCTCTTGAGCCTTTTTTTGATAATTTAGGAGCTTAGATTGGTGGACGTTATATTTGCCTTGGACTTAATTAATAACTAGTTGTGAATCACCAAAAATATGTAGGCATGATATTCCCATATCGAGGGTTATTTCTAGTCTTGCAATTAGAGCTTCGTATTTAGTTTCATTGTTTGTGCATGGTTTAGAAAGGGAATAGGAGCATTGTAAAATGCCCCCATTTGGAGTAACATAAACAAGTTCAATGCCTACTTTGATTTGTGGAAGCTTTGGCTTGACTCCTGATATGATGGATGATGCTCCATCAAAGTATAGCATCTAGTAAGGTTCTCCTTCTTCGACCAAAAGGATCTTTTCATCAAGGAGCTCGCAATTCAAAGGAGAATCATCTAATACTAGATGTGCTGCAAGAAAATCAATAAGAGCTTGCCCCTTAACCATCTTTTGAGGAGTGAACTTGATATTATGTTCCATGAGAATTAAGGCCCACTTTGCAAGCCTCCTAATAAGTACAAACCTAGTCATCAGGTACTTTATAGGATCAATTTTTGATATTAAAATAACTTGATGAGAAAGCAAATAATGCCTCAACTTCTTAACTACTAATATAAGTGCTAAACAAAGCTTTTTAATGGGGCAGGAGTTATTCTCTACCTCCACTAGAATTCTACTTAGATAATAGAGTATATTCTCTTTACCCTCTTTATTATTTTGGGCAAGAAGTGCCCCAAGATATTGTTCCATTACTCCTATATAGAGGATAAGGGGTTTATTGGGCAGAGATGATATCAAGACTAGTGGCTTTAGGAGATATTGATTGATCTTTTCAAGGGACTATTGGCAGTCTTGATCTTAAATGAATAGAGTATCCTTCTTCATCAACTTGGAGAAAGGCTTATATTTTTCAGAGAGGTTTGGAATGAATCTTTTTATGTATACAAGTTGGACTTGGAATGACCTTAATTGCTTTAAATTACTGGGTGGTGGCATATTCAAGATAGCTTTGATCTTGATAGATCAATTTCAATTCCTCGATGTTTGACAACAAAGCTACGAAATTTTCCCGATGATACCCCAAAGGCACACTTCATAGGATTCATCTTTAAATTATATTTTCTAAGGTGGTTGAATACTAGTCTTAGGTCTTGGACGTGTTTGTCTTTAGATTTCGTTTGATGACCAAGTCATCTACATAACATTCTACTAAATGGTGTATAAGATCATCAAAGATTTGAGTCATGGCCCTTTAATAAGTGTCACTTGCATTCTTGAGCCCAAAGGGCATTACCTTGTAGCAGTAAATGCCAATTGGTATCCTAAAGGCTATATATTTCTTATCATTAAGATGCATTTTGATTTGGTTATGTCCTGAGAAACCATCCATGAAAGAGAATATTTCAAAATTGATCATGTTGTCACTTACAAATTTTTATTATTAGCAATGAAAAATCATCTTTTGGACATGCTTTATTAAAATTTCTATAATTTATACAATTGCAAATTTGGCCATTCTTCTTCTTGACTGGTATGATGTTTGCTACCTAATCTGGGTATTTTTCCTCTCTGATGAAGCCTACTTCGATCAATTTCTTTACTTCTTCTATCACCTTCTACTCTAGGTCAAATTTCATCTTCCTAGGTGCTTGTTTGATAGGCAGAAGCTCAAGATTGATGGACAGTTTGTGGATTACAACTTCAAGATCGAATCCAGGCATCTCCTTGTAGCTCCATGAGAAGCAATCAATATACTCTTGGAGTACTGCTTTGAGCTGCGTTTGGCTTTTCTTTGAAAGTTGAGTGCTGATGAAAGTTAGCTTGGAGTCCTCCTCTGAGCCTAGGTTGATCTCCATCAGTTCATCTACTATGGCTTGCCCCTTATCCTCAAGTTCTGGTGGAGCTTCTTTCTATTTGAGGATGATTTCTTTACTAACTGATTCATCATGTTTTGGTGAAGGTTCTTCTAATGTTGCATCATACCCTCGTTCTTTTGGTTCTGATGAAATCCTACCAAAGATGTCACCTTCTTATGATGTTTGAAAAGTTATGGTCACCTTGATGCACGTGTTAGGAGGTGTCAATACCATTTGGTTATCTTGAGTACTAGAGAGAGGTTTAATAGTAATCATAAGACACATATGGATATTTGGAGTAATATAGCCTAGTCCTCTGGTATTCTTATTTCCTCTTCCAGGAATATAAGTATGTCCTTGGGGTGGATCTCATAGATTCTTGAAGAAGCAACTCTCTCTCTTTATTTGTGGACATGCATAGCCAGATTTATCGATTATCTAATAAAGCTGGTCTGAGAAATATTTAGCCATGGTTACCGGTTGATGATCACCATCATCCACTATATCTTCAGTCCCAAGAATTTCATGTATACTTGGGGCATAAAGGACTTCCTTGTAAAATAGTATTTCTTTTTCTTCTTTGTACCATGGAGGAATGTAGAAAGTCATTAGTTCTTCCATGACATTAATGCTCAACTCATCTAATGGCTTGACTAAGCCTTTTGGAACTTTAGTGATAAAGATAGTATTTTCTATTTGACCTTTGTTGTCATATTCATCAGAAGTATAACCACCCAGGTAGACTTGTGGGGCTTCTTCATCTGAAGAGGCTAGGTTAGAATTTCTTCCTAAGTGAGGAGGAGCAAAGATCAAGTTAATAATCTTTTGCTTTACTTAATTGATAAAAGCATACCACCTCTTAGTGTCAGATCTCATATAGTATTTTTCATCATCATAATGTACCTCATGATCTCCATCAATTTGGTGCTTTTCACCATCTTCGAAGTAGTTGAAATATTGGTTTCTGTCATCAACTCCTTTTAATATTGGTGTAGGGTTGATGACACTACTTTATTTTCATACAACCATGACCTCCCTAGTAGCACTTTGTATGATGCATCAGTATTGATCACATAAAACTTGGTGTCTGTCATCAACTCACCTATTTTTCCAAGGATAGTTATAGCTCCCAGAGCTCTTTGACTATTTTAATTAAACCCTTGTATGGTTATAATCTTGGATGATAGGTGGCACACATCCAAAGTTAGAGTTCTTAGGGTTCAAAAAGTTATTAAATTGACCAAGGAACCTGGGTCAATCATGATGCAATTGATCTTGATCTCATCACTATTCCCTATAACATACAATAGTTTATTTATGGTTTGTTGTTTTAGGTAGCAGGTCATCATTTATGAAGGTGATGGTAGGAGTTTGGCATGCATACAAGGACTCTATCTTCTCTTTAGTAAAGTATGCTTGATAGTTAACTAGATTCTACAAGATGTGCACTAGTGTATCCTTGAGTTTTTATGATATCATCAAGGCATCAAACACACTCAGCATAGTAGGGATCTTCTTAAGGTGGACTGCTATGTTATATTCTATCCTTTTGGGTGCAGGTTCAGCTTGTGAAGGCTTAATGTCCTCATTTATTTGAATTTTATTTTCTTTATCCTTGAGGATATTCTTATCCCTAGGCACCAGAGCTTGTCTCGAGGATAGCACCTTCCCACCTCAGAGTTGCACCTGATTTGCTCTCCTCAATTAAAACCTGGCATCATGAGACCAATAAAGTTCATCTTCGGAGTCATTTCCAAGGCTAGTCATGCAATAAGAAGTAGAAGACTCCTGCCCCAGTCAGTACTTCCTTGAATATTGTTGGACGATGTGACTGGCTGATAATCATCCCATTCAATATTAGAATTAGGCACATGGGATTTCCTTGTAAAGAGGTCTTTAAAAACTCTTTGGATGAATCCTTCTATTTTGTCTGCTAATATAACCTTCTTCAGAGCTTTGTATTTAGGGCATCTTTTATGTGGATCCTTAGACTGGCTTGACTGTAAATATTCAGCTTGATTTGATGCGGGGAAAGAATAAGCTTTAGCACTTGCTCGTTTGACCCTCTCTCAAAATGTCTACTTCTTCTTTTGGCATTTATTGGTGTAGAGCCTTTTGAAGTAGTCATAAAGTTATTTTGAGTCATACATGAAGTCATATTCATTGTCCATGCCTCGTATGCATAATTCCTCTAAAGTTGGCAAAGCACATCCTTCTATAGGTTCTAGGACTAAAACTTCACCGAACCTAGAGGGTTGAGTATTTGCTACTTGATTTCCTGATGGAGGCTAGGATGGCAGCCCACCAGCATTCACCTCAAATGTATGAGTCACCATGTGACAAAAGGTGAATAGTCATCATGATCTCGAGGAGGGTCGGTAGATGGTGTCACACCACCCCTATAAGGTCTTTTGTATGGCTTTATTTTTTCTGCTAGGACCTTTTCCATCCTCTCAACTTCTTCACAGGGTATAGTGGTCATATTTGTCACACTTTCCATGTGGGCACTCATAGCCTACATGTGTGTGTTCAACATTTGCATTTGTCCCCTAACAATTCTCATATTAGTTGTAGCCAACCCTTTCACAGTATCTACCTATAGTTTGAGCATGCCATAGTCATGCTCACGAGTGAACCACACTTGAAGATAGTCATCTCGAGAGCAACTGTCAGGGAGACCTGTGGGATCTCTCATTTCATTAGTATCATCCCCAATGCATCTGTTCACCTCTTCTTGCCTTCTATCCTGAATATATATATTCATCATTGAAGTAACAGGGTGGAGATCAGCTTGGTTATGAACCTCCAACAATAAATATAGCAGAGTATATTGTCACCGGAGGTTCACTTTCTTCACTTCCTACATCAGGATTTTCTAGTAAAGCTTTGAGTTCATCAGGGAGAAATTCTTTAAGAGTTACTTGGCTCCTTTCTTCCTAAATATATTCATCCAGAGCATCGATGTATTATTGGATAGTCGATTTATTGACATCATATTCATCTGACCGAACCAACTTCTTCTTCTTACTTCTATTCTTCTTCTTCTTGATGCTTCGAGTAGGTAAGGCAGTTTATTCTGATGAGACTTTCTTTATCACCATCTCATGCTCTCCAAGGTTTCTAGTTATTTTCTTCATCAAATTCTTAAGCCTTTTTAAAATGTAAACATTCCATAAGTGCCTTTGTTCAGGGGTAAGTTATGGTTCTTCTCCAAAGAGGATCTCAACAAGTGGCTCGTGATCTTTGAACATAGTAATATAATTGATGTGCTCGATAGGTTTTTCCAATAGAGCTGCCTTTGAGAGACTCAGCTTGCCTTCTTGGTATTTCTTCTCAACCAATCTTTAAATACATAATAATCTTCAATGGTATGCCCCAAGACTCTATGGTAAGGGCAATAGTTTGGATGATCTATTTTGTTAGCCTCACTTGACTTCTTAGATTTTGATAATTGAAGACCTAGCTTTAGTGCACCCTGAAAGATTTTAGCTACTCTTTCTCTTTTGAAGGAGTATTTCTTTCTAAGCGTTTGTTGGAGGTCATTGGACAATTTCACTTTTCTATCTCCTCTAAGTGCTGATGGCTTCTAAGGATTACCCTTATTCATAGTAGGGTTTAGAGGTTTCTTTTGCTTAGTTGTTGTAAATGTAGCCCTCACATTTTGGAAAACTCTCCACGACTTACCTTATCTTTTTCTGGCCAATTCTTTCCAACTTCTTGACTTGCGTGATAAGGTCTTGGAAGGTATGGATAGAAGAGAAGCGTAGATAGGATGCCATCTATTCTCCCCTTACATTATTGAGGACTAAGTTTATTGTCTCACATTGGCTTATGGGCTGTTCACACTTAATGTTAAGATTTCTCTACTATGTTATATAGTCCAAAATTGATTCACTATCATGTTTCAGTATCGAGACAAGGTTTACAATGGTCACCTTATCGCTAACTCCTCTAAACCTAATTCGAAAAGCCTCTTTCATCTGTACCCAAGTATGTATGGATTTTAATTGCAGGCAACATACCACTCAAATACTACTCTTATCAAACTTGCTGAAAATTGGTAGAGTAACAGCGAGGGGTTATTGTTTGAATCTCCACAAAGAATCACAAAATGAGTTATGTACTATTTAGAATTGTCCAAGCCATTTAACTATTTGAAATTAGGCATTGTATAGTCTTTGCGATATGGCACTTAGTCATGATGGGTAGGGTATAATGTGTCAATATCATTTATCATACCCGTCTTACTTTCTGTCTTAATTGTGTAGCTACTATTCATTATACCTACTGTTATATGTATGCTGGGAATTTCATATTGTCAGGGATCTCTGAAATTGGGGATTGGGTATCCCTTACTGGAGAAGGTGCTTGTGAAGGGCCTACATTTTTGTAAACCTCATCTACTGGAGATGCACCTTATGCTACCTTTGCTGCTTGAGATGGCTGCTGAGATCGCTCCAACTTATTGATCTTTTGGCACATCTGTAGCACCATTTTCATCAAATCCATGACTTTTTTTTGAGCTTCATCTTTCTCTTTGCTTTGCTATTTCAACTGTTCTTACAATACTTCTATGGTCATTTCTTGATTAGAGCTTTCAGTTATGACCAAGACTTCTATCAGAATATGATGGTTTCTATCTTGAGAATCAGGTGTAGACTTTGAGCTGAGGCTAACATCTCCCATCAGTCGAGTTGTATAATTGAAGAGTCTACTCATGGAGCAGGTCGCCACACCTTCTCTTCGACAAAGTAGCAAGGAATGGTCCACAAGGAGCCTCCCATCTTGGATATTTTTCATCAATAAACCTCACTCGAGCAACCTTCTTTTGGCATTTATGGGGCTGGAGTACAGGTTTGTGATCCCTTCCAGAGTTATGGTGAGAAATGGCTCTAACAGTATGGATGATTTCCTTTGTGAGCCCTCGTGATGGGTTGTAGCTTTATTAACGCTTGTACTTTTATTTGGAGATTCACCGTTTGGTTGCAGTTTTAAAGCAAGATTGTGCCCCCTATAACTTGTTCTTACCCTTGTCTAAATTGCTTAATAGAGCAAAGAAATTAGAGGTAGGGATGGTAATGACCGACTTTTTTCAAGTAGTAGGCTTCTCATATTAACTAAAAATTTTAGCAGCTTTTCCTTTACTTGTGATAGCCAATATGAGCTCTTCTTCATCAATACTTATGTCTGGATTTGCTTCTGATTGCCTCCTATGAGGAGCTGGGTGAAGATGACTAAAGACTGAGTTTTATTTCAATCCTAGCATCTGGAAGACTGACGTCTTTGTTGGTTGAGGCACGACTCCTAGCTCCTTATATGAATAGCCCTTCTCATTAGAAACAACGATATTAGGTCTCCTTTCCATTGATGGAAGGTGAGAAATAGACTAGTCCTATATGTCGACCACTTCAGCTGGTGCAATAATAGATGCCTCTTGAACTGGACAAACTTAGAAATAGTCCCGAACTTGATATACACTTCAGCTGCTTTCGTATCAACCATTAACTGAGGTAACTATACAACTAAACCTGCCTCCAAAATGATGGTATATTTCAGAGTGGAGGTATTCTTCGCTATTGCTATTTGATTCTTTCTTCTACAAAGGAAAATATAACCGATCAGTCTTCATATGTAATTCTACCTTATAAGTGTCTTTATAGTATTAATTAGGTTTCTACATTTGGAGGAGAAGTTGAGTCTCACTGGGTATGCCAGAATTTATAGGATTGAAATTGAACACCAGGGATAGTGAAGATCTCGAGGAGTAATCTCAAATCACAAATCCAGATTTATTTTAATTTAAAGTGCGTTATCAGGTATTGTGGAAATATAATTTTCAATAGACGCAAATCCTTATTGTTAATTACCCTGACAATTATCAGAAACCTTCTAAAATGAGAAACCTATCTAATAGAATAGAGACACAAAAAAAAAGAAAAAATATTTAATTAATTAAGAAAAATAATACATGATTTAATTAAGGGTATACCCTCATCACTTTACAATAAAGTTCAACATAAGATTATAAAAAATATAAAAGAAATAAAGAAAATAAAAAAGAAAAGGTGGAGAAGACGCTTTGATATGTGATGTTGTCCCTCTCCCCCTTGCACTGGACCGTGTGACGTCTGATCTAAACCATAGAAACGAAGGGGAGAAGTTTGTAGTCTTTTCAATGACTTTAAGCATTGGCGATAACTTTATTTAAATTGTAGTATTTTTATTAGTCGATAAAACATTAATGATAATTTTATTTAAGTTGAACTATTTCTGTTGGCCAATAAAAATTAGACGATAACTCTATTTTAACTTAAAATATTTTTGTATCTAATAAGATATAAGCGATAACTTCTTTGATCTCGAACAACATCATCGACAGCTTGTAAGATTGGGTATAATTTGAAAATGTATCGCCAACTATTTCTGAGATTAGATAGTTTAAAAGATATATCATTGACTGCTTATAAAATTAACTAACTTAAAAAAACTCATCATCAACTATTTATAAAATTAATTACTGTTTAGAGGGTTGATTAGTTTAAAAATCCTTCGCTCTGCCGAACGCGCGTGACAATTTTCCCCACGGCAAGCTCTGCAGTCCGCAGTCCACAGTCCACAAACAACAAATAGAATCACGAAAGAGTAGCATAAAAGAAGTGAATATGAAAGAACGAGTTGTGGGTTGCAGAATTAATCGACGAGAAGTTTTCCCAGAAGCAAGGTGCAAGGCTCACAGAAGACCGAAAAGGAAGGAGCCCCTTTCCTGCGGGAAAACAAGAAAAAAAGCCTGGCACATACCGACGGGATTGGCAACAGCGAGCTTCTTGCCAATGGCGCGGACGGCGTCGATAAGGGCAATGGCCTGGCCGGAATGCGGAAGCCCCTGCTGCGACACCACAGAACAGAGCAGCTCCGCCGTCTGCCTCGCAGTGGCGTGCGATCCCTACACCTTCCTGCCAGTTCAAAATCCCCAACAAAATTCGGGATTTGGGCGGTCAAAATCGAGCCCGAGAAGCGAGAAATCCGAAGATGGAAAAAACAGAGAGAGCATCCCAAATCGACACAGAGACTAAAACTCAAATGTAGAAATCAGAGAGCATCCAAGAAGCAGAAGAAGAAGGTGGGCGCGGTGGCGGGCAGACGGGACAAAGGCGTCCTAGGCGCGGGCACAGGCTAGGGTTTGAGAATTAAGACGGGTTGAGAAGGAAGAAAATAGGAGAGGATTTCCCGGTGTTTTACTGGAAACGGCGGAATTTCTCCACATTTAATTCAAAAACGCCCGAAAATTTTTGGTTTTTGCCGCGAGACCACCGGAAAT
Source organism: Trichopus zeylanicus subsp. travancoricus (assembly GCA_005019695.1). NCBI lineage: Eukaryota > Viridiplantae > Streptophyta > Magnoliopsida > Dioscoreales > Dioscoreaceae > Trichopus > Trichopus zeylanicus. The sequence goes on from RXID01010947.1 coordinate 506,239, forward strand.
TTTTAATATTTGTAAATAAATGTCAAATTTTTTTGAAATTTTGATGACCGTCTTAAAAACCTGTCGTCAAAATTTTAATATATTGTAGTAATGTTGAGTTACCAGTTTAAATGTTTTAAAATTATTATCTGATGTTGATTTTTTTGTGGAGCATGTGCTTTTCCTAAATTCCTTTTTTTTTAATTAACTAACTATTTGACTATTAGCTTGAAATTTTCAGAAAAATTCTATGGTGATTGAAAGTTTTTTAAAGATTAAATTCTTTGTTTCGTTTTCTATATTTTATTATATTTTTTAGAAAACTTTAAATTTTTTTGCATTTTTAAAATGTAGCTTTTTATATTATTTGTATATTAGTGTACTTAAAATTAAATATTTATATGATTATAATGAAAAGTATATAATTTTTGGATAAGTTGTGTGTATGTTATGTTGTCCTTTATAATTTTAATTATGAATAAATTTTGTATTTGAGTATATGTAACAAATACGTAAGCCAAGTGGAAGATGAAGCATGATGATATATCAATAGACAAAACTTAAAGAATTGTAGATAATTTGAAAAAATCTTAAGAGATCAAGTTCAGCATCAATTATGGTTAAATTTTTATTTATTTTAGTCAAGTAAAAGATTTGGTTTTGAGATTATTTACTTAGAGTATTTATTGCATTAGGAAGCTTTTAACAAAATTTTTCTACCAAATTGGACTACCAGTTAAGTAACCGAAAGACCAACTGAGTAGATCTACTAGTTCTGGCTTACCTAAAGTAATCAATCAATTGTTATAAGTGGTTGACCGGTTCAGAATTTTTGTGTGACTAATAATTAATTGTTTTATTATTAGAGCGAAGTTAATTGTGGGATTTCACTCCCAACAATTAGTTTCAATTTATAAGATATAAATAGACATGGTTGAACTTCTTTTAACAAATTTTTACAATTTCATATTAATGTTAGAGAAGAGATCGAAGCTCTCAAAGCCTAATAGCGAACTAGTGCTCTAAACATTTCATTTCAAAACAAATCTTCAATGTTTTTATTTTCCCTTGAGAGGATTTTCTAATGAGTTTCAATTGTCTTTAATCTTTTTCCACTTCTAAACACTCTAAGATTATTTGGAGTATAAAAGTATAATACATCCAATTGTACAAGCATGATTTTACCTAAATGAATTGACACTTATGGATTACAAGTAAATGTAAAGATTTGGCTTTATCTCAAAAAGTAACATCACTAGTGATGTGATTGAAATCCTTAAAAGTGAGGCAAGGGGCTAGAGTAGGAGCATTTAATTTTCGAATCACATAAATTACGGTGTTATTCTTTCTTTATCTTTACATTTAACTGCACTTGTGATTTGTATAAGTTTTGTACATATCACTCTTGGTGAATAATATTAGCCCTTGATCTACTAAAAATTTTGATTATTATGTGTAAATCCATTTTTTCCCTCTCAAATGTTGCCAATCTGGGTCATCATGTTAGTACATTTAGAATTAAATTTGTATAAGATTATAACCTAAAATACAAATTTTTAAAATTAATAATTTAAAAATCGCTATACTGGTTTTAGGGCTGATTTAGAATTAATTCATAATCGAAAGTGGAAAATCAATTTTCAATCCAAATTGATATGTTTATGAAGGTCCAAATAGATAATGTAAGAGTGAATTAAATTTTACAAAAAATATCAATTTTTTAGCAAATTAAAACCATCCAAATAACAAATAATCATAATAATAAAAAAATACAAAATATTAATAGAGAGGTGGAGAGAGTGTAAACCAACAAACGTACTTTGGTAACTAGCCACCCTTATTTCATAATCCATGCCTCAATCTTAGGATTTCAATTACTCCATTAGTGATGTCATCTTTTGAGATAAAATCAAACTTTTACAAGCTCTCATTTTAATCGAACAAGTGTCACTCAATAACTAGACATGTCAAATGGGTCGTGTCGAGCTGGCATGGTTCGTTTGATTAGATTGCGAATACTATTTCAGACCGTGCTTAGCATAACCTATGAAAAAAATTAGGTGTCAGGCATGGCTCATGACCCACAAACATATAGACCGTATAGTTTATGACTCAATTTTTTTATATTTAAAATGTAGATAAATATATATATTTAAAAAATTTATTGATGAGTTTTACCTTAATTGGTTAAGGTTTTTGGCTTTCTTTTAAAGAACTTGGCTTCAAGTCTTGGCAATAAAGATTTTTCTTAAAAAAAAATTTGTAAATACTTAAAAATAAAAAATAATGTTCATAAAATTTAAAAAATATTTGCAAATATAAAAAAATTGAAAAAATGAAAAAAATTTCTAATTTATATATTTTTTGAATCTAATATTAAATTAAAAAAAGTACAATAGCTCCTTGCAACATGAAGCCATTGCTCCTTTTGCTCCCTTTGACAAAGACAAAAGACTCAAAGAGGGAGTTCTTACTTCTCAATTTCAAAAAGCTTCTGATTTAAAAAAAATTAATGGGCTGGGGCGGGGTGGATCGTGCTATGCCTAGCCCAATCATGTTTTAGGTCGTGTTTGGCCTACAGGTGGCGAGGAGGGTGTCAGGCATGGCCCATTACGAGCTGTGCTAGGCCAATCCACAGGCCAAAATGCCTATTTTAACACCTCTATCTACACCAAAATTAACTCACTCACACTCTTCTAACACCTAAAAGAATATTCAACCCTCTCCTAATAATCTAAGAGAGTTACAATAATATATAATAAAAAATAAAGAACAAAGTCTCATAACAATTGTCTCTCAAAGATTGAAATACAAGGGTAACGAGGATATGCAAGTTAAGCTTATTTGAGATCTTGTTGAGACTAGATAACTTAGGGATCTTAAATCTTACTTTAAAAATATTGAAAGTTCATTCTCTCATTAAGTAAAGAAATCCCAAGTCAATATATAACTATTAGAGAAAAAACTAACCATTGAAATTCATCCTTGGTTATTTTTTGTTGAGTTCAAGTACCCAGAACTAATGTTCGATTGTCTGAACCATTCCAATGGTTGAATAAGACTAGCCATTACAATTTTGTCATTATGCAAGTGCTCGAGACACAAGTTTGAGCATTTGAGCCCTCAACTTCGAGCGTCTAAAGTTGAGAATGACACCCAAAGTTTTAGACAACAGAGAGTGGCACTTCTTTTTCTAAGAACTTTGAGCATTTGAACAAGAAGGTTCAACACGTTCGAATATATCAATAGTTTTCTAAAACGTTTAGACATTCGTAATTGATAGAAAACTTATATCTGCAACCTTAGCTTGTTTGATATCAACTCAAAACTTATCTTGGATAAAAAAATAAGCTAGTGAAAGCATTCCATATTAAGTTAGAGTTTCAATAAAAAAAGCAAACAAATTAACTATTAAATCTCCAACTCAATATAAAATAAAATGTTAAACCTATGAACTTAGAGTTGATTTTTTATTTTGAGTATCTTTGAGCTTTTATCTTGATTATCAAGATTCATCTTTAAATTATCATCCTTTTTTTAAGTCATCATCTTCATCATCCAATAAGCTTTTATCTTATGACTCAATTTTTTGTGAGTTTAGATTATTATTAATAATCCTCAAGTTTATTATAATTAGACAAACTTATTAAACTCTAGTTTAATCATCATCAAAATTCAAAAGGTAATAGGTTTTTATTCTAATTTTTTAAAGAATTGAATCTGGTTTCGATTTTAAAATATATAAAACTAGTGTAGTAAACCAATTTTACTCACTCCTATATGTGGGTGAACTAGATCAAGTAATAGCAAATGCAATTGAGATTGATTTTCTAAGTACATGCCATCAATTGTGTATTTCACATATTGCAAGAAAAGCTCCTTCTTATCTTGGTTCTTTGAGTACCATTCCACTTGTTAGAAGCTTGTTTTATAAATGATTCTATAACTTACAGTATGAATTTGAATTTGAAGATGTTTGGTGTGAGATGATGAACAAGTTTGCCCCTAATGGCAATAATTGGTTGAATTATTTATATAAAACATGATCAAAGTATTCATTAGTATTTGGTGGGAATATATTTAATGTAAGTTCTAAATCATCACAAAGAAGTGGAAGCAACAATGATATATTGAAAGAAACCTAAAGTGCAACAATGAGCTTATCCAGGTTTGTATAAAATTGTATCAATATACATTCTAATAAGTTAGAAAAAGGCTTCTGCTTCAAATAAAGCATGTCTCATATAGCAATGAAGAAAAGTGGGATAGTAGTTCATTCATCAAATCTATGCATCCGTAAAATCTATCATCTTTTTGGGAGTCAATTCCTTGATTCTCTTGCAGTGACATGGATAGAAAGTCAAATTAGTGGTGTGATCTCACAATTTCAAATTGGTAAAGAACGAAACTCTAAAGTTTGAAAGGTATAATTTGATGTTTTTACTAATAAATATTACTTGTAGTTACAAAATATTTGAGTCAAAAGATTTTATCATGAAACTATTTTTAAGGGTTTTAAATATAACGCAATTGAGCCATATTCCTACACTTTACATCTTGAAATGTTGGTAAAAAATGTAAATATTGTATAATGTCATATAACGAAAGTATAGCTTTGCATGGAGGCCTACACAAGACACAATTAATATGGAGCAGTAGCATTGATACACATTGCCTGTAATCTCATTGATAAAAATCAAGCACAAAATAGTACAATATTATTTTATTTTAAAAAAATGGAGATTAAAGAATATCTTGAAGAAAATTATAATAATAAATGTAGGTAAACTGGTAAATAAATAGATGATTTATTAAATTAAAAAATATTTGTTGATGGAATCAAATTCGTCATTAGTTTTGAATCAAGAGATTTCTTGAGGTCAAATTTGTTGGGTCGATTCACGTCTCGCAACCTGCAAGATGGAAACATAATGAGAGAAATCGTCGGAGTGCAATGACCAATCCAAAACTTAAGTTAGTACCACTCTTTGAGAGAAAAAAAATTAAATTTAGAGACTGAGAGTCATATATGTGTGTAAAAAAAAAAGAAATAACTCTCTTTTATATCTTAATAAACTATATTTTATAAGAATAGTATTCCTAATTTTTAGAAGATTTGACATAATTATCTTTTAAAATATAGTTATTTTCTTATAGTAAATTTCTTATGAATTTGATTTCGGACTAGTTTATCAGATCCTGATTGAATTGATTCAAAGGTTCACTATATCATCACTATTGAAAAGGAAAAAAGTATCAAAAAAAACACAAATATGTGTTTTTTATCATTCATATTTCTTTATTAAAATTTTGAGCCTTATACTATTAAAATTTATTTTGCACCATATGGAAACACATACACACACATACATATGATAGTATAAATGATAAAAATATAAGAAGGAAAGAATAAGGACTAGTTAACAAATATCACAATATCGTCACCAAGCTTGAGAAGTTTAGAGGACAAATTAGCTATCCAAAAAGTATGGGTTCTTGGGGGGTTATACTTCGTGCGCCAACCAGTTCACCTAGATTGTGAACTCCTTAGAAATAGCTTCAACTATAAGCTCGTCGGAGGTTGTTTCTTACAAGTACTAATGGGTTGTTTTTATAAATAGGGCTAATTACGTACACCACCCCAAATTTTTCATTAATTATGAAAATCCTCCTGAAATTTTTGTAATTACTTACACCCTCTCCTTTTTAAAAATATTTACTTACACCCTCTGATTGTTATTTAATCAAATTTTTTCCAAAAATTTCGCTTTTATCCTCTGTAATTTTACAATTAAATCCCTAAAAAACTTATTTTCTCACTATCCACTCTTTCTACTAAAACATTTACAAATAAACCCTTTGAATATTATTATTTATAAAAAAATTCAAATATTAATATTTTTCAAAAAATATCTATAAAGGAGCTGAAATATTTTATAAATAAATCCTAATATTTGTATTGTTACAAATAAGCCCTTTGAAAATTTGTATTTATAAAAAAAATCCAAATGTAAATATTTTTCAAAAAAATATTTATAAAGGAGCTGAAATATTTTAAATATTTTATAAATAAATCATAATATTTGTATATTTACAAATAAGCCCCTTGAATTTTTTTATTTATAAAAAGTCCAAATGTTAATATTTTTTAAATAAAAATATATAAAAAGGACCTTAAATATTTTAAATATTTTATAAATAAACCCTATATAAGAAATTTAATTATAAATTTTATATTTGTGAATTTACAAATAAGTCCCTTGAATTTTTTTATTTATAAATAAGTCAAACATTTATAAGTTTTAAAAAAGTTAACAAAAAAGAGTTGAAGGTATTAAAACTTAAAATTTTAAAATACAAGTTTAATATTTTATATATTTACAAACAGACCCTTTAAATTTTTTTATTTATAAATAAGCCCGACTTTTATCAATTTTCTAATAAAATTTCACAATATTGAAGTTTTAAAAATTAAAATTTTGAATTACAAATTTAGTATTTTTTACATTTACAAATAGACCCCGTGAATAATTTTATTTATAAATAAGTTAAGAATTTTATCACCTTTAAAATAAAATTTTACGAAAAAGAAATTAAACGTTTTAAAACTTAAAATTTCAAATTACAAGTTTAATATTTGTACATTTATAAATAGACCCCTAAAATTTATTTATTTATAAATAAGTCTAAATTTTATTATTTTTTAAATAAAATTTTACAAAGAAGGCATTGAAGGTTTTAAAACTTAAAATTTGAAATTACAAGTTTCATATTTGTACATTTACAAATAGACACCTTGAATATTTTTATTTATAAATAAATCTAAATTTTTATCATTTTTAAAATTAAATTTTACAAAAAAGATATTGAAGGTTTTAAAACTTAAAATTTAAAATTACAAGTTTAATATTTATATATTTAAAAATAGACCCCTTGAATATTTTTATTTATAAATAAATTAAAATTTTATTTATTTTAAAACTAAATTTTATGAATAAATAATTGAAGGTTTGAAAATTTAAAATTTAAAATTACAAGTTTCATGTTTGTATATTTACAAGTAAATCCGTTGAATATTGTTATTTATAAATAAGTCTAACTTTTTTATCATGTTTTAAATAAAATTTTACAAAAAAGATATTGAAGGTTTTAAAACTTAAAAATTTAAAATTATAAGTTTAATATTTATACATTTATAAATAAACCCATCAAATAATTTGATTTATAAATAAGTCTAAATTTTGACAAAATTGTGCTTAAAAATTAATATGAAAAATTAGGTATTTCCTGGAATAAGATCGTAATTAATACACGCATATTAAAAGACACATAACTAACCGTATGGATACAATATATTCTAATATGAGACATCATAATACATACGTTACAATGCTTACATCCAAAATAGTAGTGATGAATATGTTGTACATTCACAGATAAGTATCTAATGAACTTACATGCAGATATCAAGTCATCTTGATATCACAACATTACAATCCAAAAATAAAAGTTGAAAAATCACAACATTCTCAAATAAAAGTTAGAAAATCACAATATTACAATCCAAAAATCACATGAAAGACATCGTCCAATATCTAATAAACTTCCTGCAAAAAAACATAGTGACATTTATTAATATATTATTTTAAAATCACATAAAATAAAATCAAAAAATTGTCAATATTTTTTAAGAAAAACTCACATGGTATATTCATACTAAAATCTAAAGTCCTTCCGCTAGATCTTTCCCTTCCTCTTCCCTTGCCACGTCCTCTTACATATTGGTTTTCCACTGATTCTTAATTACTGCTAGATTCAGAATCTTCAATTTATTGTTGTAGTCCAAAAGCCTCTTTACACGCTCTATTTTGTATCCCACCTTACCACATCTACTACAAATATATATCGCTTTACTTGATATTTTTATTGGATTCTTAATCATTTTCTTCTTAGACCTACCAGGGTGTCTTCTTGAATATGGAGAAAATACTTGCATAGCATTTGGTATAGACACCCAAATTTGCTTGCTTGAAAGTGGAGTGACAGGGACATCATATATTCTTTTGTATGTCTTCAGAGTGTAGTAGTTATCAATAAAATTAATTGGATCAACCTGAATATCAAGAAGAGTAATAATACCATGAATATAAAGCACTTTTATCAACTACCACTGTCTATAGTCACAAATCCTCTGCCTTATGTCAACGATCCATCGCCCTGGAGGATCACTGACCTCTGAAATATCATCAGAAGACCTTCAAATATGGTATCTGCCATGTGTTTGTGAAACTTTTTCTAATAAAAATTTCTATTTTTGATACTAACTTTACAGATCAGTGGGATCTTTCATTTTTTTCTTGTGATAAATTTTACTATTATCTTCTGTCTGATAAAATCAAGTAGTTCAAGAAAGGGAAGCTCTTTGCCATCCTGAATGAAACTATTAAATAACTCAGAAATATTATTAGTCACATAATGATACTTCACTGAAGGATCAAAATGACTTCTACTTCATGCAAAATCATTTATTTCTTTCATGTACTATCAAGCTGGTATTGATAGCTATTTAATTCTCTCCATGTACTTGATGAATTCAGTAGGCAAAAATATATTTGAAGCATTAAAAACTAAATTTTTTATTTTTTTCCAAGGTAGAATCTTTTGAAGTTGGAAATCACATGTCTTATACAAACTCTATACTCAGCATGTGAGAAGATATTCTTCGCAGCATCAGAAAGACTCTTCTGTCTATCTGAAATAATAACCAAGCTATCCAAATTTCTTGTTACATATTGCAAGTTATACAGAAATCATAACCAAAATTGACATGTTTTTGCTTCTGTAACTGCATATGCAACTGGAACTAAGTTATTCTCCTCATCAATTTCATAAGCTAAAAGCAATGTGCCTTTATATTTATCTTTTAAGAAACATCCATCAACTCCCAATATCGGCTTGCATCCAATAAAAAAAGCTCTGCTATAAGTATGTACTGATAAAAAATATCTTTGAAAAGACATATCTGGACATTGAGTAAAGTGCACATATTACCAGGATTTCTCCTCTCCAACTCTGTCTTAAGCGAATGAAACAAATTAAAAGAATCTTCTTCATTACCATGAATAACCCTATAAGCATATTCTTTTTCCTACATGCTTGCATGTAAGTCAGCTTAAGACTGTATCTATCATTCGTCAAATTTTGTATTTGCTTTACTGCGGTTTACTTGTCAACATATATTCAATGCAAAACTTGGTTGCTTACCCATTTAACACTTGCCATTTTATTTTCAAAAGTATTGACAATAATACATATATGAACTGGTTCTATTTTCTTCACTTGAAAACCTGAACCACCAAATCTCTCTGAAGTATGAAGCTCCATGGGCAATTCCAAGAAGCACACTTGACTGGTACTCTATTACGTTCATTTTTCATAAACAAAGGTTGAAATCTGTACACAATATAATACTGTTTAAGAGCCATTTTAAATGCATATAAATCCTCAAATATGTCTCCTTTTTTCAGAATATTATCATTCAAATTATTTTCAAATAAAGGTAGTAGATCATCTTCTACTCTATCTTCTACTCCTTCTTCTTCATATTGTCTTATATTGTCTTCCTTTTACTCAACCACTAACTCATCATTATCATCCTCTTCCTTATTTTCATCATCATGAGAAGAAAAATTCAGACCATGAAAACTAGAATTAGAAGGACAAGCATCTAAATATGAGTCAATATACTCATCTCTTTGCACACTATGATACTCAGAAGATTCTCTTGACATAAATTTTCTTTGATCATACTGCGATATGCCAAATGTAGGAGTTAAAGGAGTCAGCCTTACTATAGACATCGCTGATAATGGATCCCCTATATCCTCGATGATATGTAGATATTGCTATATTTTAAATTTTTTATCACTGTTCACATTGCTATAAGCTGAATTTTACTATTGATTAGCATATAAGTTGGAGGAGTGCTATTTGGAAGTAAGTACTTGATCACAAGTAACTCATTTGTCCTTATTTTGACCAATTTATAGACTTCAATTCATAACTCTGAAAATGAGTACTTATTTGTATTAACCAACAAAGACTTCTGTTTACCAAATACATATTTTTTTCTTTGAGTATGTTCAATTTTCTTTCAATATCCTCCATAATGAAACTAATTTTATGAGATTTTCTGAATCAAACATCTATAAAATATGTAATAACATGAGTAGAATATAAGTAAATAAATAACATCAAAAACTAGTTCAAATTTAATTCAAAATTAATAAAAATTGAGAAAACACATAGAGGGATTCCATGATGTCTTCAATATCTACGCACGGGGTGGGTGGGTGGGGGGGTGTGGGGGGTGCGGTGGTGGGATGCACAAGACAGTAGAGGCCTCGGGCATCAAGCAAGCATTCTCGCTCGAGCGCTTAAGCGCTGGCCCCAGGTCGGCGAGGATGTGCGAAGGAGAGGGGTGGGGGGGCTTGGGGTGGTCGGGTGCTGGTCTCGAGCGTCTGTGCCTGCATGCCCTTGCGTCGGCCTCTGCGAGCCCCCCACCCCTTCCTTCCTTCACGCGTCCTCGCCAGGCTCGGGCGCGAAGGAAGGGGGGCTCCCAAAGGCCAGCATGAGGGCGTGCAAGCGCAAACACTCGAGGCTCCCCGCGCGCTTGAGCGCTGGTATCTATGAGCGCGGGCCCTAGGCCAGTGAGAGCGCGCAAGCGCCAAAGGCTAATGCGAGCGAGGGCCCCAAGCCGGTGAGGGCACACAAGAGCGCGGGCGTGGACGGCAGAGGCCGGCGCAAGGGCACACGAGCGCTGCACGGCCGGCGCGAGGCCGCGCGAGCGTGCAGGCTCAGATGCCCTAGGTTGGCGAGGGTGTAGGCACAACCGGTGAGGGCGCGCGAGTGGATCTGGTCCACGCTTGTGTGCTTGCATGCCCTCACCGGCCATGCCCACACCCTCGCCATCCTAGGGCCTACGCCCGTGCAGGCCTCCGCCATCCGCCCCCGAGTGCTCGTGCGCTCTTGCACTGACCTTCGTTGTCCGCGCTCGTGTGCTCGTGCTCTCTTGTGCCGGCCTCTGGCATCCACTCTCGTGTGTCGGCCTCCAGCGTTCACGGCCTCGCGCTGGCCTCTGGCGTCTACACCCATGCGCTTGCGCGCTCGCCGCCCTCGTTGGCCTAGGGCTCGCGCTCACACCAGCCTCTGGCGTCTGCATTCGCGCGCTCGCGGAGAGGTGTGTGTGTGTGTTTTTGGGGGGGGGGGTGCGGATCTGCTCGTGGTGAGAGAGACAGACGCGGATCAGATTGCGAGGGAGGTGCGGAAGCAAATCTGCTTACCGGCGGGGCAGGCAGAAGCCAATTTGTTCGCGAGGGGGTGCGAATTTGCTCGTGGCGGGGGAGGAGGTGCGGATCTACTCGGGGGGAGCACTGGCGCGGGGCACTGGCAGAGCAGCGGCGCAAGGAAGTGACAGCACGGGGGACTGGCAGAGCAGTGGTGTGGGGGAGTAATAACATTAGGGACTAACGGAGCAGCGACGCGAGACTGGATAGCGTAGCAACGATAAAGGAGATAAGGTTTAATTGTAAATATCGGAAATTTTTTGTAATTATGACTAATTTCAGGGTATTGTATACAAATATATGAAAGTTATATATATAATAAATAATAAATTTTTTAGGATTTAATTGTAAAATTACAAAGGTAAAAAGCTGATTTTTTTGAAAAAAATTTGCTTAAATAACAATCGGGAGTTATAGGTAAATATTTTTAAAAAAACGAAGTGTAAATAATTACGAAAATTTTGGAAGGTTTTTCGTAATTAAAAAAAATTTTCGAGTGTACATAATTAGTCCTTATAAATACTAAAAAAATGAATGATTTTTCATAATTAAACAATAATGCGGATGGTTTTGACGCTCGTAAACACTTCAAAACTTATGTACAAATTTATTGATATTTAGTCTAACGATATCCTCTTTATTATATTTTCACCGAAGTAACAGAGAACAATAAGAACAAAATTTAATTTTAATTGATTGCTAGAACAAAATTTAATTTTAATTGATTGCTAGTTTGAATCTTAAATTTAACATAAAATGACGATAATGTTCTTACATAAGAAATCGTTGTATTGTCGTCTACATTCGGATGCGAGTCAGCGTCTTTATAAATATATGGTTTAATGGCCTCAATTTGCCAGAATCGTGAGAAAATTGTGAAAAAAAAAAGAGCATATCGGTTTAGGACGGTTCGAATCAGAACCAAAGATCCGGTTCTTTCCTAAACCGGTTTTGTCACCCTTAAAAGCCGAACCGCAATCAAAACCAAAATCGGCGAGCCGTCTGCCATCTCTCTCGCTCCTGCGCTTTCGTTTCGCCGCCACTGACGCCACCGTGGCAGCTGGCGACAGTCGAGGTCCGCCTCCAAATTCTAGGGCTAGGGCTTAGCCACTCTCTCTGTCTCCATTCCATCGTCGAAAATTTGGAATATTGCTTCACTCCACAATTCTTCTCCTTCTTTTTTCGTTTATTTCTAAAAATAATTTGTTCTGCAATCAATTTCTTCTATTTCCTGAAATTTTTTTCAGAAATTCGGTGCCAGTTTGATAAAATATTGCTGTCTGTTTTATGATCTTCGAGCTCAATTCAACCTGGCAGGAGGCATTTCGATCTGGAGGGGTTTCTGCCTGAATTTTACAGGTCGCTTACTGCTGGTTTGAAGCGCAACATCCAAACAGGTATTATTACATGCTAATCAGTGTTAATTCTTTTAGTATGCTTTTTTTGATGGATTCAGATTCTGTAAATGGATGGAAGTTGAAATGTTTTTCCAAATGTCTCATTTCATTTTGCAGAGGTTTCTGCATGAAGATTTAAGGATTTATCACAACGTTTGAAGAATTTGATTTGTGTAATTTTGATGATCAGTAAAAGGCAAGGCTTTTGGTTACATCTCAGCAACAACTCATTGATCTTAGTGAATCTTGATTCTTCGAAATATGTTAGGGCTATTAAATGAATGCAATAAGGCGAAGTTACTGCTGGCATCTAGGACCAAAATTTTATGCGGGGTATCATTTTGGTGGTCAGAAGAGATTATTGGTTTTGGGCTATTCAATTATAATGTCCCAAGGAGGTGGAGAAAGCCTGTGGATTCTGCACGAACACGTCTTGAGAGAAGGACGAGAGATCTCAGGCTTGACAAGCTGATGAGCCAGTTGAGGAAGTTGAGATTGGTTCTTGAACTGCAAGATTTGATCTCGAGAAGGAGAGGACAATATGTTTCGGTTCAGTTGCTGTCAAAATGGAAGAACATGTTTGGGATAAATGTAGAGATTGGTGCTTTTCTCCGAAAGTACCCTCACATTTTTGAGTTGTACACACACCCTGTTAAACAGAATCTTTGTTGCAAAGTAAGTCAAAAGATGGCTGATCTTATTGAAGAGGAAACTATGGTTATGAAAGAATCTGAATTAGAAGCTGTGAAAAAATTGAAGAGGCTTCTTCTGATCTCGACAAATGGGACGTTGCACATCCATGCATTATGGCTCATCAGAAGGGAGTTGGGTTTGCCAGATGATTTCAGGAATTCAGTCTTTCCCAATTATCCAGATGACTTCATTGTTTCTTACCCTGATATGATATCCTTGGTCCCAAAACATGAGACTTTGGGTGATGCTGCAGTGGAAAAATGGAGGGAGAAGGAATACAGAGAGAAGTGGTTAAGTGAGTTTGAAACCAAGTATGCTTTTCCAATTCAGTTTCCAACAGGTTTTAAGATTGAGAAAGGGTACAGGGAAAAACTGAAGAATTGGCAAAGGCTGTCTTACCTGAAACCTTATGAGAAAAAGGAAGTCATCCACAGTCGCACTTGCGGTGGAGCTGAGCGCATCGAAAAATGTGCTGTTGGTATTATTCATGAACTTTTGAGCTTGACTGTTGAAAAGATGATTGAGGTTGAACGACTGGCCCACTTTCGAAGGGCTTTCAACATGGAAATTAATATAAGAGATCTTCTACTTAAGCACCCTGGTATATTTTATATCTCTACCAAGGGGAGTACTCAGACTTTGTTTCTCAGGGAAGCATATAGCAAGGGTTGTCTAGCAGATCCTAACCCCATTTACACAGTTCGTAGGAAGATGCTAGATCTTGTGTTATTAGGATGTCGAAATACTAACCAAATGTAACCATTGCAGGAGCTAAATGGATGGTGCAACAGGATGAACAACAATGAGTTTCTTGGTGGTTCAAGTGATAGGGATTGGGTTATTCCACTCATAGAAAGTTGTGAGGAAAGGCCTTTTATTGGCAATATTAGTAACTCTGGAGGTCCATCTGGAGAATAGAATGCAAAAAGTGGTCTTAAGATTTTATTGCTTCTCCCATCAATTAATGAATCAATGAATTGTATTGGTAATCTGATTTAAGGTTGCGGAGCTTGCATATTCTCCATTTGCTGCACAGTTTTTCTTATTGTTATGGGGTTCAGAATAGATGGGTATCAAGCAAGGTGTAGCAACTACAGTTAAGTTGCTGAAAACTTTTGTCTGATTGGACTGAGTGCTTCTTTCTAGAAATTTTACTGACAGGCTGAATGCTTTTCGGCTGAGATCTTCAAAAACTGTGTAGAAACTTCTGCAAAATCCAGGTGTCAGATATTTCAGTTAGATGTAGTTTGTGTACTTATGTTTCCTTTTGGACTTACTCCAGGGCTGCCTTTACTTTTTAATGGTGAAATTTGCAAAAACCCTGAGTTAAGAGTACCCAAAATATGCTTCTTTTACTCTGAACCCAAGGCGTATCTACTGGATTGAAGTTTGTCAAGTTGGTTCACTAAATATTTGGGAGTTTAACTTGCACTCAAACTGCCAATGGAGGAAGGCTAAATGAATCCACAGGTTTTATTTTTCCAGACTTATCTCTCTGGATTTGAGTTCAACCTCTTGTTGTGGGAGTAACAGGCCCTAGATACCCATGGCTCTGTCTTTTGTTTCAGAAATTCAAACCATATTATTGGGGAGCACATTTTCACTAGAGAAAGGACTTCCTAGAAATCAGTATGAGGAATTGGTGTGAGATGATTTCAAAACAAATCTTTTTTATAAGTGAGTTGATGTTCCTTCTATGTAGATATTTTAATGGATTCTTAGTATTGTTTAATCTGTCAAGGTTGTTTAAAAAAAAATTGTTGTCATGAACTTTTGTGTACTATCTCAATGCATTTTGTCACATTTGACTTCAGAATGAACCATGACTTTTTGTTCGATAAAGATTTCTTCCCTCGAGCTCTGATTTTAAGGCTTTGTTAACGGAAGAGTCCTGATTGTCTTGTTCTGTTCCCATCAGATTTTAAAGGAGATATTTGATCTGAAGATGATTCATGTTTGAACGTGATACCGAGGCAGTAGTAAAGCTTGCAAAATCTGTTTTGGAAGGGCTTCTGGGAGTAATTACTTTTATGTGTGATAATCTATGAATAACATTTATCTTGAATAAATTGCAATTTGTAATTCATATGATACTTGTGCACAGCAGTTCTATTGCAGCATAACAATATCCATACTTATCACAGTACTGTACATTGTTGTATTCATACCTTTGGTACCAGCATAGATCAATGCATAATATCTTTATTTCGGAATACTAATTTGATCTTTTTTGCTGAAGATTGCTACTAATAAATTCTTCATTTCTTTTTTTGAGATAATTTCATAGATCCTCCATTTCACATCAAGTAACAGTAAAAGATATGGATAAGTACGTGTTGTTTTAATAAATTAACACCTAATTTTACGAAAGGCATTTTACATGATCTCAGTTGTTTTGAATACCTATATTTTATTTCATGTGCTTGTTTACTTTCTTCATTAGAAAAATAAAAGAAATTTGACATGAAAAATGGCATTGGGGCCCTTAGTTTGGCCAGCTTAGACTGCCTTTTGTACATCTGGTTTGACCTGATCTATTTGGCCTGCCATTATTTCAATTTTTGGATGACTACCATCTCAACCATATATCTGCACATATGAACAATGGGCCTTTTCAAGGTTGGTTTTCTTGCCCTGGTCGGCTGATGTTTTCTCAAGTTAAGTTTGACCCAAGAACATTTTCTACTTGTCTTCATATGATTATGACTTGCTAGAGAGTGACCTTATGCATGATAACAATATATTTGTGAATATATCAGTATTGTATATACATGACCCATTTATAATGTTATAAATATTAGATGAGAAGACATGCACACATGTATCCACAGCTATTTTCCTTTGCATAGTCCTAAGTTTTGTGGTTCTTCCTCATAATAAAATATGTGGGGGCCTCAATTCTTTTGGTTACCCCTTTTACCCTGGATTGATGGATCCATTGCATGCTCAAAAGGCTTCTTTTTCCTTTCAATGCATTTGTTCATCGTGCAATGAGCCAAATGCTTGACTTACAGGTTTTTGAACGTACATCTATTGATTGACTTTTGAACAGGAATGTTTTCTTATCTGTGGACGGTGAAGCAAGTGAGTCCGCAGAGGAAGTCAAAGAAGCGGACCAAACCTACCGTCTTTCTGTTTTGTTTCCTAGTCCAGGTTGTTAGAAAGGAGTAGCAAGGAGTAGGGGAAGTAGAGTTTCATGCATAGGCATATCCATCAGTTGATGCATGGGTTTCGCATAATGTGCGTTAAAAGACTATGAAATTGGCACTCAAACTCGGTTTGAGTAGATTTCCAACCTCTTATATACCATGCTTTTTTTCTTTTTTGATCCAACAATGCACAAGGAAAATGAGGAGCTCGGAGACTTGGATAATACGAATATTGTGATGTGGACCTGAGGCAAAAGACTTGTACATGTACGAGGTGGTAAATGAAAGGTTGCTCTATGGACATGTTTTTGTTATTTATAACATGTACGATCCTCCATGGAATGTTTTTATACATAATTGCTATAAGATATCCACAAACATTTATCATATTTCTTCAATAATAAGTTTTGGATTTTGTATGACGCTAACTAGCTCTATCTTTACTTTGGTTTATGTGCTTAGGTATAAAGAGGTATACAAAATGATAATAAATACACTAATTACTAGAACTAGTAGTTTTTAGTTGATTTAAGATTTACAATTGGGCCACCTAAAACCCTCAGGCCCTAAGATAGGACAAAAAAAAGCAGATCAAGGGAAAACATGAAGTAAAGAAGAGTAAAAAGACTCACTATTATCAAAGATGTGGAAAACTTGGACATTGCAAGAATACATGCAAGACTCCTATTAATCACAATAAAGGAGAAAGTAGCTAAATACAAGTTGATGAAGTTGATAATAAATTGAGAGTCAGAGGGAATACAAGAAGAGATAGAGAAAGAGGGAGAGGTAGAGAGAGGAGTGTCTCAAGCACCATCAAGTTTATCTACTTAACAAACTAGCATTCTCTACACACAAATATACTTAATTATGCTTCAACTCTTCCTTAGAGAATAATCCCCACAAGAATAAATAGATATTGTATAACTTTCACTCATGTCTCAATCTCGAGAATTCACTCAAGAGTTTGTGGATCTCCTATATGTTGATTTTAAATTTATGCATTAATTTTTGTGATGTAATTTGTAATTCAATTGGTAGATATCTTAATCAAGTTTTACAACACCCTACAGTACCTCTAATAATTTCTCAAAGAACTCATTTATCAGCTCCATAGCATCCAAGACTACAAAATTTTATGGTATGATCTATTATTTGATCATGTTGTTGTATAATTTATTCATGTTAGGTTATACCTATCCTTGTCTTGGCTGTTAGTTGAACTTGATATATTTTATATAATTAGTTGTTATATTAAGTGTCTATTTATGCTAAAATCAAATTTAAATTATTTTACGCTTAACCTTGTCTTTACTATTAGCTAAATTTTGATATATTTTATGTGCTTAGTTGTCAGAATATGATAGTCTCTTGGTTATGCCAAGAATATGGTATTCAATTTTTTCGAATTTATTCTGTATACATTTTTATTGTGACCAAGAGTAGAGTCAGAGAATCTTAGCTTATGCCTCCATATCATCCACCACTTATTTACGCTAATGACAACAAACTATTTCTAAGAAGGGGAGGGAGGGAAGAACTTATTCATAAATTTGTAGGATCAAACGTCTGTCAATACAAGAAAAAAAAAAGGTGACCCTTTAGTAGGCACAAGAAGAGACAATAATCAAGTCTTCATAAATATAGCTAATTTATTACATTTCTTCAACATTTGCAAATAACAATAAGAGCTCTTTGTCTTTAGAGACTTGACTTTGTTTGTTAGTTTTGCGATTTAGTTATCCTCAAACTACTTACAGTTTATTTTTATGATGAGATTTGTAAGTTTATTTTTGTTATTTGGATGAAAAGAATGATACAAGAATATGTGAAAGTTTATTTTATTTTTTAGATTGTAACTTGATAAAAAAGTTATTGTGAATTTGGGGCCAATTTGGACCAAATCTAAGGCTAATCTAAACTAGATTTGGAACCCATATTTTTTTAAAAAATAAAATTATAAAAAATTACTTATAAAAATATCGTAATTGCAAATAACTCCATAAAAAAATCAGTGTCTTTGCAAAAAATTTGATCGCCTCTAACAAGATAAGGTATATTTTTATCTTTCACTTCATCCCAAATAGCATCAAATAGAATTTTTTAAATAAATTTAATTTTAACAGTAAATATAAATTTGAGAAGATTTTTTCAAAATATCTAATCATTTGAGGAGAAATATATAAATTCTTTAAATTTGAGGGAGAAATATATATTTTGTTGAGATTTCAAGGAGTTAGATATAATTGATCCTTAATTTTTAAGACTTGAGAATATGGAAATTTCGAAATTTTTTGCACATTTGGCTTGAGGGATTTAGAAATCTTAAATTTTCAAAATTTTATTTTATCTGAGGGAGTCTAATTTTCTAGATTTTTAAATATTCAAGCGAATTACTTGTTAAATATTCTAAAAGTTTGAAAATGAATGTTAATTTTATTTTTTCAAAATATCTTGAATATCTAGAGTATTTAATTATTAAAAAATAAGATTAATTGTTAAAAATATAATGAATATCTAAAATATTTTTAATTATTAAAAAATTTGAAGATTATTTGAGTTCTAGTGTGGTTCAGGTGATTGAAAAAAAATTTTATAGATGTTATTTTTTAGTCAATTTAGTCTGAAATTAAAAAACTTAGAATCAAGAATTTCGTTTTTTATGGATTTAAGTTTACCAAAAAATATCCACTGAAATTTTTAATTTTTCAGAATTCCAATTTAAAGGACTTGAATTTTTTTACAACAAATATGTCCGAATTCCCCACAAAGAAGAAACCATGTGGGGTCCACACAATTCAAATCAGAATGGTGAATTCCTCTCTCTAAGATTGCATCTAGGAAATTCTGAACACTAACAATTTCGAGATTTTCGATTTACAAACATCAAAATTGTTGAAATTGGGATCACAATTCCTCTGGTTGCAGCAATTCCATCCAAACGCAGCCGCTGAAATGTCGAATCCCTGTGGCCTCTGTTTTCTGGACGTGTTGCTTGTTGCGTGCAAAGGAAAATGGTTATACAAATGCTGGAGCACCCCGCAGCGTACAAAATGCAAGAGAATTTGATTTGATTTGATAGCCTTCCTCTTGTAGAGGATATAATAGACTAAACAAATATGTTGAAATGGAGACAAGAACTTTTGCACGTTAAGGTGAATTAGGACATATTTGTTTTTGCAGAAAAAATCAAATCGTGTAAAGTAAAATTCTAAAAAATTAAAAATTCCAATGTTTATTTTATAAAAAATTTTAAATTTTGGAAAAATAAAATATTTGATTTCAAGGATTTCGATTTTTGATGATACATTGAAGTAGAGAGGTTTGGATTAGCAAACCAAATTATTCGAATAAAAAAATTCAATATGGTCTCTTGAATTGAGCTATTAATTAGGTTAGTTGAAGCCCAAAAATAAATTTATCTTGAGACAAATAAATAAATAAATATATAGAGAGAGAGAGAAGGAAAGAGAAAGAGAGTAAGTGATGGTTTGGTGCGATTGGTGGATTCATTGACTTCGGAATGCTCGTCGACCTCAATTTGGTGACCTCAAAAGACTTGGCGATCTTGGCTCATTAGCCTCGGTCCGAAAATCTCTGTTCAGTGATCTCGGTAGGTTCGATAATTTTGATTCAGTAATCTTAGTTTTGACAACTCATCCAGTAGAACAAGCATTTATGGATGCATATCCACAAAAAAATTCAATCTCTAAAGATTCAGGATTCACAATTATCGATTATAAAAAATCTAGCAGAATTAGGACTGAAACCACAGGGTCTAAGATATATCCAACAACCTCCTCAATTAGGGCTGTGCATTCGGTTAAAACCGAACCGAATAAACCGAACCGAAATTTTGAAAATCCAAAACGGAACCGAACCGAATAGTATAAAAACCGAACCGGAACCGAACCGAACCGAAATATTTCGGTTCGGTTTGGTTATAACCGAATTGCAAACCGAATTTTTACAAGACTGGATGAACGGATCTGGTCATTTGCATAAGGGAAAAAAAATTTAGTACAGGATATACATTATACATACCCTAAATCTGACCCTGATAGGCTGATACCTAGTCCAATTGCAAGTTTGCAAATTGCAACGCAATAAATAATCAGTTAATCTTAGTATCTCACATGCCACAATGGCACAACCGCACAAGCAGGAGCAAGACACTTCAAGACTTCAAGTGAATCAAATCTTCAAGTTGCAGGAGCAGCATAGTAGGAGCAGCAGCAGCAGGACAATGTATAGTAGCAGACTAGCAGTCTAGCAGAAGTGGGCAAGCTGCAAAACACTTCAATAGCTCAACTTCATGTAGCAAGACAGTTCAAGACTTCAAGTGAATTAAGTCTTCAAGTTGTAAGAGCAACACAGCAGGAGCAGCAGGAGGCTAGGAGCAGCAGCAGCAGGACAATATATAGTAGCAGACTAGCAGTCTAGCAGAAGCGGGCAAGCTGCAAAATACTTCAACAGCTTAACTTCATATAACAAGACACTTCAAGACTTTTAGTGAATCAAGTGTTCAAGTTGCAGGAGCAGCACAGCAGGAGCAGCAGGAGGCTAGGAGCAGCAGCAGCAAGAGGCTAGGAGCAGCAGCAGCAGGACAATGTATAGTAGCAGACTAGCAGTCTAACAGAAGTGGGCAAGCTGCAAAACACTTCAACAGCTCAACTTCATGTAACAAGACACTTCAAGACTTCAAGTGAATCAAGTCTTCAAGTTGCAGGAGCAACACAGCAACAGGAGCAGTAGGAGCAGCAGGAGCAGCAGGACAATGTATAGTAGCAGTCTAGCAGAAGCGAGCAAGCTGCAAAACACTTCAACAGTTCAGCAGTTCAACTTCATGTAGTAAGACACTTCAAGACTTCTAAGTTCCAAGTCTTCAACAGTTCAACACTTCAACTTTATACTTGCAGGAGCAGGCGAGCAACAAGATAATGTATAATATATAATAGCAGAAACTGGCAAGCTGCACTGTTGCAGAACACTTCAACAGTTCAACTTCATGCTTGCAGAGTTGCAGGACAATGTACAGTAGCAGGACAATCCTATAACTCTATAAGGTTATAATATCATTCTTACAAGTCAAATAACTCAGCATCAGCAAGCTGCAAGACAACAACTGTAATTATGTGGTTCCGAATAAATATGATCAATTCAGTAATCAGTTAGCATTTAAACTTTGAAGGATTATATCATGCCAAATGGTCCATTAAGAAAAGCTTGAGAAATCTCTTGTAGTCCCGTGTACAGAAGTAACAGGACAGAAGCCAGAACCAGAAGTTTCAACTTTCAAGCATCATAACATTACTAGGGTGAAGCCAAAGAAGGAGACAATCATCCAATCAGTCACTTGCCCACATGCGAGGATAGCATATGGCAATGAGCCAATGATTCAACATCTTCATCGCCTCAAACAGCTTATGAAAAATTCAACAAATATCATTAAAAAAACCATAAAACAATTCCAAGAGGGTCATACCGTCATATTCGCCTTATACCGTCATACCCAGCATCCCTCTCTGGCTCTCCCCGTGAGCGAATGGTAGGTAGTGGTTGCCTTCACAAGCCATCCAAACAACCATGCCATTGCTACAAGCCTACAAAGTGAAGAGGACGAAGCCAAAGTAGGGGACCATTGGAACACCTCCGCATCAAAACACCAAAGACAAAAAAACCTCAAATAAAAGCAAAAATTCAAGAGGCTCAGATGGCTTTGATGCATCATCAAAAACAAAGATGTCTCCCCTGAGGCATCAACTTGCTCGGCTGCTCCTACAAAATAATAGTTGGATACATACCTGTCCTTGGATAGTTGGATCATACTGTTGAATCTAAAAAACATAGTAAAATATCATCACAGTAAAAGCAATTAAGAAAATATCATGTAAGTAGGTAACTGGGTAAGGAACTAAGGACTGTAAGATCATAATTTCACATATGCACTGATGCTGTGATGCACATGAATGATAAGGATATATAAGAATGAATCTGCAAGAGATGACCATAGAAAGTTAGAAACATGAACAGAAATGCATAAAAAATAAGTAAGAATATTCAAACCTTAAGATAACTTCTTAAAATTCAATGGTTGTGACATCCAATTTCATCTTTATCAACTCTGAAATAAAAAAACCATTTAATGATTATTTGAGCATAATAAAGAAATATACAATGCAATAATAAAAATATTAGCAATACAAATCTTACCCTCTTGAATCTTTTCAAGTTCTTCCAAACTTTCCTCAATATTGATTTCTGTTTTTGAATTTTTAATCCAATCTTGAGTGCAAATGAGAGTTTGTACTAGTGTAGGACTCAAAGAGCTATGAAAATGATCAAGTATGCGCCCTCTTGTGCTAAAAATTGATTCAGAGGCCACTGTAGAGATAGGTATCGCTAATATGTCACGAGCCATATGTGACAGAATAGGAAATCTGCAGCTATACACTTTCCAAAAGCCCAGAACATCAAAGTTTGGCTCATTTTTTTCAAGATCCTCTGACAAATACTTGTCTAGCTCAGACTTCATTTCATTACCCATGAAACTTTTTCTATACTCAGCAAATAGACTGCTTAAGATGTACTTACCTGATTGCTTTGGCATACTTGATCCTTCACCAGATGGCATTCCTCCCGCCTGTAGTCGCATTTTGTACTCTTTGAACAAATCATATACAACTTCATGCAACTTTCTCCTCATCATAACACCTCTTTCACCTTCATACATTTTTTCAACTTCAAACTCAACATATTCTAACTTGCGTTTTGGATCAAAGACAACAGGAACAAAGAGAAGTATATTAATCTTCTCTGGCTTATCCCAATACTTGTCATATTTGTCTTTCATCACAGCAACCATATCTTGGACTTTTGTATCACTACTGACTTTCCACAGATTCAAAAGAAGGTTAACTTGACAAATTTCATCAAAAAATAAATTACTTGTAACATACATAGAGCCAGAAACTCTAAGAGTCAACTCATAGAAATGCTCTAAGAATATAATAAGTCGCCTAACATTCTGCCAGTCAAAAGACAGAGGAGTTCCATCTTCATTATTAAGCTCATGACAGAAATTGCTATCTTCCTCTTCAAATTTTTCAAAAGCCCGCTCAAAAGTTTGAACTGCTTCAAGCATCATATAGGTGGAATTCCACCTTGTGGATACATCCAAACAAAGACATTTTTTACTTTCAATTTTTTCAATTTTCACACATTCTTTGAACTTCTGCCATCTTGCTGGAGAATATCTCACATATTTAACAGCAGATCTAACCCGAGCAATGGAATCTGTCATCTCTTTCAAACCATCTTTCACCACAAGATTAATGATATGTGCTATGCAACGCATATGAATATATTTTCCTTGTGCCAAACAAGTGCCCCAATTCAAATTTTTTTTCTTCAAATAGGAAATAGTAGTATCATTTGAAGAGGCATTATCAACAGTAACAGTCAAAACATTATCAATTCCCCATTCAGAGAGGCATTTTTCAATTACTTTTCCTATAACTTCACCCTTATGACTTGTAATTTTGCAAAAATTCAAAAGCTTTTTCTTCAAGTTCCAATTAATATCAATATAATGTGTTGTGATACACATATAGTTTATGTTTTGAATTGAGGTCCAAGTATTAGTGGTCAAACAAACTCTCTGTTTGGACTCTCTGAAATAGTGTTTCAACTTTACCTTTTCATCATGGTAGAGTTGAAAACAGTCTCTAGTTGTAGTCCAACGTGAAGGCATTCAAAATCTAGAACAAGCTTGAGACATAAAGTATTGAAAGCCTTCATGTTGAACAAAACTAAAAGGCAGTTCATCTACAACAATCATGTGTGTCAGTGCTTTTCTAATTTTTTCTTGATCAAACTTCCAGCTAGTTAGCACAGACTCATTTGCTACTTCTTTCTGAATAGGTTGCATAGCAAGTTGTGTTTGACGTGTATCAACATTATATGGATATTGTTTGCATTGAGTTGTGAACTGAGGATTTACTGATCTAATAAAATCGTATGAAATAAAAAAATCCTAATTTAATTTCATAAAAAATCAACCCTAAATTTCATAATTTTCGAAATACTCTCAACTTGCAGCTTAATCTGTTGTAGAAAAATGAGAGATTGAAGCTCAGAGCGTCAACCAGAGAGATATTGAGGCGTCGGGACTCCGGGGGGGGGGGGGGGGGATCGTGGACGAAAGAGTTAACAATAAAATCGTATGAAATCAAAAAACCCTAATTTAATTTTACAAAAAATCAACCCTAAATACTCTCACCTTGCAGCTTAATCCGTTGTAAAAAAAAAGAGAGATTAAAGCTCAGAGCGTCGACTAGAGAGATATTGAGGCGTCGGGACTCAGAGCCTCAGAGGAGGAGGGGGGTCCGAGGGTGGACGAAAACGATGTCACCGACATGGCGCAGCACCGCAGCTGCAGGGATGAAGGAGAAGAAAAATCGTCAGTTCGGAACTGAGGATTTACTGATCTAACAATAAAATCGTATGAAATCAAAAAACTCTAATTTAATTTCACAAAATATCAACCCTAAATTTCATAATTTTCTAAATACGCTCACCTTGCAGCTTAATCCATCGTAGAAAAATGAGAGATTGAAGCTCAGAGCGTTGACCAGAGAGAAGCGTCGGGACTCAGAGCCTTAGAGGAGAAGGGGGGGTCCGAGGGTGGACGAAAGCGATGTCACCAACACGGCGCAGCACCGCAGCTGCAGGGATGAAGGCGCAGCACCGCAGGTCCGCAGTGGCGAGAGCGAGAGTAGCGAGAGCGAGAGGCGATCGGGAATTCAGGATTAGGGTTAGGGCTGAAATGAGAGGCGAGAGCGAGAGCGGCGAACCGCTCTGAGAGAACGCGATAATATATAAAGCTGTTTGAGCCTATTAGCCCAAAACCGAAACCTAACCGTAATATATAAGTATATATATAATTCAGTTCGGTTCGGTTTTTACGGTTTTTCAAAATCAAAAACCGAAACCGAACCGAATTTTAAAATTTTTTTTTTCAAAACCGAACCGAACCGAGAACCGAATAACTCAAACCGAATTGGTTATTCGGTTTTGGTCGGTCAGTCAATTCGGTTTTGACCGAATAATGCACAACCCTATCCTCAATAACATCCTAATCACAGAGGTAAAAAAGAAGAATGCCCAATTTTTTATTTTACTTTTATTGTTAAGGACTAGGCTAATATGAGTATCGAAGCGACTTTATCGAAAAGTTCCCAACAATGTTCTTTATGCTACTTTTTCATTACATATTGACAAAAGAATGACTTGACAGATTAAATTTTCAAGGAGTCTCGAAACAGAAACCAACGACAAACTAGACTCCAACAACAATTTTCAACCAAATTGACCAAAAATGAATATTCATAAAGATTTTTTTAGATCACATGTCAACTAATTTTCAAACTATTTAATAATTAAATATATTTTAAAAAATATTATACAAATTTAAATATTTAATAATTAAGATATTTAAGATATTGAAGGTATTTTTATAACTAAACTTAAATATTTAATAATTAATATATTCTAGATATATCATGTGTCTTTAATAATTAATTTTAAATTTTAATATTAAATTACTCTAAATATCTAAGGCATTTTTAAGAAAATAAATCAATATTAGTCTTCAAATTTTTTGAGTATTTAAGCAGTGATTTACTTGGATATTTTAAAATTTAAAAAATTAAAATCTCTCGAATCAAATAAAAAAATTTAAAAATTTAGAATTTTAAAATCCTTCAAAACCAAACATGCACGAAATTTCAAATATTCAAAATTCTCAAGCCCTAAAAAATCTAACTTTGCAAGATATTAATTTTTAGCAAAACAAATAGGCTTTAATGTCTTTTTTAAAAATTTATTGATGCTCTGGAACCTACAACCCTATTGGTGGCTTATTGACAATTTTCCTTTATTTTTTTCCGTAAAAATATTAGTCGAACTATGTTTTGCAGTGGCATGAACACCACTCTTTGAAGGAGAGATCCACAATTTGAATTTTCGCTACGGTAAGACCGAAAAATATGAATCTTCTGAAGAGGATAATAGTAATGACAAAGCGCAAGTAGGATTTCTTTTTAGTAGAAGGCTGCCACAATACAAGCGGCATTATTTCACAGCTGTGCAACAGATATTGAACACATCCAACCAATTTACATACAACATGCCATAGCTGCAAAGCCTGACAATCCAAAACCGTGTAAGCTCCTTGACACACTGATGACCTCTGGATCGGGTTGTGCATCAACCCAAATGTTCCCCCAAAAGCTACAAAGAATGAGGTCAGCGCCAAATGAAAAAGCCACAAGGAACCAGGCTTCTCTCCTTTTTCATCACTGGGTGGTGACACTCTTTGCAAGATTTCGGGGTTGATCAACACCATTTCGGGGTTGTTTCAGCAAGATCTTTCATCTCTCTATCAAGTTTTAGAACCTCACTTACTTTTCCTGTCAAGAAATGAGAATAAATAAAAAGGTTAGCACATCCCATTTTTGAACTTCTGAAAACAACACAGGCGAACACTGATAAGAACGTACTTGGTAGTCCCAGAAGGCCATGGATGATAACCCCTCTTCCAGCTTGAGTAGATAAGCTATCAGCTCCAATAGCCAATGCCATCATGGCCATGACTACAATCTGACTAGTGTATGCCTGTGAAATTATTTATGAAAATAAAGTTATACCACCAGAACATCAAAAATTGGATTAGACGAAAATGAATTTAGTTTACCTTCGTGCTAGCGACACCTATCTCACACCCAGCATTTATGTGAACTCCGCAACGTGTTTTCTGGCCAATGTACTGCTAACAGTCTTTGTTATGCCAACACACACTGCTCCATTTTCTAAGGCATATCCTAGGGCCAGCAGCGTATCCGCAGTTTCTCCAGATTGACTAACAAACACAGCTGTATCTTCCCTATAAATTGGACCTTGTCTATCAAGGAGGTCACTGGCAATTTCCATGGTAACAGGTATACCTGGTTTTCAAATCAAATAAGTACTACAGTTGCACTGCACAACTGGTAGCAGCAACAAGTAGAATGATCCAAAATCATATTTTCCTTACCAGACAGCTTTTCCAAGAAGGACCTTGCAGCTAAAGCTGCATTATAGCTTGTGCCACAACCAATAAAAATAATCCTCCTCCTGTGCCTGATTGTGTTCAAATGTTCCTTTAAGTCCACCCAAAGTACACCATTATGTTTAAGCCTTCCCTCAATGTTGTTGTCAGAGAATGTGGCTGTTCATGGATTTCTTCCTGCATGAAATGATCATAGTTTCCTTTCTTTATTTGTTCAACTTCCATCTCAAGCACAGACAATGCGCGTTTCACGGATGCTGGCTTCTCTTTGTCAGAATCAAATTTGAGGATCGACACACATCCATCCTAGTAAAATGAGACATGAGATCATTAATACTTAGATCCTAGCAAGATGGGAACAATTTTTATTGACTTTAACCGCATATATCTCAGTACAAGAAACAAAGGAAATACATGAAGAAACTACACTGAACATTGCCTTTGCAAATGTCCACCTTTGTAGCAAACAAAGAGGAAATACAAAAGAAAAATCAAGCATAATAAAGACCCACCGTTGCACTGTTGACTGTACTATGATGCGAAATCAGACTGATGCTAAACAAACAAATACTCCATCTTATCAATGATTAAACAACCTCTATACAACGACTTTGCTTTTCACTTCTCAGGAATCAGGGCAGAAGAATCCAAATATTATATAAAACAAATTGCATTTCAAAGCTGTTTACTAACAAAGCCTTCTACAAATTAATTAGCTTTGCACGAAGGATTTTAAAAGCAGTTTAAAACTCCCTTACTTGTTAAGAATGAAAATTAATTGATTTACTCACCAAACGACCATAATAGTTCAACTGTTTAAGAAACAAATATTCACTGGACAAGGTTCTAACATTGCCAACACAAAAGAGTCATCAGCCGCAATGAATAATCTGCCACTTCAGAGAAGTCAGAAAAGCAATTCCAATCATTAATGGTTTCAAACCTTAAAAAGGTATGGCATAGGCTTTAGATTAGTTACATAAAGGAAGTTCCTTGTTCAAGGCTGGACCTTGATTCCTCACATAGTCTTTTGATTTTAGTGTAGAAGTTGATAGCAAGTTTATTGATCAATACTAGAATTACAGGAAATATGAGCAGGCAAGAGACAATAATATTTGTGAAAAGAAAATTTCTGTCAATCTTTGCAGCAAATTTTCATTGGATAAAAATCAAGGGAAAAACTGAAAATATCAGGCAACCAACAATTAGAGTATAAAGTTTTTAAAGCAGCATAAAAAGTTTGAGACATGCATAAGCTGACCTTTATATGCACCACTTCGTTGTCTTCAATTGCCAAATAATTTTTGGTGTGCTCCACAATAGCACATTAGTCGCTGGAAAAGAAAAGTTCTTTGCGTTGCCCATTTGTTGTGAGCGCTTTAACATCATGAAACAATGTTCCCCAATTTGACGAACCTGTTAGCTCCTGAAATAGCAAAGCATTTTTCAAGACCAAGTTGGAAGTGACAACTAGTGGAGGTAATTCTAGATGTAATATAATAGGGCATAAAATATGAGATAATTAATCTCCAAAATTATAGCTCACAAGTACTATCCAAGATAGAAAATGCATGAAGTCAAGATACTGGCACAGCAGCAAAACAAAAGCATTCTTCTACACTTCGGATTGCAACCTGGATAACACTGTTGAGAAATTGATCTTAGTAACATCAGACCTGCCTTTTCAATCATATAATACTGGAGTTTCAACCTTCACCTCAGAAAGACCCTTCGCAAAGAACAACATACTATTGACTGCAAATAATTGTTGAATGATGCTCATGAACACTGCTTGTAATCGGTGAGCATTGAGCAACAGGGCCTGTGTCATTTGGCAAAAGTAGGATTACGAATACAACATTATAAAACTAGTAGATATTATTGAAACACGAAAGGCAAAAGGTTAGTCCATATAACGAAAGGAAGTGTAACAGAAAAGTAATTTTCCTCCAAACAAGAAAGAATTTTCTAAAACAAGCAGTTAATGATGTTGATGAAGATCTCAAAGAGGAAAGGTCAGTTCGTTCTCCCATACATGTATGGACAGGGGGGGGTACTAGCATCCACAAGGATTTACTCTCCTGATGAAAAAGCTTGGGTTCATACAGGCTCGGCCCTGTTTGGATACTTGGTAAAAAAATCCATTGGAAATTTTTTTTGATAGGATTCTGGTTTGCATGCAAGCCAAATTCCTAAAGAATTTCCTACGGTTGTTTGCAATTATGGTGACAAGGGTTTGTTAAGGAAAGGGAAATCCTTTTAAACCCCTAATTCCTATGGAATCTGGAGGTATCCAAATAGGCCTTATTTAAGATGGTATTAATGCAATTCTTGGCCATATGCTGCAGTGGGAACTCCATGTGTCACCTTCTATCCAAACCAAGAGAACAGGTATATAAGTTTTTCTATCTTCATACGAACATTTTAAGAAAACACTAATCAAAAATTTGAAGAATAGCACAAAAGGAGCCACAATGTAATTTATATAATCAGATCTAGTAGTTTTAGCACACAGAATATGATAGCATTTGGAAAATAGGATCCAAGTAAAGGACCATAAAATATGCCCTTTATAAAAGCAAAAAAAAAACCTAGAAACCATGAAGCAAGCATTTGTGTCTATCAACAAGATAAGATGGCCAATAAAGCAATTGAACTTTTGTTTCCAAACATTTTGGCATGTAGATCTCGATGAATAATTAAAGTACCATTGGATAGGACCATGTAGACCATGTATTTTATTATCGGTCAGGATCACTTGGACTAGCAAACAATTTCCTCATCTTGTTTTCTGTGTAGAAGGGTGGTTATGCATGGATTTATAGCTAGTGCTTGTCTGATATGTATGACTTAGACAAGGAATGTGCACCCAAATATGTCCAAAAATACAAAAGATAGATTATGTGAATGTTTAGGTAAAATTGAGTTAAATGAAACTAGCTGGCTTAGGTCAAACAAGAAAATCTTGAAGTAAAAAGCCACTTTTCATCCATATGTGGGGTGCATAGTTGAGAGGTGTCTGATTGGAAAAAAATTGAAACATTGATAGGAATATTCAAGAATCTACATTCTTATTTTCAAGTTTAAGAAAATGTATGTCAAATTATGCCTGAATCAAATCTATTCTAAGTGCCTAAATTCAGTCTCTGATGCCATCTCTTATTCAGCTTTCTTTCTCTTTCTAACAGAAGGTCAAATATATGAACCGCACAAGAAAAATAGAAATATCAATTTATCATGCTGTAAGTTACATCCTCACCAACTTCAAATTTCTTCTACTTTCAGGTTTGCCGGCAAATACTGCATATCCCCTAATACAAGCCATGTAAAACTTACCAAAGACAGAACCTAATGATGCAAGTACACGGCCAACTTTACAAAGGCAAAGGAAAAAATACATGCTACATAAGGAAAAATGAAAACCTATAACATGCTGATGTCATAGACCAAAAGTACAGCTTTTAAGAACTTATTATTGCAATCACATGCACATGAGTTAGATTTGGACAAATGAACATTTTCATATAAACAGTGCAAATTTTAGCAACCTATTCTGGATCAACTTAGGTTTGCACACATAAGTACTACTGAAGTGTTGAGAAGAATTTTATGTTGTTAAGAGATGAAGCTTAAAACCAAAGAATACCATTGGCAAGCATTTGATCATGAATATTGGGATTTTGTACTTAGAAGTCAGAAATATAGATGTGATTTATTGTTATAATATCAAGTGTGATAAATTAGTCTCACATCGAATATTGGATAGATAAGGTCTAATATATATAGTGAAAAAATCTTATATCCCAAGAGCTTAAACTTTTGGGACAGTTTGGTGTTCGATCCATTATATTATTCCGGTTCGATACTCTTTCGGCTCCCCCAATAAATGGTATCAAAGATTCAGGTTCGAAACTGTGCAAACTCTTAACACCAAAATTACCATGATGGTGCGACTGAATTGAGTCGCATATTAATTTCTCTTAAAAAATCAAAAGAATGAGACAAAAACCCGTTGGTATGGGTCATACGGTGGAACTGGTCGAGTAAAAGAGTTTTTGATTAAAAGTGTTAAAATTGATGTGGTCAAATCACACTTGAAGGGGGAGATTATTATAATATCAGATGTAATAAATTAGTCGCATATCGGATATTGGATAGATAAGGTCCAATATATATAGTGAAAAAGTCTCATATCCCAAGAGCTTAAGCTTTTAGGATAGTTTGGTGTCCGACCCACTATATTATTTTGGTTCGACACTCTTTTGCCTCCCCAACAAATGGTATTAGAGCTTTAGTTTCGAATCTGTGCAAACTCTTAAGTCCGAAATTACCGTGATGGTGCGACTGAATTAAATCGTATGTTAGTTTCTCTTAAAAAATAAAAAAGAATGAGACAAAAACCCGTTGGTATGGGTCACACAGTGGAACTAGTCGAGTAAAAAAGTACTTGATTAAGAGTGTTAAAATTGATGTGGTCAAATCACACCTGAAGGAGAAGATTGTTATAATATCAGGTGTGATAAATTAGTCTCACATCGGATATTGGATAGATAAGGTACAATATATATAGTGAAAAAGGTTCATATCCCAAGAAGTTAAACTTTTGGAATGGTTTAGTGTCCAGCCCATTATATTATTCCGGTTCAATACTCTTTCAGTTCCCCCAACAGTTTGTTTCATTTACTTTTAAAGATTAGTGCAAACGCCCCCTCAAGTTGTCTCATGACTTCACGAACTTGGCTAAAGGTGATAGTCTGGTTGGCTGCAACATGCAAGAAAATATACATTTCACAGGATGGAAAGAATCATTCTTTTCAAAGAAAGTTAGCTGTGGGTTTGCAGCAAATAAGAAATGTAGAAAATATTTATGTAGTCATAATCATGTGTCAGAAATTTCATCTGTATTGGCTGAAATTTAGCAATTAATAAGACTACTTGATGCAGGTTCTCACTCACTCTCTCTCTATAGAAGTATTGGCTGCACAATTTCACCAGGTGTGGCAATCCAATATTATGAGAAACTATTAATGTATGCCTAAGGTTGTCATAGAAAAGAAACACAAACCTTTTGTAAATTACTTTCTAGACTACTAGGGGTGAGCACAAAATTCAAATACACAGTAATTAGCTTCTAAATTTGTAACAAACACTTTAAAACAGGTACATTATGCATCAATCTAAAGGGCTAGTCAGAATACGAGAGCACAATCTATTCATCCACAAATATACATATATGCTGCATGGATATAATAGGCGATCATATGTTATGATTACAATATATGTGATCTCTACAAGGTATAAGAAACTATAGAACATATCCACCTCAATATCATGCTCATAAATGATAGATAAACAGTCAAGTAGAGATTCCTACCCCATGTGCCTTGTCAAAAACTAATTTTGCAAGCTTAGGTATGACTTCTGTGTCTGTTTCTGAGTCAAATGTGATTCCATTGCGGATCAGTGTCTCCTTTAGAACCTGATAAGACAAAAGAAGACTATGTTAGAAAGGGCATGGCATTTGGTTAATTAAACATTGGAGTCAGAGACAGTCTTATTGGTATGATATCTAAGATTCTAAAATGGTTACTAAACAAAAAGAACATGTTTTTTTCAGGAGTCAGATGCAACAAATTTTATTGAAGCGGTGGGAACAACTAGAGAATAAGGAATTATATTTCTAGGACAGAACAAACAACAGAACGCAGATCCAGTGACGCAGGGCATGACCAAAAGCACTCATGCTCCAATTCGAAGGAGACACATCCCACCTGCTCTTTTTATATATGTACTTTTATTGTTTTTGGGCGGCCCTGCTTTGGATTTGAGTTTATTTTGGCCAATTTTAGTCACCAACAAGCAGCAGTTCAAGCTTATGGGCAGCAGAGTCTATGGTTATAGCAGCAGTGGTTTCTCTGTGTCACCAGCAAGTTGTGGTGGTGGCTGACGAACAGTGGAACCGGTGATGGTCATGAACCGCTGTGACTAAAACCTAGCTCCAGTTTGGCAGTGGTTTGGTTTGTGAACATAGTTGGTATGACTAAATTATCACGATCTACCTTATGTCCAATGTTAGTAAGGTTTCTCGCTAATCTAATTGGGCCCATGTTGCGCTGTTTGATTGTCATTAGAATCAACATTTGAACTTCAAATATTAGGAGCCATGGTCGAGTTGAAAAAAAAGTAGCCGTCTTCGAAATTATGGAGTATCAGACATAGACAACCATCGACACTGTGTGGTGTTATGTCAAATGCTATACTTCGTGAAATAGGAGTAATACTGCTTCTAGCATTCCAAAGAATATAACTGAACACATGCGATCCAAATAACATTGATTATTCATTCATGTACAACATGAAAAACTAAAGGTTTACCAAGTATATTTTTGTAAACATTGAATGAATAGGCTCATTAACATCTAATAAAATGATTAGGCTCCGATGCAAACAAGGAATTTTTGCATATACCTCCTCAAAAACATGTGAAATTGTATATTCCTACTCTAAATTTAAAAAATCATATATTCCTATTTGGATTTGCACCGTCAGTGTAGAAACCTACTTGCTGTCTACTACGTTGGTTTATTGTGAGCTGAAAAGTCTAAACTACTCTTGACCCACCAATTTTTTCTTAAAAAAAAAAATGCAAAAACTCTACTCAACATTTTCAAATTTGCAAATGCCTACTTCTATTGTTCAACTTCAACCTATATATGAAGCTATCCAAAAATTTGCTGGAAAACTAACATCAAATGAACTCTTTTGGTCTAGTGCTCCTTTCTAACGCGATCTAACGATGGAGCATGAAACTATATTGCCTATTTATAGCCTCAAAGGGAAGATCCACTTTTGTAGCATTATAGATTAGGATACTTTTTTGAAAAAAACTTACAAAGACTTTTTTCCCTAGTTGTAAGACTCAACACAAATTAATGTGTGAAACTTGTGAACTTGTTAAATAACATGAGAACAATTATTCTCTAAGGATTAATAAGAGAAACTTACAACCATTTTATTTGATTCATAGGGATGTTAGACAATTAGATTTATATTTATGGATAATTTTAAATACTTTGTAAGTTGCATTGATGATTATTTTAGGAAAACATGAGTCTATCTAATGGAATATAAGTCAAATGTTAGTAAAATATTTACACTATTTCAAAATGAAGTTCAAAATTAGTTTAATACTATAATAAAGACTCTAACAGATGACAAAGGAGGGGAATATCTCTCAAAAGAATTCCAGAATTATCTTCAAGATAATATATATATATATATATATAATATATAGATATTATATTGTCTCTTGTCCAACCATACCAGAATAAATGGTATGCCTACGAGAGAACATACACTTCCTAGATATAACTAGAGTTGTTATGTTTTGGAGAAACCTATTCTAAAAAATTTGGGGAGTTGTTGTCCAAGCAACTTATTCTCTAATAAGTAGAATACCTCCAACCCTACTTAAACACAAAAGCCCCTTGCAGACCTTGTTCCCTAAGGGGAAAAGTTTTCCATATATGACCCAAAATATTTGAATTTATTTGTTTTATTCAGGATTTGAGTATTAGAAGATAAGGTACAACCGATGAATATAAAATGTGTATTTTTTTTGGATACTTTAGAACTCATAAATGGTATAAATACTATGATTTCATAAAACACAAAAGATACATCTCCGTAAATGTTACTTTCTTTAAAAGATTTATATTTTAGTGAGAATCATAAGGATCCAACTCTTCTTAACAATGACTTAACATATAGTAGTGCATTTTTATTTGAACTAGTCCTTCCTTTACTAGTAAATAATCACTCCACTATAATGCATACAAAAGAAAATAATACTAGATATGACATTGTCTTTATTAGGAGATAGAAGAAAAATACAAGTCCAGAAGACAATCCATTAATCATTACTCAAGAAAGTCCATAATTGATAATAGCACAAGAACAATCAATGGAGAGCCCAAGCATACATATTGCTCAAGTAGAATACTACTTACCTATAGCCTTCAAAAAAAGGAGAGCATATACAAAATACCATATAAGTCAGTTTATTTTATATGAGAAATCATCCTCTAACTTTAGATACTTTATTCTAGTTATTTCTTCAATTACTTCCCAAATATAATGACCAAAGCATTGAAAGATCCAAGACGGAAACAAGTCATGGAGATTGAGATGCAGGCACTGCATCACAATGGAACATAGGAGTTAGTACCCTTACCAAATTGCAAAAAGTTAGTAGGATGCAAGTGGGTTTACACAATACAACATAAACCTAATGTAAACAAAGACATTCAAATTTAGATTTTGTGGCAAAGTGTTTTACTCAATCCTATGAAATATATTACTTTAATACTTTTTGACTAGCTAAAAACTAAATCCTATGAAAATTATCTTGTTCTTAGCAGGTGACATAAGATAGAATATCACCCAAATGAACATGAAGAATACATTTCTTCATGAAGACCTTAAAGAGAAGGCATATATGGTACAATCACTAAGTTTCAATCACATTGGTGGACAACAATTGGTGTGCAAACTGAAAAGATCACTACATCACCTCAAACAATCACCCAAAACTTGGTTTAATAGGTTTAACTTAACTCTAACTAGTCATGCTTTTTACAAGGGTTAATCGGACTACTCTATTTTCATCAAAAAACATAATAGAGGAAGGATTATACTGCTTATGAAGACTCAATTTCAAATAAAAAGCTTCGAGAAGGTACATTACTTTTTTGGAATAGAGTAGGACACTCATCTAAAATACTAGTGTTATCACAAAGGAAATATACATTGAATTTGCTAACAAAGACAAGTATGATGGGATGAAAGAATACAAGCAATATAAAGTTATTTCCAGACATGGGAGATGAACTCAAGAATCCAAAACAATATAAAAGATTGGTTGATAAGCTTATACACCTGATCATAATAAGACCAAACATTTGATTTGTTGTCAGCAATTAATTCATACAATCTCCAAAGGAACCATATATAAAGACAATATACAAGATATTAAGATATCTTAAAGAAGCATCAAGCTTAGGATTGTCTTATAGGAAATATGAAAAAGGAATATACAAATGCTATATAATTGTAGATTGGCTAGATCATAATTTGACAGAAAATCAACATCAAGAGTATGCATCTTTGTTGAGGAAAACTTTGTCACTTGAAAGAGCAAGAAACAAGAAATTGTTGCAAGATCTTATGCATAAGCAAAATATAGAGACTTAGATTTAGGAGTATGTTAAGTCGATTACATACAATTATATTGAAAAAAAATATGAATATCCAATAAAGGATCCAACCAAAATATTCTGTAATAAGTAATCAACATTACACATCTTTAACAATCATGTATTTCATGAAAGCACAAAACATATTAACTTGACATTTATTTTGTCAAAAAATGGGTATTGGAGAAAAAAGTAAGACTAAAGTATACTCCAACAGGAGAATAGCTAGCTGATGTACTTATCAAAACTTTGAGAAAGGAAGTTTTAACAAAGAATAATTCCAAGTTGGACAAGTTGGATATTTGTTGAAGTTCTATTGATGTAGTATATCAAAAAGTGCACATTGGGGTAGCTACTTTTAACTAAACAAAAATTATTAATTGCCCTGAAAGAATACAAAATTTATAGAAAAGTGGGGACCCTCATAGCTTGGGTGATTTTGTTTCATAGGTGACAGGAAATACATGGTATTTGTTGCTCTAGCATTTGTTTCAACACAAGTGAAATAAATTTAACTGAATTGACAACAATCACTCAGTACTTTTTATTGTCAAGAACACAGAAAATAATAACTATTAATATTACATAATCAATTTTAAATTAAATTAATATGAGTGGACGGTCAGCAAGATTTGAGTTCAAAATTTTGACCACATTACAATAATCCTATGGGTCACTTGCTTGTAAATAGAGCATCACAAACCACAGAGATATTAAAGCCTAAAAGCACTTTCACAGTGATATAAATATGTAAATAAGGAATAAATACATGTGAAAAAATGAAGCTTCATATGTCAAAGGTCAAGATATATATAATGTGTAATAGCAGAAGTTAGTTATAATGATGAAAGCTTAGCCATTTACAGACCTCGTAGTTAGTGATAATGCCATTGTGAACAACCAAGAATTCGTTTCCTACGCCAGATGACTGGGGATGGTTGTTTCTTGGAGAAGGCACACCATGTGTAGCCCAACGTGTGTGTGCAATACCAGCACGAACAGAAAATGACTTATCGGTTCAAGTCCATGGCATCAACCTCTGTGAACACCATACTAATCTTAATTAATAAGCAGAAGAATTCAATAAAAGATTGCAAAAACATAAGATCAGACAAAGATATGCCCAGCTTCGATGAATTGAGAATATAATAGTTGTGAACAATGACAATCTCTATCTGAACACCAAATTCCTACAACGAATAGAACAATGAGACAAGATGAAAAACGACAACGTTGACATTTATTACGATGAATGGTGCCAATACTTGGACAGCTTCATTCAAACACCACAAGTTCATCACTGCATTAAAATGAAATTCAAGTTTATCTTTAAAGTAAGTGATCAAAACAAAATGAGGGCTTGGAACAATTTTCTATTCAGAAATAGTACCCAATTGTGAGATCGCAAAGAAGAAATATTCTAATTGGAATTAAAACATAAAGCTTTACTTTCTTAAATAAACAAATTTATACAACAACAACACAAAACAAGAAGAATAATATGAAATGAAAACATGATTCATAAAATTTAGCTGGACATCTCAAAAATCAAATCACTTATTTCCAACAGAATATGCTATAAATTAAATTACAAAACCAAGAAGAGCACAAAAATATACAAGCAATCAATAATAACATAAATAAGTAGATTTGAAGAAACTTCATTGGAGTTACTCCCAGGAAGATACGCTTCCCCAAATAGAGGATAGACAAGTGATATCCTTAGCTTCCATGACCGTATAGAATGAAATGAAATGCTCAAATCCTCTATGATTTCCATAAAAAAGAAATCATATTGGTCTGATCACAATGTTAAAATTGCCATTGGAATTTAGTTGGATGCATTTCCACATTTCTTCAATATCATAACATCAATTAAACAAATAGAAATTTTAAAATAAATTTTTATAGCTCATCTTTGTTTGAAATATATAGGCCATCAGACTAATTGACAAAATTCACAAATGCTGCAAATAGTTTGTGCTGGAGATAAAGAAGTTCCTTTCGTGAAAAATACATTGTCATAGACAGACACTCATGGATTACTCAGGGGGAAAAGCTAAGCTTAAGGAAAAAATGGCTCACAACTTCATCATAAACTCTACAAATTGAGTAGATTTTAGTATATCATCCCTCACCCTCAGTTCTCAATTAAACGTAGCATCAACATTGAATGAATATATTTTATATTTCTGTTAACATTTTCATAACATGTCACAACAGCTTCAAATTCATTGGATGATACCATGACCAAGTAATGATTGATATCAATCCTGAAATGCAAGCATTGGTGGATCAAACTTTTGTCCAAATCCTCTTGTTAGCATATTCACACCACTATATATGGAATTCATCATAAAACTTAATGCAATTTCTCATTTTCTCTCACATCAATTCTAACTAAAGACTACTCATCAAAGATTTATAACTGATTTTCATAACAGTAAGCAGTAGGACAAAAAAGCTTACAACCATTTTAAGGTATACTTTACCTATCGAAAGTAAGCCATTTAACTAAAAAGAAGAATAACTTGAAAATGACAGAAAAATGATATATTTTTTAGAAAAATAGTAATAATATGCTCATACAACAAATAAGGCATAATAAAAAAAATGAAGAAGTCCCATTTCCCAACAAAAAACCCCACATCACGTCTTGAATTTCTAAACCCCCAACTCAAATCCAATTCAATCAGCCACCAAATCTCATAAAACTCCCCAAAAACAATGCACAAGACTTGGGAGTTGACCTACATAGACAAATCTGACGAGGGGCGCAATCTTT
Organism: Trichopus zeylanicus subsp. travancoricus; assembly: GCA_005019695.1. Taxonomy (NCBI): domain Eukaryota; kingdom Viridiplantae; phylum Streptophyta; class Magnoliopsida; order Dioscoreales; family Dioscoreaceae; genus Trichopus; species Trichopus zeylanicus. The sequence continues at coordinate 545,951 of RXID01010947.1, forward strand.
GTTAGAGGAGTTGGAAGAGTATCCAATTAGAATAATATAGTGAGCTGAACATTAAACTATCCTAAAAACCTAAATTTATGAGATATGAGTCTATAATCTATCACACCTGACATTATAACAATCTCACCCTTCAGGTGTGATCTTACTATATTAAATTTAACATTCTTAATCAAAAATTTTTTTACTTGATTAGTTCCATCGTGTGATCCATACTAATAGATTTTTATCTCAATTTTTATTTTTTTAAAAGAGATTAACATGCAATTTAATCTAGTCACATCATTATAGTAATTTTAGTGTTAAGAGTTTGCACAACTTCAAAATTTAAAACTTTGATACCATGTATTAGGGGAGTCCAATAGTGTTAAACCATATTGATATAGTGGACTGGATACTAAATTATCCTGAAAGCCTAAGCTCATGAGATATGAGTTTTTCTCACTATATATATTAGACTTTATCTATCCAATATTTGATGTGTAACTAATATATTATATCTGACATTATAATAAATCTTGCCCTTCTGTTGGAAAACCAATGGTAGTGCCACTAGATTGGAGTCGATGGCAATCCCTAACTAGTCATAGTCACAGTATTCGAGTCACCATAGCCCGTTGAAGAGCACCTCGAGGATGTACCTCCTCTCCCTCCCCACATTGTAGTTCAAATATGCAAAAAATCCCACACATTTCTCTTCTTCCCAATGAAAAAGGTGAAGTCAGGAAACTTAATAGGTATTTATAGATATTTTGGAAGAAAACTTTAGTAAATTGCCTCGAAAGTAAGATTAGAACCAAATTTCGAGGCAATTGTGCAGTATGATGAACCTTAAGTGTTGATGTGGCCTAATGGGATTTTAGACTCAAGGTAGATGTTTTGGTGACTAAAGTGGTCAAGTGGAGGAGTGGATTGGTGACAGGGGATAGCAAGAGGGTTGGCAAGTAGGGATTGTCTCACAAGTGGGTTTGAACTTTAAAACTAATTAATCTTGTGGTGTGTCGGGCTGATATTCAACAAGTGGTGAAATGGATGACTGTGATTGGGTAGACAATGTGGACATTGGTGGGGATAAGTGGACATATCACATGCCTTTGTGGAAGTTGCCATGCAAGTTGGCCGGGCGCACAACTTGCATCGCAACCCTAGTTGATTTTTTTTTCACCTTCAACTACAAAATGATATGCATACCCTAGTGCAAATCCTACTCGTTTTTTTTTATGCTTGGTCAATTTGATATCTTACACAATAATATTGTTGAATACGGTCGATGAAGTGATTGAGTCACATGTTAGTCTCAGGTTTAGATTAGAGTAGAGGTAAAGCCCTTTCATAGAAGATATAGGCTTGATCAACATCATGTTGAGTGTAGTTAATCAAGTGCTGGTGTTAGACTCAAAAATTGAGTCAAGTAGAGATTGTATGGCTAATAGTAAATCTCCAGATGCTACTCTCAAAGTGTTGTTGGCTAGCATTAGATGATTCTCCAATAGCATTGATTGAAATTAGTCTAGTAGAGAGTTGTTGATTAAGAGTATTAAGATTGATGTGGTTAGATCACATTTAAAAGAAGCGATTGTTATAATATTAGGTGCAATCAATTAGTTCTATATCGAATATTGGATATATAGAATCCGATTTTTATAGCAAAAAAGCTCATATCCCATTAGCTTAGGCTTTTGCTTGGTGTTTGGCCTACTATATTGATTTAGTTTGATACTCTTCTAACTCTTCGAACAAGTGGTATCAAAGTTTCAAATTCAAATTTATGCAAACTCTACAAGATCAAAATTACCATGGTGATAATGTGACTGAGTCGAGTCATTTGGTGGTCTCTCTTAGAGACAAAGATTGAGGCAAAGACCCATTTGTAGGCAATGCGTGGGTGAGTCATATGGTGGCTACATTGATTTGATGGTCAATGATGTGATTGAGTCATATGTTGCTCTCAGACTAAGATTGAAGTAGATGCGATGTCTTTTCACAGGAGGTGCGAGGCTTGATTGACATCATGCTGAGTGCGGTTAATCAAGTACTGCTGTTGATCTTGAAAATTGAGTTAAGTGGAGATCATGTGAGTAGTAGTGAATCTCTAGATATTGTCGCTCAAGAAAAAAATTATTAGCTAACATTAGATGGTTCTCCAATAATACTGATTGGAATTAGTTTGGTAGAGAGTTGTGGATTAAGAGTATTAAAATTGATATAATCAGATCACACCTGAAGGAAAGATTGTTATAGTATTGGTATAATGGATTAGTCCCATATTAGATATTAGATAGATAGACTCCAATATCAAAGTGAGAAGACCTATATTCTATTAGCTTTGGTTTTTGGAATAGTTTAGTATCCAACCCACTATATTGACTTGGTTTGATACTCTTCCAACTCTCTCAATATATTACTACATTAGTCATTGTGTTTAATTGCAAGGTAGGTAATTGATTTTTTACCAATTTTAATATATGTTGTAATTTTTTTAATTGAAATATAGATTTCATCATTCTTTTATTATTATGTATGTAAGATAGAGAGTTCAAGTTTTTAATCTTATTTTAAGTAACTGTCATCTCTAATTAATTATAATGGTTTCTAATTTTTATCATCAATTTATTTTATCATATATGTCTAATATTCAAAACAACTCTTGGAAGAACACAACGCTAGATGCTAACTCCATTGAAGACATGTATCCAAACATAAATCCCAATTCAACAACTGATACATATATTATGGATGATCAAGTTTTTGTAGATTTTACGGATGATCAAGATTTGGTAGAGAATTGCAAAAGGACAAGTGATCTAAAGAATGGAGTGGAATTTGAATCTATTAGTGAGGCCTATGAACTATACAATACAAATGTTAATCGAGTCACATTTAGTGTTCACAAATAGAATACACATAAAGGTCACAATGGACAAGTTCATTCCATCATATTTGTTTGCTTTAAAGAGGGGACTTACACTTATAGAGCATCATCCACAACTAAAGCAATTGTATAGGTCAACCAAACAGAAGTACAGGTTGTGAAGAAATGATGTGTATAAAAACTGCATCCAACAAAAATTACATTGTTAATAATTTTTTGCCTAAAAACAACCACCAACTCATTACCCCCATCAAAAGCCATATGCTTAGAAGTCAATGATGTTTGCATATATCTCACATGTTAGATGCTAAAATGATCACTCATGTTGGAATTAAGCCTAAAACAACTTTTAATTATATAGCTAAAAAAGGGATGCCACCTTAATTTATCATTTACACAAAAAGATCTGGCAAATTACTTGAGCAGGAAGAGACAAAAAAAAAAAAAAAGATAAAGAGAGGTAGCACATATTTGACTATGGCATACCTCCAAAAAAAAGTAAGCTTAGATTGTGAATTTTTTTTCAGCTGTCCAACTTGATGAGGATGAACAATTGACAAATATATTTTGGATAGACTCAAGATCTAGATTAAATTATGACATATATAGTGATGTGTTATGTTTTTACATCACTTATAGAATAAATGGGTACGGGCATCCATTTGTTCCATTTATCAGTGTCAAGTCGATGAGTCTTATTTTGGGATGTGATGTGAGTTTACCTAATTGCCCTTCATGGACGTTTTACAGACGAGGTGGATTAGGTGATCGAGATACTGGTTTGCATGGAGAAGGGATACGGTCATTTGGATTTGCATAGAAGGGAATCGTCTATGATTTGGACATCTGAGACAATTTTTCCTTACCAAATATGCCACCTCTGAGTTGGATGTAGAAGCAATTGTTGGTTGCCATTAGGGGTGAGCAAAAAACCGAAAAACCAATATACTGAACCGTCCCGGCTAAAAACCATATCGGAAAATCGGTTCGCAAAACAAACTGGTATTGTTCTGATTCTTAATTTTAATAGATGCGAAAATTCGGTTCTGGTTCCAATTCCGATTGTATATTTTGTGAAAAAAAAAGATATAATTATATAAAATATAAAATTTTAAAATTTAATTTTTTATTTTATATGTATATTAATAAATTTAAAATGATATCTTTATAGGATTATAATGAATAAAATAAAATTTGTGGGTAATTTATGTATTAGTGTATTTAAAATTAAATCTTTATAAGATTTTAATGTAAAATAAAAAATTTTAAGATAAATAATTAAAAAAATCGATATATTAATTTTAGAACCGATTTAGATGACTCTATACATGTTATTATTTTATAATGTCATTATTTGATGACTCTATAAATTTTGTAAAAAAATAATAACAGATGAAATATTGGTGAAAAACAACATCTTGCGGGACAAACAAGTAATGTAACTAAGTACAAGGAAGTGCTAATGCCATAAACTAAGAGATGAATCCGTCAATATCAAATACGAATAGAATTAGCTCATTTATCCAAGAAACTTTGGAAAGTTCCGTAAGAGAGTGCTTCAAAAAATCGCATACAATCTCAAAAAATTGAAGTCTGGAATAGTGGAAATTACTTCCTCATGTGCAACTAATAAATTGTGTACATTTGGGCTGATGGATCCATTCTTTTGATTAAATATTGATGCAAGATAAGAAAAAAGGCATGCCACCAAGCAAACTACAGTTGAAAATTGTATCAAAAAGTTAAAGAAAACGCATAGTGCATAACATTGATTATTTATTTTATAAAGCCAAGATTCTTTCTAACATGCGAAGATTGAGGAACTTCAAAGTAATAATAAAAAATATAATTGAATTTGGACTAGGACTCGTACCGACATCCTATAAATGAATTAAGGAGCTGATTCTAAAGAATGAGATTACTATTTTTTTAAAATTATTTTTTAATATACTTAATGTTAATTTTGCAAGTTTAACATACCATTTTCATGTTAGCATCTCTCGTTCGAAATTTTTATTTAGATCATTATATTTTATGAAAAAATATTTAATAAATTTTGGGTACATATGCCTTTTATCTTGCTTTCTACAAAAATAAATACGGTGGTGTGTGTGTTTTGTTAATTGCCCTATAATATTTATCGTCAATTTTCGTCAAATGGACCTGATATTTGAAGGATTTGTTCAACGGAATTGGTTGTATTACGCGAGTAAAAAATGCAACATTGTTGGAGGTATTATTTGTTCTATGAAACTTTAAATTCATTTCTTAGGAATAATATGGTGTAAAAATAGTATATTATTTAGGTTTTAATTTCATTGCTTAGGTCTTTTGAATACCTTGGTTAAGATAGTGATTTATATGGTCGACATTTGCAAATTAAAATAACTAAAAATGTCCAAAGATATTTGAAATTATTTACAACTTACAAATATTGTTTGTTCTATATTGATTTGATCTGTAATAATCATAACCCAAAAGTTCGACTTGATGAGAAAAATAAATATAAAATATGGGTAATATTGGTTCTTTTTATTGGGCATCTGCAAAAGCGTAAGAAATGAATGGCTGAGTTGAAGTTCCTTTGCATCCTTTGCGAGCTATGCGAAGTTTGATTGTTGTGGCCTCCACTCATGCTACCCGTGCCTGTGCCTCAAACCTGTGTGTCGCCGATTGTCAGTGCCAACCGCCGGTCCAAGATCTCAAACCCTAGATTTGCCTCCTTTTCATGCGTCGCCAAACTCTAATATGGAGCTCTTGCTTCTTCCTCCAATATATACTACAACAGAGTCGGACATTGGTGACACTTCCAAAGTGCTGCTAATGTCAAGAAAAACGCCAACATTGCAATGACAGTACATTTTTGAGGCATTTTAGAGGCATTGTTTTGTGTTGTATTGAAAACATTAGCCGAGCTTATAAAGCTATGGTAAACGTGATTCGCAGTGTTTCTTATAACGTTTGAAATATACCGACAATTACAGTATTATTGACACTTAACTGAAAGGGCCGCGAATGTTAACATTTCGCGACTTTTATAGATAAGCACTACTAAAAATATTTAGTGACGCTTCTCATTAAATGCCCACTAATGACAATATTTGCAATGCTTTACTGAAAGCGACGCTAAAAAGTATTACTGGTGACGCTCATGTGAAAAGCACCGTCAAAGCATGATACCTATGCTTTTTACAAAATAAAAAAATTACAACTATCCCTGTTCAAAAATCATAAAGAGGTAACAAAATTGTCAAATAACGATTAGAAAAATATTCAACAGTCAATAATAAAATTGTTCATTATTTTAGTACAATCAATTTTCCAGTCAAGTAAACCATAAACAAGAACATAAAAATAGCCTTGTTGACGACTGTCTGATGGTCTATTCATATCGGATCTCCTCCTCCTTGAGCTTTGAATTAAAGAATAAAAATGTTAATAACACAATTGAATGATATATTATAAATTATTAGAGCAAAATAAGTATGAAATGAATATAACTAAATCAATACACCCTCCTCGTGACTATGTCTCCATGGTCATGCTTGTGGCCGTATCCTCACTCCCATGCCTGTGTTCGTGCTCATGTCCCAACCCCCCAATGCTTGTGTCCTCACCTCCAATCCTAGTTTTTAGTGTGGTTAGGTGTTTAACAAATAATTAGGTCAGGTTATTAACAATGTATACCAAAGTTGCCAAATAAGTAGGAGTCCCTCTGAAGCCCTCTTGTTTGTCGGCACCCTTGGTCTATGGTTGGTTTTTATTCTCTAGAACCTCAAGCCATAAAAAATTGTGTCACTCTTATGAATCACTAATAAGTACAAAATAGCATAAGTATGATGAATTTGCACCATACCTTATGTACATCTTGCTCGGGAGGAATTTTCGAAGCTAAAGGGCGTGGCTGAGAGATGGTATGCACTTACATTGCCATGAAATCTAGATTTTCCACTTCTTGATTTCTTTAGCTACCTTTGCTCATACCATTGCCCATACTTGAGCTTTGATGTAGAGCATTGTGGCTCATTTTGTGAAGCTCTGGATGATAAGCCAAATACTTGGTTGGGTGTCGACTCCATACCAAATGCTGTAGTTGACCAAGTCTTTCACTACTAAAAACCTAGCTGTGGATTTCATTCTGAGTGTTTATATCTAAGGTGAAATCCTCTTGCATAGTCTATGTCAGCTTAGAAATGTAGGAATGAAAGATGAGTTTATTAATAGAAACAAATGATGATAGTAGAACTGGCTCTCACTGTTGCTGTAGTATATACCTCGTCAATTGGCTACTTGTCTTTTTTTGTACAGGAAGCCATAAACACCTCCAGCTTGGAAGGTTCATTTTCACTTACTTTCTCAAGCTGCAAATGAAATCATTCAATAAGTAGAAGTTAGATATAACTATGCATTTAGTCTAGATAGTCAAAACCTTAGCCTTCAAATTTGTGTATCCTTTCAGACCCAAAGATTATCTCAATTTCTGTTTCTTTGAATTTTTTTTCCTATTTTTCTTACTTTGTTCTTGAAGAGAAATGCAACTTTGGGTTAAATAGACTAAGTATTATGAAACTTTAGATATACAAATGAGATGGACTAGAGAATTACACATCTCTGGTCTACTAGTATGAAATAAGGGCATGCCATTGCTCCTCTTCAGTCCATGGATATGGTCAAGTGGAAAGCTTCTTGGCAATCTTCCTAAAAGGCATGAAGTATTTTTTTTCTTGACATTTGCCTTCCAATCGCATCATCTTTTGCCTAGACTCCACATGATGCTTCTCTTTGTAGAGTCTTCCCAATTGGTATTAACATGTACACAAAGATCTTAGAAAAGTGTAAATACACTTAACTTTCGAAATGAGAAGGTACAATATTGTTGAAGACTAAAATATGATTTACCTTAATATCAGTCCAAATCCTTTTCTTATTTTGCTCTGGTATAACTTGCCAGTCAGTACATGTCAATGGCAATTTATGACCATCCTTGGCCATAACCCCCAACTGGATTGAGAGTCTCGTTGAGTTCTCACCGATGACCTAATGGCATCGATTGATGGTCAGTAGTAGCTTGTACTATTTAGAGCCCCGAACTTCTATTGGCTTATTTGGATCACAAATAGGTCTACTAGTAGATTGTGTAGAACCTAGGGCTGAAAATTAGGATATCAGAGTTAATACAATGGTGGTTTAGTACTTACAATAAGTATAAAAAGGTAATAAGTTACTATTATACCTTCCTCATCAAGGTGCACCTCCTAGTCTTCCTCATGGGGTTGTAGGGAGGGCATGCTATCTCCAATGGAGTCATAATTGGAATCTCCACTAAAAGAAAGCATAGCCTCTAGCAATCACTCCTCCATCCTGGCATTCTATAATGCTTTGGACATTGGTCCCACATGTTAAGGTCTCGCAAAATGAACCATGTGACCTGAAAATAAAATACACATTAGTCATATATATTGTACAACTTAGATGAATATAATGCAATATACACAACATATAAAGAGTAGAACACTGAAATATTTGACATGATATACACAACATATAAATAGTAAATTATTAAAAATATACACAACATATAAAGAGTAAATTATTGAAAAATTTGACACGATATACATAACATGTAAAGAGTAAAATATTGAAATGAAATAGGCATCACAAACTTACACAACATGTAAGTTTAACTTGCACGAAGAAAGCAAAATAATGACATTTAAGTGTGTTCTTGATTGGACATGAAATCATCATTATAATAAATATCATCATGATTATCACAAAAAGTATCTTCACCTTCTAATTCAAATTCATCATTCATGAGTTCATTCTCCTCATTTTCATCATTCAATAGTTGCTTTGAATTGATATAAGATGCATCTATAGTTAGTCCATCTACATCAAGTTGCACACATTCAATGACATTTGAAAAAGCAAGATAATGACATTTAAATGTGTTCTTGATTGGACATGAAATCATCATTAGAACAACTATCATCATGATCATCACAAAGAGTATCTTCTCCTTCTGATTCAAATTCATCATTCATGAGTTCATTCTCCTCATTTTCATCATTTGATAGTTGCTTTGAATTGATATAAGATGCATCTATAGTTAGTTCATCTACATCAAGTTGCACACATTCAATATCGAAATCATCAATCTATTTATTGGTGCATGGTTCAGCCATTGGGTCTTTTCATTATTAACACCTAAGCCATCATTGACAATGTCCACATACTCCCTTGGAGTCATCTTGACAATCACATACCAATCAAGATCCAATGAATCTTGCATGTGAAACACTTGATGTGCTTGGCTAACAAGAATGTATGGCTCATCAGAATGCCACTTGTGCTTGTACATCATACAATTGAAATTCACCAACACGTATCCAACTTATCTTTCTTTAGTTTGGCATTGTTATCAACCTGATCATAGTTGAACAACATGAGCTTGAGTTTGTTACTATACTAAAGCTCAATAATATCCATGAAAAACCCATAAAATATAGCATCTCCTAATATGGGGTTGATATTCCTTGTGATTGCAAAGCTTTTTGTAATTGCCTTGAGAGTTACATCATTGTTCTAAGTTTGTTGGCTCATGTCACACGTTTTAGTATGGAATTGAAATCATTTATAACATATCCGGAAAATTACCTTGCCCAATTGTCAAGCCCAACAATTAGGAGGAAGAGTTCTTTAGGTATATGAGTAACCTTGCCTATTTTTTCCAAAGTAGAAACCTATGATCATGACAAACAAATTGTTAGTTAGTTGGGCTGTATCCTATATTGAAAATTTAATGAGCATATTTTGTAAGTATTTTCATGATCTCTAAACCATGTGGCAAATGTGTCATGATGAATCTTGTCATGTTCAAACTTTCTACCTTTGACATGTTTGTTTACTTTTATCCAAGGTTTTAAGTATCGGTTTCGGTTTCGGTTTCGACACCCAGCGAAACCGATATATTTCGGCCGTTTCGGTTTCGGCCGAAAGATTTTTTTTAGTTATTAATAGTGTGTTGACCAGAGTTTAACTATATTTTGACTGTACTTTGACTTTAAATTAAAAATACGATAAAATTTTAAAAAAAATTTATAAAAATTTAAAAATTATGAAAGAATTTATAATTAATTTTACCATAATATTAAATATTATTTTAATTAATTAAAATTAGTTTTGATAGTTAATCACTATTTTTATATATTACTATATAAAAAATATATGAGAAATAATATGAATATGATTAAAAAATTAAAAATTAATATAAGCAAATTCAACTTATTATTAAAATATAATTGACACATACATAATTTATTAATTATAATGTAATACAACTAATCATTATCATCATCAGTTGAGTTTAAAATATCTGGATGTGAAATTATGAATTTAGTATCTGAACGATCCCGATGAACATTTATACACATACGAGAACAACTAGCTCTGCACAATCTCGTGATAGCGATTCACATGAGGTAAGACCGACACAAATTTTTTTGGCTTTACTTTCGGTGGAACGGTCATGCACGCATGCACGTGAACAAAAAAATTAACTTGTTTCGATCAAGATCATTTTTATTTCAGTTTTAATTAAAATATTTTTTTATTAATTATATTTTGACTAAAATTTAACTTTTGTTTCAATTATTTTTTAACTTCAAATTAAAAAATTATAATATGTTTAAAAATTTTTAAAAATAATGAACAGTTACGTGAATAATATTATGTACGTGAACAGTATCTGACAGAAATTGGCAAGAGCGTCAAAACCAGACTAGAGACAGCGCTGGCCGCGGTGCAAGGCCGACCTCAGCTTACGAGAGTAGGGGCCAGGTCAGTGAGGGTGCGAGATAGGTGAGGGAGCAGCGGCAGGCTGGCGAGCATGTGGGGCCCTCGGGCTCGGACATGAAGCCGGCGCGCGCTCCCCCCTGTGTGCGCTCGCCCGACGAGCTCCCGCCCGTGCGCGCTCGAGCCCGGCGAGTCATGCGCGCTCTAACCCGACGAGGTCCCGCCCCCGCGCGCTCGAGCCCGACGAGGTCCCGCCCACACGCGCGCGAGCCCGGTGAGCTCCCGCCCATGCTCGAGTTTGCTCATTGGTGAAGATGAACAGTAAATACTAAACCGAAGCCAAGATTAGGGTTTTAGTTCGAGACAGGCCGAAACTGCTCAGTTTTGGCCGAAACGTAAAACCTTGCTTTTATGATCCTAAGATGCTCCTTGCACAAAAAATCTAAACTCCTTACTTCTAAATAAAATCGTATTTACTACATTATATTTTACTTATTTAATCTTATCACTTACTAGTGAAATGCATTGCAATATAATGTCGTTCAGAGACTAACCACTCCTACTCCATAATCCTTGTCTCGAGCTTGAGAACTTTAACTCTTCACTGGAGCATCCCTTCTTTTGTTGGAGCCAATCCCTTATAATTTCTCTTACTCTGACCGACAAGAAAAACTCTAATATGGAGCTTGAATATCTCAACCACTCCAAACAACCTTAGAGCGTTTACACTTAATAAGAAGGATGAAAATTAATAATTGTGCCTCACTATAATATCTCTTAAAAGGAGAACAAGGGTTTTGAAGATTTGAAAGTTGAAAAATAAAACTTAGAGCTCTTGGAGGCTAGTGAGCTATTGAGAGCTCATTATCTCATATCAAGATTGTTCAAGAACATGAAAATGTTTCTTTATTGAATAAGTTCCAAGACGTTAAATGCCCATTTGTGAGAGCACTAGTTGTTAGGCTCTACTCTGCTGAGTTTGGGCATCTAGACCATAAAGGTTCAAACATCTAAAGAACCCCAATAGTTAAATTTAACTAGCCATTGTAGCTGATGTTATAGATTTGGATGTCTTTTAATTAGGTTCGAGCACTCAAACATCACCAGTTCGAGCATCTAATCAAGACACTGAACATCCGAACTTTGAACATGAAAAATTTTGAAGTTACAACTTCTATATCTTTAGGCGTCCGAAGTTAACAGGGAAAATCTACTAGTTCATTTAACTTTAGTTCCATGTTCGGCATCTTCTCAAACTGATCTTGGATAAATAATGAGCCATCGAAGGCATTCCAAAATAAGTTTGAGTATAAGCCAAAGTTCTAAAATAAGAATTCAAATTGTAAATCTTCAACTCAAATAAAATAAAAAATCTAAACCTACTAAGCTGTGTCTTGAGCCTTCTTCAAGCCATCTTTGATTCTTCAAGTTTTGTTTGTTAATCTACCATCATGCCTCATCTTCGATCATGTCTTCATATTCATCCATACTTGAGACTTTCGAACAGCTTTGGTCTTCATTTCAGGATTGGCTTGGATATATGATACACATGCTCAAGATAGAATTAAATATAAAATTTTTTCATCATCAAAACTATGAAAGACAATAATCTCTCTCTTTTTGATGATGAAAAACTCTCACAAGTATAAAATACACAATCTAGTTTGTTAAATGAAAATTTTAAATTCAAAGTATTTTAACATAACTAGAGTCATGCATACATGGATAAAACATGGATAAGAGGATATAACAAGGATAAACGGCCTTTAATATATAACAAGGATTTTAACATTTTATAAGTAAAAAATATAGAAATCCCCCTTACTACTATACTCCCCCTTACTATAGTAACTCCCCCTGCCTATATGTTCTCCCCCTTTTGACATCAATAAAAAGAGTATACAAGGGAGTCAATAATAGAGACACTATACACATCCATAATCACACTCATGCCACTAGTGAAACACAAAAGATATAATTGAGATCATGGTTCCACAACCCACAAACATGACAAAATGTAAGGCTACATAAGAAGACAAAGCCACAAGAGAACATAAAGATTTACATCCATACAAAATCAATTAGGAGCCATAAGTGCCAAAACATCCATAAGCATAAATAAGGATCCGAAATACATAAGTAAGTTATAAACTACCAACTATCCACAAACATATCATCTAAAACCCAAAAGCAAACCACACAACATACAAGGGCACAAAAGAAGATAAGAAAGCTCTAAGAGCTTGGTCCCTACCCAAAATAGTCCAAGAAGGTGGTCAACATTCCCTCAAAGCGATCCATACGCTCCATGGTTTGCTAGGATCCTATAGTAAGATGCTCCATAGCCTATTGGTGCCCCATAGTGACAATCCCTTTGAGACAATCTAGCTGCTCAGTCAGTTCATCCAATCATTGATCAGTAGAACGTTATGAAGAGCCAACATCTGCATCTCCAAAAGTAGCTCTAGTCTCAACATTCGCTCTACCAGTGCTAGCGGCAGGAGGGGCAACCTCTTTGACTCTTCTTGTAGCAGGTGTCTGATCCCATGTTTAGATAGTGTCATCATCCTCTTGTGGGATGAATCCCATGTGGCAAAGAGAAGCGTGGGTAAAGATTTGAGGAGGGGTATAGTGATAGAGGGGACTTTGAGAAGTGGAGACAACCCCAAAATAATGGAGCATACGAGAAATGATACTAGGATATGTGAGAACATTGGTGAAATAAAGAATATACTAGGACATATGGAGTAGGATGATGTAGGAAAGGTTGATTAAGCATCCGGTCAAAAGACAAAATCAAGAAGAGCTTACGATAGGAGACCTTGTTATGATGCCCACCCTTCGAAAGAATATTGTACGGAAGAATCTAGTGAATGATGTAGAATTTAAGAGGGAGGAGTTTAGAGGCCAAGGCTTTCCTCATGCGCAGGCCTGTACATGGTTTTGCTTAAAAACTTTCTCGATTTTCTTAGAGAAAGTGAGGAGAATGTCTACATTGGACCATTGTTGAGTGAAAATGACCTCTTCCCCCTCAATGGAAAGTGCTAAAATCAATCCTAAGAGGTTAGAATAAAAAATAATTTTAGTATCCCCATAATAAGAGGTGAGGGCCATGTGGTTATAATCAAATGAAGCGGTGGAGTAGAAAATCTATAGATCCTCCTTATTGCAAGGCTCATGGGAGGATACAAAATCTAACCACTCTTGGGTAACAACGAGGGTGGAGAGCTTAAGGAAGACTAGGTTGACAAAATCATTGATTCAAAGGGATATGACCCTAGCCCTAGCAAGTTGATCTTGATACTGAGTAAAACTATTTAAGCAATGAAAATAAGAGGGAAATTGGGGTTGCTCACCAAAGGTAGAGGCCTTAGACCACTTGCACTTGGTGATGGGGGTCTTGGTTTTTTTTTTTTTGGGGGGGGGGGGGGGGGTGCATGGTGAGAATGAAAGAAAATTTGGGAAAGAAGGTGAGGAGGGAGGAGGAAGTTGTGGGGGATCCTTGGGAGTGCTAGAGAAGCCACTAGAGGTCACTGGAGAGCTAGAGAAGGTAGATTGTGCCAAAGGAATTTGGGGCTTTTGGGCGGTTGTCTAGGATTTTAATGTGAAAATATCACATTCAGACATCCAAATAGAACTGTTCGGGTATCCAAAGATAAACAGACAGAGAGCAGCTTAGTGGTAAGCCATCTGATTACCGTATCGGGTGACTAGCCTTATTCCAGGCAACCAAAGAATTAAAAGCTAAGGACAGAAAAATAGTTTAAAGTTTGAGCATTTGAAGTGTCTTGTTTTGAATGTCCAAACTTGACACGTAGAAAAAAAGCTTATCAGCCAACAAAGAAACTAGTAAACCAAAAACATACTCAATCAACTCCAATAAGTTGTAAAATACTAATTTTATCCCATATCAAACAAAACCATGTCTCATCTAATGGTTTTGTGAAAATGTCTACAAGTTGATAATCAATTTTGATAAAAATCAATGAAACATCCTTTTTTGAAATATGATCCCGAATAAAATGATGATGAATATCAATATATTTTGAGTGAGAATGTACTACTAGATTTTGGAACAAACTAATAGCATTAATATTATCATAATAAATTGGTACATTTGAAAAATCACAATCAAAATCTTGAAGTATTTGTCTTATCCAAAGAAGTTATGACCAACAACACCCCATGTCTATATATTTGGCCTCAGTGATAAAAAGAACCACTAAATTTTATTTCTTGAAACTCCATGAGATTAGAGATTTTTTAAAAAACTGGCATGTACCACTAGTACTCTTTCTATCCACATAACATCCAATATAGTCCGCATAAAAAAAAAACCAATTAAATCAAAGCAATCACCTCTTTGACATCACAATCCAAAATTTAGTGTGCTCTTAAAAAATCTAAGTATGCA
This sequence comes from Trichopus zeylanicus subsp. travancoricus, assembly GCA_005019695.1. Taxonomy (NCBI): domain Eukaryota; kingdom Viridiplantae; phylum Streptophyta; class Magnoliopsida; order Dioscoreales; family Dioscoreaceae; genus Trichopus; species Trichopus zeylanicus. Next base: position 561,028 of record RXID01010947.1, read on the forward strand.
TTTTATAGCAACTAGATGTGATTTTTTTGGTGATGCTTAGAATCTAGCATAGAAGCAAACACTAAATATAATATCGGGTCTACTTATGATAAAATATAGTAGACTACCAATCATACCTCTATACTACTTCTCATCAACTTTTCACCATATTTATCTTTGTCTAACTTGGTTGAAGGACTTATTAGAGTTTCTATTGCCTTAACTTCATCCATATTGAACTTCTTGAGTAGTTCCTTGGTGCATTTTGCTTAGTTAATGAAGATTCCATCTTTTAATTATTGCAGTTGGAGTCTAAAGAAGTTTAATTCTCCCATTATGCTCATCTTGAACTCCTTCATAGTGCTTGCAAATATCTCACATAAATTTTCATTAGTAGCACTAAATATAATTTCATCAATATAAATTTGTACCGCTAATAAGTTGTTATTTATTTTCAAGAGAAATCATATGGTGTCTACACAACCCTATATAAAACCATTTGAAAGTAAGAAGGAATTGTCTCTTATACTAAGCTCTTGGACTTTGCTTAAGACCATATAGTACCTTCTACAATTTTAAAACATGATTTGAAAATAGTAAATCCTCAAATCTGAGAGGTTGATCAACATAGACTTCTTTGGATAAAAAACTATTCAAGAAAGTACTTTTGACATATATTTGAAATAGTTAAAACCTTTAAAATATGTAAAGATAAGTAAAATATGAATGATTCCAAATAGACTACAGGTGCAAATGCCCTCAACTTGGTTAAAACCCTTGGCTATTAATCTAGGCTTGTTTTGAACCACGATATCATTTTCATCTAGCTTGTTCCTATAGACCCATTTGTACTAATAATTGAGTAGTCATTTGGTCTTGTAACAAGCTCCCAAACTTAATTTTGCTCAAATTGATTCTTCTTGCATAACATGAATCCAACTTTCATTCTTTTGAGCTTCCTCTGAGCTCTTGGGTTCAATTTGAGAAAGAAAAACAATATTATAGAGATTGAATTTAATAGCATGCCAATTGTTTACCCCTTGATCAATATTACTAATGATTTGATCCTTCGAGTGATTCTTTATAAATTGTCATGCTTTGATAAGTTCTTTATCTCCATTTTGCTCTTCTTGTTGGTCCTCTTCATCTTCATCATCCTTGTCCTTTGAACCTTTGCTTGGCTCAACTTCTTCCTTTTTCTTGAGTTATATCTCATCTAATTTCTTGGAGATATCTCCTAGACTTGTAGTCTTAATTGGTCCAAATAAATCTAGATAAAGAAGTTGTAGCCTTTACTAATGTAACATATATTTTAGATTTGTGGGAGGTCTTCACTTACTTCACCATTTGGCATGCATCACATACTCAATCCTTGATGAATTTGCCTTTGGGTAGACCTCTCACTAGCTCCTTCCAATTGACTTTAGCAATAGTATCTATGCTTGCATGTCCAAGTCTTCTATGCCAAAACCATCCATTGCTATCTTGAGCTACAAAATATTTTCATTCTTCAGGTTATCTTGATCAATAGTATAAACGTTTCCATCTCGATGACCAACAAAAGCTACATAATCATCATCATCATCATCATCATGATGTCTAACTATGCAAGTTTTTGATTTAAATAGAACTTATCATGAAATTGATTAACAGAGAGTAAGTCATGCTTAAGATCTTCTATTAAAAGAACATTCTTAATTAAAGAAGATCGAATAGAAATATTTTCAATACCTATGAATTTAGCTCTACCATTATCCTCAATAGTAATGTCTTCCATCTTTTCTTTTAGCTCCATAAACATGGATGGATTCCCCGTTATGTGTCTTGAACAACCACAATCTAAAAATTATTTATCTCTTTGATCCTTGGAGTGATAGCATAACTAAACACAATCAAGAACATTGGGATAGAATCCATTTTAGAATCCATTTTAAGTATAGGTCTATAAGATTATAGGGTAAAATAATTATAACAATAAGTTAAAAAATGCAATGAATGATAAGCTAGTAAATAAAGTAAATCTTACCTTTGGATTAGCTAGAATGTGGCCATAGCAATGTAGCAAGTTTAAAGCTCATAGGCCACATCTAGCTAACTTATGCTCCTCAAGTGGATGATGTTTTAGAAACCCAAACTCATTTGGGTTCCTTGGCTTTAGAAATTATCTCCTTAGGTATCCGAATTTGTTTAAGAGAAGAATTTCTCTTAATTAGATAACTTGTGGAGACATATCCTTTTTTGCAATAATAATTACATTTTAATTTTGAAAATATAGAATTTGAAGCCTTTAAAAAAGTAGACTTAAAATATTTCTTTGATTTTTCAAAATCATGTTCAAAGTTGCATTTCCATGAAAAAAGTTTTCTAGAGTCTTTTTCAAATTGGCATTTTCCTTTTGAAGCTTATCAAGACTCTTTTTGTAATCACAAGATGTTTTAGAGGATTTTAAAACATGAGTTTTCTTTTGAAGAAACTCAATCTCCTTTTTGCAATTATAAGATTTTGTAGAAGATCTTAATGAATTCAAATTAGTCTCAAGTAAATTCAACCTATTTTTCAAGAAAGTATGCTTGAGAAATAAACTTTCATGTCTAGCATATAGATTTTTAAAAGCACCTTTGTAATTCATCAAATGATAAATTACATACCTCATTTTCAATGGCCATGAGGCATAAGTTTTCTATTTCTCTATTGGATGAGGCATCTTCACTCTCTTCCTCTGAGTTGTCCCGTGTAGCCACCATTGCCTTCTTTTACTTTCCTTTGTATTTCTTGGATTGAGTGTTAAAAGGACAATTTCCTTTCATATGTCTGGGCTTCTTGAATTTGGAACATGTGGGCACATCCTCATCTTCTTCATTACTATAGCTCTTTTCATTCCTTATAAGTCTTCTTGGCATGTTCCTCTTCTTTAGGAACTTCTTGAATTTTTGAGTGATGAGAGTTAGTTCTTCATCATTATCTTCCTCATCATCATCAGTAGATGACTTGGCCTTGAGAGCTATACCTTTTTTCTTCTTGTCCTCATCATCCTCTTGGCTCCTATCCTTCATGGTCATCTCATGAGTGATGAGTAACCCCAAGAGTTCCTTTGCCTCTTGAATTGTGATCACATTGGGATCCCATGACCTAAGAAGATATCTCAAAACCTTTCTCACCATTTTCTCATTAGTATAAGTTTTTCCAATAGATTTCAAGGTATTAATGATGTCAATAAAGGGAGTATATATTTTAGTTGTCGACTCATTTGATTTTATTTGAAAGAGTTCATATTGATTTGCCAATATGTTTACTTTAGATTCCTCAACTTCCTCGTACTCTCATGAGTAACCTCAAACAATGCCAAACTTCATGAACCATCTCATAGATAGTAATGTGGTTAAACTCATTAGGATCAAGAGCACAATAAAGTATATTCATTGTTTTAGCATTTAGAGAGTCATTTTTCTTATCATCCTCATTTCATTTGTCTCTAGGTTTGAGAATCCTTACCCCATCAATTATCTTGATGCATAGAGTGTATCCCTCTTCTACTATATGTCGTAAGCTGTAGCTAATAATTTTAATGAAAATCCTAATGTGTGACCTCCAATAACTAAAATGAGTTCCATTAAAGAGTGGAGGTCTAGTATTGGATTGTTCCTCTTGTAGAGATGGTGAAGCACTAAAATTTGTCACAAAGGTTGGTTGAAGGCTTTAGGTGATTAAACCCAAATAGAGTAATCTTGCTTTGATACCAATAGTAAGCCCAAAAACCACCTAGAGGGGCGGGGGGTGGGTTTGGGTTGAATTAGGTTATATGATAGCAAATAACAATTTTCAATAGGAAGCAAAGCCAATTCAATCAACAAGTATAATAATGTAAATTAAGTAGTAAAGTGTGTATCATGATATAACATGGTTTAGAGACCAACCACTCTTACTTCACAGTCCTTGCCTCGATCTTGAGCATCACTTTGTTGGAAAAGCTAATCTCGTACAATTGCTCTTCCGCAAAGCGGCAAGACAAACTCCAATTGGGAGCTTGAATCTCTTAACTATCTGAACAACCTTGGAGTGTTTACACTTGATGAGAAGGGTGAAGATTAACACTTTTACTTTATTACAAGATCTCTCAAAAAGAGAATAAGGGTTTTGGAGATTTAAAAATTGAAGAGCAAAGCTTAGATCTCTTGGAGGCTAGTGGGCTATTGAGAGCTCATTATCTTACATAAGATTATTCAAAAAAGTGCAACAGGTTCTTTAATGAACAAGTCCCAAGTCCTTAAATACCTACTGGTGAGAGCACTGGCTGTTAGGCTCTGCTCTGTTGAGTTTGGGCATTCAGACCATAAATGTTTGGGTGTCTAAAGAATCTCAATGGTCAAAATTTTACTAGCCATTATAACTAATGTCATAGGTTTGAATGTCTGCTAATTAGGTTTGGGCATTCAAACATCATAGGTTTCGACGTTCAACCAAAGACACTGGGCATCCGAACTTTGAAGATGAAAAGTTCAATAGTTACGACTCCTAAATCTTGGAGCATCCGATCCGAACATGCGGGTGTCTAAAGCTACCAATAATTTTAGAGCTATTTTTGCTAGAATCGAGCATCTGATCATGGAGGTTTGGGAATCTAAAGTTAATAGAAAAAGTCTATTGGTTCACTGTCACTTCAGTTCTATATTAGATAACTTCTCAAACTAACCTTGGATAAATGATGAGCTGATGAAGGCATTCTAAAATAAGTTTAAGTATTAGCCAAAGCTCTGAACTAAAAATTCAAATTGTAAATCTTCTACTTAAACAAAATAAAAATCTAAACCTAGTGAGCTATCTCATAAGCCTTCTTCAAGCCGTCTTTGATTCATCATGTTTCTTCTATTAATCTACCATCATGCCTCATCTTTGATGATGTTTTCATGTTCATCTACACTTGATGCTTTTGAATGGGCTTGATTTTCATTTTTATATTAACTTGGCTACACACTACACATGCTTAAGATGAAATCAAATCAAAGTTTGTTCATCATAAAAACTATAAAGGGTGACACATAGTTCTTTAACTTTGATAGATACCTAATTAAAAGCATTCCCATTAGTATGATTATATAATGCTATAGAAGAATATGCATAGTTATTTAGGTATATTGATATAGGCTATGGAAGAACATATTGTAAATGGAGGCTGAGATTATTAATATTAAACTAAGTTCACCTCTCAATTGGATACATTGAATGATATTGCCTTGGCCCAACAAGTGTTATTTTTTTTAGCCAAATGTATAGGCAAATGCTTTATGATATCAAAGAAGGAAGAGAGGGGGAGCGGGAGGAGTGAATATTCGTTCTAGTTGGCAAAGAATCATGGTGAGCCTAGATTAATCAAGTCACATGGCCAGGATGCCTTAGCATATGTGGGATCGAAATTGGTGGCCTGGGATAGTGGAGACCCCACGGAGTAATCTCAATGCATAAATCAATATATATATAATTTAAGTGTGTAATTAATATTGTGAGAAAATTAACTTCCAATAAGTATAAGCCTCTATTATTAATTACCTCAACAATTATTAAGAACCTCCTAAATTGAGAAACCTAGTTACTAAAAATAGAGACACAAAAGAAAAAAGAAAGCATGGTATTAATTGATTTGTGAAATGGTACATGTCTTCAGTAAAGGCATGCTCCTTACTTCACAATAAAATTTAAAATTATGAAAAATATGAAAGTAAGAAACGAGGAAGTGTGGAAAAAGCTGTGATGTCCACTGATGCCTCACTTTTGTGTGTGTTGGACAATATGGAGTCTGGCTTAGATGGGCCTTGATTTGATTCTCGATGGATGTTGGTAGCTTGATTTGGTGACATCGTTTGGTGGGACATGAAAAGATGAAAGAGGACACACTTGAAGTATGGCTGATGACTTGGAGCGTTAGTGATTAACTCCTTTTAATAGAATTACTAATAGCTTGTTAGGTTTAGCTTGAAATGTAGCTGATAGCTTTGGGCATTCACATTGAACTTCTTTTAATAGCATTACTGACAACTTGTTGGGTTTACCTTGAAGTGTGGTAGATATCTTTAGGCATTGGCAATTAACTTTTTTTGATAGCACTACTAACAAGTTATCAGGTTTAGCTTAAAGTGAGTATCATTAATGTCTTCTGGGGGTTAATTCATTTTGGAGGACACATCACCAACTACTTTTAAAGTCTCTAGCTTGAATGGTGCATTGTCAATTACTTTTGAGATTGATTAACTTGAAGGGTGTGTCATTAATGGTTCTTGTAGTTGACTAACTTGAAAGGTGACCAACAACTTCGAGCGTGCTATCAGTTGACCTTATTTGGATAAGGTGTTCTGATTTACTGATTGACTGAGCAAGTTTAAGCCTACTTTTTATCCTATTTGATTTGAAAAAATGATCAACAACTTTGACTTATGTTTTTATCTTTAATTTGGTAATCGATAATCTTTCTTGGCTTGTTGTCAATTGAATTTGAGATATTACCAATGACTTTGAGTTTATTGTCGATTAACCTTGTTTGATCTTTGAATCCCACCCTAGATTGGGTTTCCATTGCATCCTTAATGGATTACATCCAATGGGACTCAGCTACACTCAATTTAGTTATATTTGTATCTTGTCTTAGTTTAGGCCTGGTTGGTAGTATTACCTACTACTTATGGAGTTGGGCATAGCCTTGGAGTGTTTCCAAAGTCTTTCATAGCATGTTCAATGGGACTCAGGTTGATTTAGTTTAGTTTTATTCGAACTTGCTCTAAGTTAAGCCTGTCCTGTGTTATGGTTTAGGCTTTGACCTATTTTTAGTTTAGGTTTTGTCCCATTCTAAATTTGAGACATTGTCGATGGCTTTCATGGCATAGCTGGTGGGACTCAATATGACTCAATTTAGTTTTATTCAAATTTGTTTAGGTCAAACTTGAACTGGTTAAAGCTTGGTTTGGCTTGATTGAGTTTGGGTTTAAACTTGGCTTGGCTTGGTTGGGACATGTTTAAACCTAATTGGGTTTGGGTTCAAGCTTGGCTTGGCCCTATTGGGACTCGGTTTGACTTGATTGGGTTTGGATTTGAATCTTGACTTGGAACAATTGAGACTTGGTTTGAACTCAACTTGGATTTTTTTTACTTGATCGAAATGTGATGCAATTCAATCAAGATTCTATTTGAATTTGTTTTGATTTTGTTTAACTTGATTAGAGTCTAATTTAAACTTAGTTTTGCTTTTGGGCTTACTTGGCTTGATCCTGAATTGACTTGGGTTGGGATCAATTGAAGCTTAAGTTGATTTGAATTAGTTTCTGAATCCAAGTCATCAATTTGCTATCTAAAATGAACAACCAATTAGATTACCAGTTGACTGATTGTGAAAACATCATTTGCAGGTTCAGTAGATTCGGATAATCAATTCGAGTATTGGATGACTAATTGGGAGCTTTTTTGTCTATTCAGGCTGATTTTATTTCACTTGTACTTGTTTGTTTGGGTTCATTTGATGCTTTATTCGAGTGATTTGATTTTGTTCATTTGTCTTGGCCACATTAGCTTGAGTTCAACATAATTGAGTCATTAAATCAATTTTGGTTTGAGAGCTCTCAGATTATTATAATGATATTATGATGAGCCTAAGGGTTGGCCTATAATCCAAATGATCATGAACATGAGGGTTTAGTTAAAACATTCAGTGAGCCTAAGGGCTAGCTTATAGTTCGATGGTCACAAGCCTGAGGGTTAGCTTAAGACATTTGGCAAGCCTGAGGATTGGCTTATAGTCTAATGATTGTAAGCTTGAAGGTGATTTAAGACATTTGGTGAGCCTGAGGGTTGACTTAAGATGTTTAACCTAAGAGCTAGCCTATAGTCTAATGGTTGCAAGCTCAAGGATTGGATTAAGATGTTCAGTGAGCCTGAGAACTGGCTATAATCTTATGGCCACGAGCTCGAGGGTTGGCTTAAGATGTTTAGTGAGCCCAAGGGCTAGCCTATAGTTCAATGGTCACGAGTCTGATGACTGGCCTATAGTCCAATGGTCACAAGCCCAAGGGCTAGCTTAAGATGTTCAACGAGCTCAAAGACTGGCCTATAGTCCAATGGTTATGAGCATGAGAGATAGCTTAAGATGTTCGAGGAGCCCGAGGACTAGCCTGTAGTCCAATTATGAATTTTAATTTTTTAGTTCTTTTTCTTTTGTTCTTGTTCTAGTTCAAATGAGTTCTTGTCATTATCTTTCCCTCATCTTCAACAAATTCCATGGAGGGCTTCAAAAGTCGAGTTTTCCTACAAGGGGTAGCACCATAATATGTAAAGAGCTATGGGTGGATATACTATTGGTGAAATTCCATTGATGCATGAGATCACGGGTGGCCACAATTGCAATGAAGGTCCACCAATGAGCAAGGCCTTGGATGGCTATAGTGTTGATGGTGGGTGTGAGCCACGGGTGATCACAATGTTTGTAGAGGTGTCAATGCTCAAAGCCACTGGTGACCACAGTACTGGTAAAGCAAAGGAGCCACCCAGCAAGATTCAGATGTCAAGTCCTCTTAGGTTTGGTTGCCTGAACATGGGTAATAATGTATATTGAGGAACAGTGGTAGGTACTTGATGAAGTTCAGGCACCCTGTTCCCTCAGGTTTGGTCATCCAAATGTAGGCAGTTGAGCATCCTTTGGAGAGCTACAGGAGCATGGGATAGTGAGGGCTTAGGGGCAGCAATAGTGGTAAAGTATCCTGGGAGACAATGGAAGAGGAGAGTAAAATAGAAAAAAAAAAAGTGAAGAAGGGGAAAGAAGTCTTATATCTCTTTGCTTCCTTGTTGATGCCTTCTTGGTCTCCTCCTCGATAGTGAGATCCCCTCCTTTAATTTGTGTAGAACTCCCTCAAGGATTGGCCTTCAGATTCACCTTTGATTCATATAGAGTTTGCCCAAGAATCAATTATGAATTATATGTAATTCATGTGCCCTAGCCCTCTTTTTATAGGATTGAGAAGATCTCCAATTTTGATGATTAATTGACTTAATTCTAAGATTTGATAGATATATTCTTACATAACCCTCATATTTGAATCTCGGATTAATATATTTCGAGAGTACAACTTTCTTGTCAAAAAATCTCATTGATTCTCAAAGGATTCAGAGAAATTTTATTTTCATTTATGTAGATCATGCCCAAATTGGATGATTGGTTGACGAAGCAGTCATTCAACTAGGTAAAGACATTCCCGACCTATGAGGATTAGGCACCCAAACCTCTCAAGTTCGATTTTCTGAATATAGTTCGATTTAGACCTGATTTTTCAGTCTTTTTTTCTTCAAATTGGACTCCAATCAAAACAAATTGGGCTCAAAGTATAACCCTGATTCTTGTTAAACTTGAAGTCAAGAGTTTGGATTGTAAAAACTACTTAACTTACAACTATCTAAAGATACTACTTATTTCAATTAGCACTTTAGCAACATTTGGGGACAAACATCTTTTTACTATAATTGGAAGAAACTAATTCATTAATATTTGGCAATTATAACTCTTGAAACCAAAGATGACCTGGTCCTTTATATTCACACATGTACAAAAATTTGCACATAATTATTAGAAACTTTCATGTTTTTCAAGACACCAAGGTATATATCGTTCTTCTATTTGCTTATTGTGAATGTAGCAGGAGGCAAATATCATTTTGTGCCTCTTTTTTGTTGATGAGGTGACCACCTAATGCCAACATCTAGATTATGATGACCATGCAATATGGTCGAGTATGACAAAGAACGTGCTAGTTTTTTTTTCTCCAATTATTCTTGACCTTCAAGCTAGCATCCATATGCCTTATTGTTTGTTTACTCTTCTTGGATGGGAAACCCAAATCATTAGTTTCTATTTCATTTTATAGAGCCATAACTTCATTTAGTGTATCCAATCTAGATTGTCAAGAGAGAGGAAGCTCATATTCACATGTTCCATCAAATAAACCCCTATTAAACCAAAATTTATGAACAACAAGGAAAAATTATCAATGGCATATATAGCAATATTTTCAACTATGTTTAAACCATTTAGATTGTGTGCTCTTCTCACACACAAGGCATGCCTTTTGATCTCTTGTGCTAAATCTTGAGAGATATGCATGTTAGGGAAATCATTAGTTGTCTACATCAATGCAGTATACAAGCAAAACATCTATTTTCTGCTTGCATCATATGTTGACACGCATGCTTAACCATAATTCTTTTAGCTCTTCTATCAGCATGCAAGTTCACATCAATGCCATTTCTAGGATCTCATTCTCCATCAATAATCATTAATAAAATGCATGATTTTTGCTTCATGCTTTTAACCATGAAGGCAAATTGTACAAAATTGATACCACTAGCCATGTGTTGTACAAACAACTCATTTTCTAAAATAGATTAAAGCCATTTGAAGTCAAACCCAACCTTATGTTTTGAATGTCATTGGCATAGTCAGGATAATGTTTATTGAATTACTTCTAAGTTTCACAATCTGCTAGATGCCTCAGTGCCCCATCAAGTATGTGGACTTCTACATGTCACTTCATGTTTGAAGATATTTTTTCATTTATGAAAAGCCATTGTAGTCTTGGTTTCAAAGGAAAATAACATAGCACAATAGGAGGTATTTTTTGCACATTCTAACCATCATCATTACTCTGTTTATCAAAATTCTTGAAGTGATTACTTGCAATGTTTGCAACAAGTTTTCGATGCACTTTGGTTATGTAGAGAACGTAATTATTTGGACATGCATGAATCTTTGTATAGCCAAGAGTTAGGTCTTTGATAACATGCCAAGTCTTGTGATAAGGACATAAAAATAAAGCATGCTCATAGAATGCCTCTTTCAATGTCTCCAATAGTAGAGTGAGTGAGTTATTGCTTCATCTATACTTGGACTTCATGGCTAAAAATCTCAAAAAAAAACAATGAGAATGTGAAACGCTTGCATCCCAAATATAATTCACAATTATATTCACTACACAGCTTGTAAAATTTCTACATTAGCAGTACCTATGTCTCTAGAGAATACTGAGTAACTAAAGGTATTATGTAGCAATCCTTTGATGCATCCCTATCTTTAACATCCATTGCAACATCCACTATAACATTTCTATGATTCAACCTTTTGCAATACCATGGCTTTTCTCCATGGAATATTCAATTAGTATATGGTGCATTCCAATATCTCACTATTGCATGTTCAAGCACTTCATTTCTAGTCTAATTATGTGTATTCATATAATTTATATATGGACATTCTATCTTTTGACCAGGCCTTTTGTTTGTGTAGGCATAGTCAAAAAATGCACTTACTCCATCAATATATCTCTGATCTAATCAATCTTCTATTTTGATCTAACTCTTGTCCATGAAGCAACCAAATTTACCAACTCTTGCATCTTGTTCTATAAAGATCCATGAATATCATACTTTAGAGGGGTAGCTAAGTAGTACTTGAGATATGATGCATACAGAGGGAATAAATGCATTAGGATAATTTGTAAAAAAAAATCAATTATATGCAAGAACTTTCATTTAACATAAACCTTATATTTAAAACAATCCTCCCTATGCCTCCCAATATCCTCCCCATGTCATCTCTATATCCTTCCCATGTACTCCTCTTGGTCTCCTTGCATACACCCCATATTCTCCCTTGTCCTCCATGTGGCTTCATGCTCTCCCCATGTCCTCCCCATATACTCATATTCTCCTCGTGTCCTACCTGTATCCTCCCCGTGTCCTCCTAGGTCCCCTAATCATATCCTCCCCATGTCATGCCTATGTCCTCTCCATCTCCTACTCATATCCTCCCTATGTTCTCGCCATCCCCTACTCGTATCCTCCTTGTGTCCTATTTGTATCCTCCCCATCCCCTAACTATATCTTCTCTATGTTTTGCTCGTGTCCTCCCCATACTCTCCCTGTGTACTACCCTTATAATACCCATGTTCTTTTAGTGCTCTACCCATATCCTCCCTGTGTTCTCTCCAAGACCTACTTGTATCCTCCCTATGTCCTCTCCATATACTCCTTATGTCTTGCTCATGTATTGCCTATGTTCTCTCCATCTTCTCATTGTATCCTATCCATGTCCACCATAAACCCTAACAAATGGAAGAGAGAAAACTACATATCAAGTCTCATTCTTCCTTTCTGCCTTCAATACCACCCGAACAATAATATTAGAGTATTACAACATAAATGAAACTAACTAGAACCCTAATCCCAACCCAAGTTTAAAAATCTAAATCTAAAAAAATATTCACATTTTACAGAATGGAGAGATTGGGATAAAAAAAAATAGGTCAAGAGTAAATACCTACCAACTAGAAGAATAGTCTGAGCACAAGAGCACCACCGGAGGTTGAGTCACTAGTGGAGAATATAGAGGGATGGCACTAGTTATGATTCACAAGAAAGAGGACTAGGGATATGCCGATGGAGGAAGAATCTCGACAAACCTATAGTGAGATCAAACAATGGAAGGGGCATGGGCACGAGAATGGGGACTTGTGAATGAGTACAAGTACAGACATAGGCATAGGGACACGAGAAGGGGTGCGAGAGGGTGGGGACTTTGGCATAGGGGGGCAGGCACGGTCATGGATACAAGGGAGGGGGCTTGGGCTTGGGCATGGGCATGAGCACAAGCACAAGATTGGAAATTAGATCCCAATAGGATTCATTGAGAAAGATGTGAAAAGTTGTACTTCTTTAGAAGTGGATCCCTATTTATAGATTCAAATCCAAATCTGATTGTTGCCAAACTTTTCTGAAAGTCTACAAATATACCAGTTGTCTGATCAGTTATCCACTTAATTCAACTAAACAACCCAAAAGTAAAAACATATAGTTATTGTAGGTCAATTTTCTCTCAATATGTGAAGACATTGGACAATCAATTAGACAAAAACTTATCTATTTAGATTGGACAACTAATTCTCTCAAGACTAGACCAATTCCCTCCAAATACCATGCTACCCCTTGTGAGGTACTCCTCAGCTCTAACATAGCATACCTAAATGAATCACATGAAAAAGTAAGTTCAACGGGTAAAAAAGTAATATTTATTCTTTGCATGACTCTAAGATCTAACAAAGCATACCTAAAACCACTTTTTGCGAATGCTTTTCTGCCATAATTTCTTAAAGTTCTTGATATAAACTCTGTGCTTCGCATTGACCATGTGCACAACAAGTGTCTCTGCTAATTGCTTCTCCATGTCACTCATGAAGGTTAGCTTGCTATGGTCCATGTCCAATGCCTGTCTAGTAACTCAATAAACCAATACCATGTAATTTCACTTTCATTCTCCACAACAACAAAAAAAACCATAGAAGAGTCCATTATTTCCATCTAGGACCACTACAAGCTAAAAAGTTCCTAAGTATTTATCTCTCAAATAACATCCATCCAACCTTAAGAAGGGTCTGCAACTTGCCTTCAATGCTTGTAGAGAAGGACAAAGGCTATAAATAACTTTTTAAAATCTTCTCTCTTCATCCACCACATACTCCACAATGGCCGATGGATCACGTCCTTCAATCTCCACCTTCAATGAAGACTCATACTTGAACCTTTCTTATATGCACCCATGGAAAATCTTATTGGATGTCTCAACACCTCTATAGAATCTATGGTATGGGACCTCTATCTCAAGCTTATTTTTCAGGGAACAACCTTGGCTTGCCTTTGATCTTAGATTCAATATGATCTGCAATCCAAGCTTAGGAAGCGATTGAGTTTCCCACTTTGTTAACACTCGAGCACGTGTTCATTTTCAATATCTTCACCTCAAAAGTCATCCTGTCTAGCAACTAAGATGCATGCACATACCATGGACAATCCTCCACTTGACACCTAGCATAAACCCTAGTTGGGTCATTTCTCTTATAGAGAACTTCAAAGCTATTGACAATGTAGTGATTCCTTAAACAAATTTTGAATCTTCCACAAAGTCATATCTTCGTCCAACCACAATCCCTTCAACACTTTTGTTGCTTGAATGTCACCCTCATAATCCTCTATGTTGTCAACTTCTAGCTCAGAGTATTCATGTATGAATCCCCTTGAATAGTACCCATCTAATGAATAGAAATCATTGGCCTCATCTTCAAATACATCTTCGTCTTCTACAACTAATTTAGTCTCATCTTCTACCTCCCATGTCTACTGATACATCTACATACATCTTCATTCTCCTCCCCCTTCTATAATGTGCTTTCGCCTCCCTTTCCAATTTTGGTTCCTAGTATTAGATCTTATAACAAACATTTCCATAGTAGTTGTTAGACCATGCATAAGTAGCATGTACACATAATTTATCTTTATCCTTAGTTTAACATATTTATTTAGGCTGACATCTAGTAGAGAGTAGCACAAATGAAGATTGGGAGCAAAAGGACTTGGGATATAGCTTTGCACATCCAACCTAAACTCTTCCAATAATGTGTTGCCTAGCTCCATAGTGAACTACTTCTGTCTCTCACGCTCATACTTCACTCATTGGGTTCTTAAAATATGTTTCCAAAATCCACTATGCTTGAGAAGAATATGTCGATGCACATATTGTGACATGTTAGACAAAAATAAAGTAACTTATAATTAACCTTGCAAAAAAATATTAATGTCACTTAAAAAGTATAATTATTAAAAACAACTCCACATGTTTAAGTATAAGCCTAATTTCTTAGCTTAATTGAAGCATGATTTAACTAGACCTATACTTGAATTACTTGTTAAATAGAACACAAAATTAAAAAAATCATACACAAATATAATTACTTACTCATAGGAAAAATCTACAACAAGAAACCCTAATTAGTTACCTAGATTAATTGGAATATGATTTAGCTAAACTTAAACTTTAATTACTTGCTAAATTGAACACAAAATTAAAGAAATCATATACAACTATAATTACTTACTCATGACAACTAAACTTAAACCTTAATTACTAGCTAAAATGAATACAAGATTAAAGAAATCATACACAAATATAATTACTTATGAAAAAATCTAGAATAAAAAACCGTAGGTATGTACTTATCTTAATTGAAACATGATTTAACTATATATTGTTTGGGAAATTTTTGACAAAATTAGATTCAATAAGAATTTCATTGAAGTCAAAGTTTGGATGCTACTAAATTATGGCCCAAATATAAGTTTCAATTGGACTTGAATTGCGGTCAAATTTGACCAAAAATTGAACTCAATTTTGACTCAAATTATTGAAAATTTTGGACTTAAACTAAATTCAGTCCAAGTGAGTTGAGTGGACCAAATATTTGGACCACAATTGGGCCCAAAATTTATAAAAAAATCTAGGACAAAAATGAAAAATATCAAACAATTCTCCTTCAAACAAATCTTCATCCAAATAAATCATCATCCAAATAAATCCTTATCTACAGAGATCCTCATCCAAAGTAAAACAAAAGCAAATATCATCCACATCTATTTATCCACATTTAAAATTTCAATAAAAGATTATTATCCATATCGATAATTTAAAATTTTAAATGGAGATGATCCAATCCACTCGTGGGCTATACAAATCTTAAAAATCCTGCAAAAAAAAAGAAGAAGAGAAGAGAAGAGATCAAAAAGAAGCAAGTGAAGGCCCAAATTGGCAACCTTTGAAGGAGAAAAATTGGTTTCCAAATAATCAAACAAGTTTTCATTAAGAGCACAATGAACTCAAAAGCACTTTAAGTCAAGCAGATGAGCAAATCTCAATTAGAATTAGTAAAACAATTAAATCATAAGAGAATGATTAATCTATAATCAAATATAAGATAATTTTCAATCAATATCAAACGAAGTGTGTAGGTAAAAGAAAAATATAAAGAGTGCGAACTAATACACGTGATTCAGTGACCAACTATGCTTATTCCATGGCTTTTGCCGCAATCCCAAGGACTTAAAACTCATCATTAGATTTGTTATTTCGTTAGGGTAAAGCCACATCCTTACAAACTTGCAAACCATGAGTGTTGCTCACCACCGGAGCCAATCGCCTACTCCTTACAACCTGAGGAGTGTGCACTCTAATCACTCTGTTAAAACCTAGAAAAGCACTCCTCTCCTAACAACCTAAGAGAGTCACAATGATAAATATAAAAAAAATATAAAAACTCACAACAAGAGTCTCTCAATATTTGAGTACAAGGGAATTTTTGGATTTGAAGGTTAATGCCCATTTGAGCTCTCGTTAAGAATAGAAATGCTTTGGAAGAGGGATTCTTTCTCTGAAAATATGAACACCTTATTTCCTCATTGAGCAAAGATGTCCTAGTCTTTATATGATCATTAGGGTAAGAAACTAACCATTTGGGAATCACCCCTAGCTGTCTTTGTCGAGTTCATCCGAAACATTCCAATAGTCAAATTAAACTAACCATTATACTAATGTCACAGGTTCAGACATTTGGTCACCAAGTTTGGGTGCCTAAACTAGCCAAGTTTGGGTGTCCAACAATGAATAAGAGCATAAAGTTAGCAACTTCTAATCTTCAATCGTCCAAACCTAAGGTTGAAACATCCAAAGCTATTAGTAATCCCCAGAGTTTCTATGTTACATTTGAACATTCAAAGTTTACAAAAAAATCTTAATTGGTTCACTGCAACTTCAGTTTCCAAAAGACATCAACTCATAACTGATATTGGATAGAAATAATAGGCTTGTAAAGGTATTCTAAGATGAGTTTGAGTGTTAATCAAAAGCTCAAATAAACTAACTATCAAATCCTCGACTCAACACAAATAAATGAAAATTCTAAACCTATGAGCCTTGGAGTTGACCTCACATCTTGAGTATACTTTGAGCTTTCATCTTGATCATCAAGTTTTATTTTTGAGATATCATCCTCTTTATTTTAAAGTCATCATCTTCATCGTCCAATGGGATTTATCTTAAGACTCGATGCTTCTTAACCTTAGATAATCATTGATAATCTTGAAGTTTACTATAACTAAATAAACTTGTTATACTCTAGTTTGATTATCAAAAAAATCCAAAGGGCAACAACAAGCATGGAAGAGGCAAAGAAGTGCAGCTTCAAACAAGAAGAAAAGGTGAGAACCAAATTGGTAAGATTCATCATCCATACTTTATTTTTATTTCTTCTTTGCTTGTTCTGTCTCTCTTGCTCTTCTCTTTTTTCTTTACAAGGTTCCCTACCCCTTACTCTCACTACCCACTACTTATGCATGCACTTGTGCTCGCCTTCCAAATTCTTGAACCACCATATTCAAGCACCCAAATCCAAAGGTTCGATCACTTGAACTTGCAAAATGAGGCTCCGCTATAGCTGCCTACAATGGCTTCCTCACGATCTCCTACTTGTCTCCCCTCCACCGCCTTCTACCGACACCTAGGATGTTTTCCCTACCTCTAATTACCTTTAGGATTTGCTGCTACTATCGATCCACCACACCCACCACCAGAGCTGCAGTGGACCAACTTTACATTGCCAAGGTTGCCAAGGTTTCCAAGAGGTGGCTTCCTCCTACTTCCACCAAATGGATCCGATTGGAAATGGTCGGATCCAACCACTTGGCGAAAAAGGAAAGGAGAAAGACAAGAGAAATGAGCAGAAGAAGATAAGAAGGAGAGGAAAAAATATATAAAAAAGGGGAAGAAGCATTGTTGTGAAAGAGAAAAAAAGGAAAAAAAAAATAAAAAAGAGAGAGGAAAAAGAAAAAAAAGAAAAAAGAAAAAAGAATTATTTTTTATTATTTTACTTTTCTCCTATCTGCCTCAATTTAGGTGCCATGTGTACAGATCACTTTAAGTCTAAGGGATTCCTTTGGAAACCTGATCACCTCTTTTTAGGCCTAAAAGATTTTTTTGGAAACTCGACCACCTAACTCTTGGACCTAAGGGATTTCTTTGGAAACTCGATCACCTCTCTTTCAAGGCTAAAAGATTTCTAATAGTGCACTAAAAAAACTCAAATTTTATTTATTATTTTAAGATTACTTCTGGGGATCCTTTAGCAATCCTAAGTGGTTGATCGCCGTTCCACGCCAAGCAACATCTATAACATATTTTCAAGAAAGTTTCTCTCAATATGCATGATATCAAGATTGTGTCGAATATATAACATGTTCCAGTATTACAAATCAAACAACATACTTCTCTTCTTTCAATTGGTATTCATATTTGAGTCACCTTTGCTATGCATTTTGGAAGTCTTCCTCCTCTTGGAAGCAAGTAAATGACCATGTTTTTAGTAGCCATCACTTCATTCAATGTGTCAACTCTAGATAGCTATGAGGAAGAGAGACTATACTCATATGTCCTATCAAATGCAACTTTATCATGTTAGAATTTATGATCAATAAGAAGAAATTATCGATGACATATATAGTAGAATTCTCAATCATGTTTTAACCACATAAACTGCATGTTCTTCTCACACACAATACACACTTTCTCCCCTCTGTTATGACTAGAAAGGTATGTGTATGCTGAAAAATTGATGATTGTCCACATTGTGCTGCATGCAAATAAAACATCTATTTTTTACTTATATCAAATGTTGGCACATCTAGTTCCCATAAATCCTTCAACTTTTCAATTAACAACTATAGGGATATGTCAATGTCATTTCCCGGATCCTTTTCTCCATTAATAATCATAGATAAAATGAATAATGATTGCTTTATGCATATCCAAGGAGGCAACTTGTATGAAATAAAAATCACATGCCAAGTAATGTACGAGCAATTTATTTTTTAAAAGAAATTGAATCCATCAAAAGCTAAGTCCAACTAGACGTTGTGGATGTCAGTAGCAAACTTGGGTGATATTAGTTGAACTCCTTCCACTTGACACTATCTTCTAAGTGCCTATTGTCTCATTATTTACATGACCTTCAGCATGTCATCTCATTTGTGGTGCTATCATTGTTGATATGCATAGTCACTATAATATTTGCTTGAAAGGAAAATAGCACACAACCATTGTAGGGATTTTTCAAACCTTTTGATTTCATTGTTTCTCTCAGTTGTGAAATGTTGATACCTAGTAAATGATGCTTGCAATGTGTTTCTAATTCACTTTATTTCTGAAAAGCATATAATTGTTTGGACATGCTGAAAGCCAAAAAACTAACCTAAGAGGGGGCAAATTAGGTCCTTTAAAAATAATGTATAATTTTTGAGATTAAAAATCAATTCACAATCCAATCCAAAAATCACAAGTCCACAAGCAAAGAAACAATCATAAGTGTTTATAATGTAAAAAGATAAGAATAGAATATACCATAATTTTTACATTATTAGTGACTAATCATACCTACTCCATGGCCTTTGTCTCGCTCTTGAGGACTTGAGCTCTCCACTAGAGTTGTTATTTCATAGGTGAAGCTACCTCCATACAACTTTCACTCCAACCAAGTGAATGAACACTCCTAATCTAGAGTCTTATTTCTCTAACACTCCTGACACCCTAGAAGAGTTTACAATAAAATAAGGATGAGAAATTTTACAAGAAAACCTCATTACAAGAACCCTCAATTGAGTACAAGGGCTTTGAAGATTTGAAAATTAAGGATCTAAGCTTAGACCTCTTGGGAGACTAGTGAGCTTATGAAAGCTTGTATTCACTATCAAAGTTTACTCAAAGACATAAAAATCTCTTTGAGAATGACCTTCAAGCCCTTAAATACTCATTGGGAAGAGAACTAGCCATTACTAGATGTTCTCTATCATGTTCATCTAGATAGCTCCAATAGTCAAATTTAACTAGTCATTACAACTTGTGTATGGGTTCAGGTGTTTGATCCTCAAGTTTAGGCATTCAAACTCTCAATTTTTAATTAACTGAAGCTTGAAATGAGCAATTGAACTTTCATAGAGCCAAAAACTATAAATTGTAATTTTTTATATTCAGTCATCCAAACTAGAGGTTCAGGCATTTGAAGCTCTAAGTAATACCCAATAAATTTTTACTATGTTTGAGAATCCAAATCCTGAAGTTTGGATGTTTGAAGTTTACAAAAAAACTTTCATTGGTTCATTGCAACTTTAATCCCATTTAACATCTACTCAAAATTGGTCATGGCTACATGATATATCGATAAAGGCATTACAAGATGAGTTTGAGTATTTGCCAAAGTCTCTAAATAAAAAAATTCAAAATCCAAATCTTTGACTCAATTTAAAAAGAAAATGAAAATTCTAAATATAATAAGCCGATTTGATCTCTTGAGTTGTCTTCAAGTCATCTTCATATCTTGAAGTCACATTCATTAATCCACCATCATGCCTCAATCTTCATGATTATCTTCATATCTATCTTCTCTTGAGGCTTCTGAATGATCTTGAACTTCATTTTAAATTTGGCTTCGCTACTAGCTACATAATTTAAGAAATCCTCAAATATAAGGTTTGGTCATAATTAAAACTATAACAGGAAACACATATGTGAATCTTTATGTATTCAAAACTTAGATCTTTCACAATATTCCAAGTCACCCAATGCAAACTCAAAAATAAAGGATAGTCATGGAGCAACTTTTCAATGTCTCCAGCAATATACTTAATGAGTAATTGCTTCATTGACACTTGGACTTTATGGCCAATAATTGTATGATGAATGATACAAACATAGAGCTCTTACATTCTAGATACAACTCACTATTAAGTTCATTGAGTATTTTATAAAATTTCTAACCATCTCTATCACAACCCTCGCTTGGCATGTCAATATCAACAACTAGTGTATGATGAGAGAATCCAGGGACCCCAAAGGCATCATGGATCAATCTATTGATGTCAACCTCCTTATTGTTAATTGATAAGACATTAATCATTTGATTTGTTGGGTTCAACCTTTTTAAATATCATGGCTCCTCTCCATAAAATGTCCAATTAGTATAGTACACATTCCATCCTCTCACTATCATATGTTCATATACTTTCTACCTTTTTTATTATGTGTATTCATGCAATTAATATGTGGATATCATATTTTTTTGAATCTGGTATTTTACTCATGTAGGCATAGTTTTAAAATGTATTTACTTCCTAATATACATGCCATCTAGTCAATTCTTTAACCTGATCCTACTCTTGTCCATGTTTGCTGAAGTAATCTTCATTCCAATGATTTACATATACAAAAACATCATATATATCATTTATTTTATTACATAAATATTAATGTAAAAGAGGGAGTAATATTATTATGAGCTCAAATTTCTTTCAAGACAACAAGTGATTAAGATCAAACGTAGAATGAACAAAACTTCCTCCATGTCCTAAATCATCTAAACAAAAGACTACTTAAACTAGGGGCCCAGTAGAATACATGTCAAAAGATGATTACATTGGCGAAGGGGCTTTGATTGCAATGCAATCCAGCCCATGCACTTGTCCACTATTCTGGTTTAAGCCAAACCCAGTCTTATGTGATGTCATGCAGGGAACTAGAGCTATACATTATTTAAGTTAAACCGAATAAACCAATGAAATCAAAATTGAATAGTCAATTCAATCTGTATATATAATATATATATATATATATATAGAGATAGAGAGAGAGAGAGAGAGAGAGAGAAAGAGTAGGTATAAAATCCTATCGATAGGATTTTAGCCTTAATCCTATCAAGTTTTAAACCATTAGATTTATTTAGAGATTAGTATAATTAGTAATTAAAAAATGAATCTATAATGGTGTAACAAAATTTACTAACAAATAAAATCCAATTTAGAAAAAAATTTAAAAACCCAAATCCTATACATTATGGTCCGATTCGAATAACTTTAACTCAAAAATAAAAATAGTAGTATAACTTTTATTTTTAAGCCTAATGTTTGACAAGTTTTCAAATTTGCCCCTTACCTACTTACTCAATGAATGCCATCATCCCTAATTAGAACCCAATCTAATTCCATCGGAGAAGATCCTATAGCTTGATCAGATTTTGCCGAAGAAGATCTTGCTGCTCGATCAGATTTCATCGAAGGATTTGATGGTGAAAAAGTCAAGAATCACCTTCAAAATATAATCAAAACCACTCTAGTGTTAGGGTTTCCGGTGAGCCTCTTCTTGCCCCCTCAAACTTTTTTTTTTTGCCTCTGGTGAGCCTTTTTGAATGAATTTGGTGAGATAGAGAAGCAATTAAGAACAATTAAAGGGAAGTAGTGTTTAGATTATTAGTTGTTCTAGGTTGAAGTGTTCCAGCAACAACTTGAACTTGCTAAGGAGTTATAGTGGCTAGCTTCTATCCATTGTGTATGAGCTTTTAGTGACCTTCTTGACATATTGAAATAAGATTTTAAGTTCTTATCAATAATTTTCATGTGCTTGTTGATCTATGTAAAAATTATTTTACGCTAAAACATGGATATGAAAGGTGTTTAGCATGCACTGTTAGTCTTAAAATCAAATAGTATAATTTATTTTTTTCTTGCAATAAAAATTCATAGGAAACAACTTTTTTTATTTGATTTTTTGAATTTGTACAATATTCTAATTTTTTATCTGTTAATCCATTAACACACTTTTTAGAAAGAATAAGTGGCACTAATTCATTTCTGCATTATAAGCTTAAGCAAAGCATTCATCTAAAGTATTCTTATGTTAATTTACAATGGTAAATGAGTGCTCAATCATTCTTATTAGGAATCGACATGAGAATCTTGATCAAATGTAGGGATGAAGATAATAGTGTATGATATTTTTCACATAAATTCAAATCTGAGTTCTTGATATCCAATATTAACATTATCAAATCATATGTGACAGTTAAGATTCAAAGAAACTAAAAAAACATCATTTTTGTGATTTTTTGAAGTTATTGACATCATATACATGGAAAAAAGAAATATTAATGCTTTGAAATTGATATTATGCTATAGGCCATTTAGTTCGAAAATCCATGTGATCCTATTTTGCACATCTTGGAATGCATATAGATATTGAGTTCTAGTTGCCATCAGCTTTATGTTCCTACCCTCTACCTTTCTGTTTTACATAGGTCATTTTCTAGAAGGCTTGATTCTACATTCATACCTTGGATCTGCTGAGATTTTCTCTGAACTAACAAAGCTTGGTTCTTACTTTTCCTTTTCTAGATACCTTGCATTAGGGAATTTGCAAAAGGCAAACAAAAAGATTAAATTAGTAAGTAGGCCTATTTCATATTCAGGTTTGTTATAGCTCCATAGTGATCAATTATCTTTAACATTACATTGCTAAACCATGTCCAATAGGTACCCATAGACAGAATTTTGTTAGAGTCAGATGCACTTGATAGCTACTATAGTTCAACTCAAATCCTCCACCATTGATCAAGGAAAATAATTCTTCTATGTGGGAACTATTAAGATAGTATGAAAATTCATCTTCCATACCATCAGCTTAATAAAATGAGAGCTCAATCATCTAGCCAACATTCACATTGTGAGTTTTCTTTTTTACTTGGATCAATAATTTCATCTCTTTTTTTGGAACATGTACTAAATGTGGGTATAACAAATAGTTTATAACCTTGTATGTTCTCATAGCGACATTTTCCTTTCACCATAATTCTCAAGCTATAGGATTATTACACATCTTGTCATAATTGTTTGGTTTGTCTGGCTTACAACTTACTTTCCTTATATTTAATGGCAATTAGTGGATAATCTGTTGAAACCTAAGTAATTAGAAACAAACTAACATACAATTGTTTTCTTTGCTAGGTACTCTATTTGTTTTTTGTGTAACACTTTATTTTGTCAATAATTAAAATTTCTGTTGTCAGGTTTAGAACTATGTTGCCGTGTTACCTGAGAAACCTGAAGTGGAACTTGTAGAAGTCAGCTACCAAAATGCAACATGCTTGTTCTCATACCTTGGTTCAGAAATTTTCGAAGGTTAAATCTACATGCTTCATCTTATCAAAAAATTATATACGAATGTTGCTAGTTATGGATCTCCGTATATACTTTTGATATCACCTTCTTGGGTATATAATGTTTTATCCAGATTTTCCTACCTCAATAAAGGTTGAGATTGAGAGTCAAATATGTCTATTTCTTGGGGTGAGTTATTTATTTTGTTATTTAGGTTGAATTATCGGTTATTAAGAAAGATTAGGGATATAAAAGAAATATGAAAATTCATGAAAAATTGGAATTATTTTTTATTATTTTCATGGTTTATTATGAGGAAAATAAACATTCTCAGCTTTAATTAGTAATTCTTCAATTATTGGTGAAATTTGCCAATTATTCACAAATAAAAATCTTTAAATTCATGAATAATAAATCAACTGAATGGTTTAACTAATAATTGGTTTGATAAACCATAACAAATATAATTAGTCTTTGTGGGATCAATTTTAATAGCCTGAGATAGCAAAGAACCCAAGAGCAACCTCGAATCACAAATTAGAATTTGTTTCGATTTAAAGTATGCTATCGTGAGAATATTAACTTTCAATAGGTGCAAACTTTGTTGTTAATTATCTCGATGATTGTGAGAAATCTCTTAAATTAAGAAACCTAGCTAATAAAAATAGAGACATAAGAAAAGAAGAAAGTATTTGATTACTTTTAAGAAAGGAAACATGGCTTAAGTAAGGATATACCCTCACTTTACAATAAATCTCAACATAGAATTATAGAAAACATAAAAGGAATAAAGAAAAAGAAAGAGTGGAGAAGAAGTTCTGATGTGTGATGTTGTTCTGCTCCCCCTACATTGACCACATGGTGTCTAACTCAGATCAACTCAGTCTTTGACAAGTGTTAATGGCATCATCCAATGAGACATGAAAGGAAATGAGAGAAGTTTGGAGTATTTTCAATAGCTTTGAGTTTCGATGATAACTTCATGATTTGAATTATTTTCATTAGCTAGTAAGGTATCAATAATAATTTCATTTGCATTGAAGTATTTTCTGTTAGCTGACAAGGCATTGGTGAGAACTCCATTGACCTTGAAGTATTTCCACAGCCAATAAGACCTAGGTGATAAATTCTTTGGTTTTTGAAGTGCTTCTATGTCTGATAAGGTATAGGTGATAACTTTATTTGGTTTGGTAGTATCACTAATAGCTTATGGAATTGGATATAGCTTTGAAAATCTCATTATCAACTACTTTTGGGGATGACTAGCTCGAGGGGTATGTCATCAACTACTTATGGGGTTGATTAGCTCGAGGGTACATTGTCAACTACTTGTGGGATTAATTAGCTTAAAAGGTGCATCATCAACTACTTTTAGGGTTGACTAACTTGAAAGTACATCTTCAACTACTTGTGGGATTGACTAGCTTGAAGGATGCATCATCAACTACTTATGGGGTTGACTAGACTAAGATCATATTGTCAACTACTTGTATGATTTACTAGCCTGAAGAGTGCATCATCAACTGCTTGAAGGGTTGGCTAGCTTGAAGGGCCCCCCATCAACTACTTTTGGGGTTGACTAGCTTGAAGGGTGCATCATCAACTACTTCTAGGGCTGACTTGTTTGAAGAGATGTCATCAACTGCTTCTGAAATTAACTAGCTTAAAGTGTGGCCAACGGCATTGAGTGTATTATTAGTTGACTTTATTAACTCAATAACATCATCAATGACTTAGGGGATCAAGTATAGCTTTGAAGTATCGCTGATAGCTTGGAGCGTGCTATCGGTTAACTTCATTTGAACAAGGCATTGTGGTTGACTGACTAAGTGGATTCAAGCTTACCTTTGTTCGGTTTAATTTGAAGTATTGCCAATGCTTTTGGGTTGGCTTAACTTGGAAAATACATCATCAATGGCTTCTAGGGTTGACTATCTTCAAAGTGTGACCAACAACTTTGAGCATGTTGGCAATTAACTTCTTTAGTTTGATAGCATCACTAATGATTTATGGAGTTGGATATAGCTTTGAAGTGTTGCTGAAGGCTTTTGTGACACGCCAAGTGACACTTAATTTGACTTTATTTAGTTTTATTTAAACTAATTCTAGTTCAGGTCAAGTTGGTAACATCACCCTTTCTTCATAACCTTAAAGTATTGCTAAAGGTTCAGCACACTAGTGAGACTCGGTTTGACCCTAATTAGTTTTATTGGGACTAATATGGTTTGAATTTGAGTTTGATTTCATTTAGCTTGAGTTGAGTTTGACCTTGTGTTGGACCTTTATAGAGTTTGGGTTTGTTGGGCTTTGGCTTAAGTTCAAATCAATTTAATTCAACTTGGTTTTAGTTTAGACTTAGCCTAGCCTAGTTCTGGTTTGATTTGGAGTTTACCCCTTTTGGTTTGGATTTGATTTAACTCAATTTGGGTTTGACTTAAGCTTAGTTCAACCTAGATTGAACTTGATTTTAAATTTAGATTTTTGGAGTCCAACTCAATTTGGGCTTTAGTCCATTTGTTTGGTCAATTTAGGTCTATTTTAGTCAACTTGGCCTTTGTCCATTTGTTTGATCTAAGTTCAATTTTAGTGTAATTGAGTTACTTTATGTTAAGTAGTTTGATTTGAGGGTCTTTAGTTGTTTATAATAATTTTAGGCAGACTCATGGCATGGCCTTAAACGAGCAAGCCCCATGGTTGGTTGAGTGCGAGCTTGAAAGTTGGCTTAGAAGTGTAAGCCTGAAGGCTAACTGGGTGTGAGTCTAAAGACCGGCCTAGATGTGAAGCCAAAGCTAAGTTGAGTGCGAGCTCGAAGGTTGGCTTAGATGTGAGCCCGAAGGCTAGCTAAGTGTGAGCCTCATGACTGGCTTAGATGTAAGCCTGAAGGTTGGTTGAATGCAAGCTTAAAGGCTAGTTGGGTGTGAGCTCTAAGGTTGGCTTAGGTAGGAGCTCAAAGGTTGGCTAAGTGCAAGCCTGAAAGCTAGTTTGGATATTAGCTTGGAGGTTGGCTTAGATGCAAGCCCAAAGGTTGGCTGAGGTACGAGCTCGAAGGCTAGCTTGGATGCAAGCTTGAAGGCTAGCTAAGGTGTGAGCTCGAAGGCTAGCTTGAATATGAGCCTGAAGACTGGCGAAGTGTGAGCCCGAAGGCTAGCTTAAATGCAAGCCCAAAGGCTAGCCTGTTGTAAGCCTGAAGGCTAGCTTGGATGCAAACCCGAAGGCTGGATTAGATATAAGCCCAAAGGCTGGCTAAGTGTGAGCTCAAAGGCTAGCTAAGTGTGAGCCCAAAGACTAGTTGGGTGTGAGCCTAAAGATTGGCTAAGGTGTGAGCCTGTAGGTTGGCTGACTGTGAACCCCAAGGCTAGCTTAGGTGCAATAAGGATTTGTTATCTTCGAGAGGCTATTGGAAGCTCTAGTAGTGTCAAAGGTTCACCATCTTTATCACCATGTTCCGGGGATCATGGGTGCCCATAGAGAGGTTATGAGTTTATTATCTTTATCAACATCTTCAAGGGGCCATGAGTGGCTATAGAGAGGTTATGGGTTCACCATCTTCGAGGATTCATAGGTGACCGCAGCAAAGTCATGGGTTCACCATCTTCATCACCATCTTTGAGGGGTCATGAGTAGTTGCAGTGAGATCATGGATTCACCATCTTCATCACCATCTTTGAGGGACTATGGGTGGCCATGACGAGGTCATGGTGCCAAAAATCGAATAAGAGAAAGTCCTTTTTCTTACACAATAACTTTTTTTATTTTGTTTTTTTTATTTCTATTTCTTTCTTCTTACTCACCCGTGCCTCTTCAAACTTCTTTCTCCTTCCTCATGACTAGACCATGGTGGCCTAGTAGCCTTTTCTCTAGACTTGGTAGAGGACTGAAAAGGCACAAAAGGCCCTGGCTTGTAAAGTTGCTTGCTTTAGATCTTGTAGAGAGAAACCTATCCCTTCTTACAAAGTCAACAATGGCCATTTTTGGGGTAATGTAGGTCCTAGATTGAGCCTGAGGTGAGAGCCACCTCGACCTTCATATAATCACCATGTAACCAATGCTTCGAGGTGCCTAGTAAACATGCAGGCCCACCTGTAGGTGAGATGTGGGGGCAAGTTTGTCTATACCATTTGGGGACTCAATTTCTTTATTTACCATTATTGACATGGATGTAAGACCAGGGGCGACCCTTACTTCACCGCACTGGTATGCCAATCTCTTGATAGATTTGAGTAGAGCAATCTGACCGGCCTCTCCATCACCTATATCAGTAGACCATTCATCAGACATGAGTATCTCTGAATGCTAGTAATTTCACTTTCTTTCCTATTTGTGGCTGATAATCTCTCATTTTCTTTTAGGTGGATAAGCATTTTGGAGGCCTTCCAGATGATATTTCATATTTTGATGGTAAGAAACACCCAAGCTTTGTCAAACTTTACATTATGTATGTACTAATCTTGCCCTTATTGTAGACGTGGTTCCTAGGTCATGCTTTAGTTGAGGGATATTTGCATCAATGGGTATTCATCAACCATCACTAGCATTAGGTAATGACCCATTATTTTCTTCTTTTCTTGAAAATCTTTCCATCTTCTAATGCATCACTTACCCCTTCAGGTAACGATGGAGAGGCATAAGCAAGTGACTATGGAGTTATTGTAATCATCAAGAGCACCATTTAGGCTTTATGTATCTTAGGATTATGCTTATCCTCTTTATCTAGAGTCTCTACCCATTTTGATCTTCTTTATTTAGGAATATTATCATTGCTATATCAAATTTCTTTACTTTGCATCAAATTTGATCTTGTAACCTCATATATCCTCCTTTTCTTCTTTTTTCACTTGAGCTATGCAAAATGAGTTCTGATTCCCTCATTTGTTAATGAGTGTGATGATGGACTTGCATTGCCATAATGAGTGGGTTTGCTTTACCATGTAAAATTTGCCACATGGAAGTGGACTCAGATTGTCATGTAGAAGTGGACTTATTTTGTCATGTAAAAGTGGACTTAATTTACCACATAGAAGTGGACTTGGTTTGTCATGTAAAAGTAGATTTAGGTTACCACGTGAAAGTGGACTTGAGTTGTCATAAAGAAGTGGATTTGCTTTGCCATGTGGAAGTGGACTTAAGTTGCCATGTGAAAGTTTACTTAGTTTATCATGTGGAAGTGGACTTAAGTTGCCATGTGAAAGTGTACTTGGTTTGTCATGTGGAAGTGGACTTGGCTTGCCACATGAAAGTGGACTTAATCTACCATGTGAAAGTGGACTTGGTTTGCTATTTAAATACGGGTTTGACCTTCACATAAAATGGACTTGATTTGCCATTCAAAAATGGGTTTGACTGCCACATAAATAGACTTAATTTGCCACATGAAAGTGAACTTAGTTTACTATGTAGAGCTGGACTTATTTGCCACATGAAAGTGGGCTTGACTTTCCACAATGAGTGACTTTTATGGGGGTATGGATTTAACCATCACACAAAATGAGCAAGATCATGTTTAACCATACATTCCATTTTGAGGAAGTTAGATATTCTGTCATAAACACTTTTGGTTGCTATTATTATCGCCCTTAGGGCTTAGGCACAATACCTTTTGAGGAATCGGTCATTGATTGGTGGCATAAGCTTTTCCCCCTTGTCATTGATCAGTTGGTAGGATTTTTCTTCAAATATCCTTTTGATGATATAAGGGCCTTCCTAATTAGGCTCAAACTTGTCTTTCTGATTTTAGTTTGGGATTATGGGTCTTCTCAAGACTAAGAGCATTTCTCTCTTTTGGAAGGACCTAAGGCAAGCAATCTTCTTGTAGGCCCTGAACATTTGTGTTTGATACATTCTCAGGTTTTACTAAGCCACGAGTCTTGTCTCATACAAAGAGTCTAGCTTGTCAAGGCAAAGATGAATGTTATCTTCTCTTATAATTTCTTCTTGTAAGGCAATCCTTAGAGAGAGAATTTGCACTTCTAATGGCAAGACTACCTCAATCCCAAATACCAATGCATATAATGTTGATTAGGTAGGGGTTCAATATGTGATGCGATAGGCTCACAATGCCTCAAAAAGCTTTTAGTATTAGTCTTTCTTATTTCTAGCAATAACTTTTTTCAAGATCTTGAAAAGAGTCTTGTTGAATGCCTCAGTGAGGCTATTGGCTATCATATTATAGATAGATTAATATCTCTAATCTACTTGTGATGATACATGAATTATCCTCCCTTGAAGCTTTTGAAGGACGATCCATTATTAGTAATGATCCTTTGAGAGACACCGAATCAATACAAAATATTTTCTTAAAAGAAGCAAATAATAGTATCTACTTTTACCTCTTTCAATGGAATTGCTTCAACCCATTGAGAAAAATAATCGATTGCTATTAGTATAAAGTGGGTGGCCTCTAGAAGAAAATGGTTCAATTGGGACAATGATGTTTGTACCCAATACCTCAAATGGCCATGAGGATACTATTAGATGAAGAGGACTTGGGTGGTGATGGATGAAATCACCATGAATTTGGCATAGATAACATCTTCTTGCATATTCAATACAATCTTCTACCATTGTAGGCTAATAGTAATCCATATACTTAATCTTCATCATCATTTTTAGGCCCAACTGATAAGCCTCATAGACCCCAGAATACACTTCATACATAACTTCTTTGGCCTCTTTGTCTAAGAGATAGTGCAAAAGTAGTTGAATAAAGGACCTTTTGTAAAGAGTGTCATTGATAAGCAGAAAGTGCATGACTCTCTTTTTGACTTGTGTCCATGTAGATTTATCTTCTAGGAGTTCTCCACTTTTAAGGCAATTGATGAATAATGTTCTCTAATTTGTAGCCTCTTCTATTAGTTTAGATTTAGTCCTCTCGTGCTTAATGCTAAAGACTGAGCTTATCACTTATTTACTACGAATTGTAATAAGAATTTCTCCTTGATCAGGATCAGTCAATGCCTTGACTAGTTTAGCTAAGGAGTCAACTTCTGTGTTGATGGATAAGGCAACCTTAGTTATTTGAATATGTGGAATTTTCCTTATGGGCTCTTGAACCTTTTCATGGTATTTCAGGAGCTCAGATTTGTGGACTT
Source organism: Trichopus zeylanicus subsp. travancoricus (assembly GCA_005019695.1). Taxonomy (NCBI): domain Eukaryota; kingdom Viridiplantae; phylum Streptophyta; class Magnoliopsida; order Dioscoreales; family Dioscoreaceae; genus Trichopus; species Trichopus zeylanicus. The sequence continues at coordinate 591,969 of RXID01010947.1, forward strand.
TGTATTCGCCTTGGACTTCACTAATAACTAGTTGTGAATTATCAAAAATATGTAGGTGTGATATTTTCATATTAAGATCCATTTTCAGTCTTGCAATTAGGGCTTCATATTATGCTTTATTTTTTGTGCATAGTATTGAGATGGAGTAGGAGTATTGTAAAATGCCTCCATTCAGAGTAACATAAATGAGTCCAATGCCTACTTTGATTTGTGGAAGCTTTGGTTTGATCCCTAGCTCAATGGATGATGCTCCATCAAAGTATAACTTTTAGTAAGGTTCTCCTTCTTTGACCAAAAAGATTTCTTCATTAGGGAGCTCACAACTCAGAGGAGAATTGTTTAATACTAGATAAGCTATGAAAAAATCAATGAGGGCTTCCCACTTAACTACCTTTTAAGGAGCAAACTTGATAGCGTATTCTATGAGAATTAAAGCCTACTCCTAGTTATTATAGGCCCAGTCATTAGGTACTTTATGGGATCAATCTTTGATATTAAAATGACTTGATGTGAAAAAAAATAATGTCTCAGCTTTTTAACTGCAAATATAAGTGCCAGAAATGCTTTTCAATAGGGGAGTAGTTGCTTTCTGCCCCCACTAGCATTCTACTCAGATAGTAGAGTATATTTTCTTTACCGTCTTTATTATTTCAGGTAAGAAGTGCTCCCAGGGATCCTTCTGTTATTATCGTGTAGAGGATAAGGGGTTTATTGGGTAGAGGTGTTGCCAAGACTAGTGGCTTTAGGAGATACTATTTGATCACTTCAAAGGCCTATTGGTAGTCTTAATCCCAAATGAATGGAGTGTTTTTCTTCTTATGTATGCAAGTCAACCATGGAACAACCTCAATTGCTTTAAGTTACTAGGTGGTGGCATATCCAAGATAACTTTGATCTTAGATGGACCAATTTCAATCCCTCGATGTCTGACAACAAAGACAAGAAATGTTTCCAATGATACCCTAAAAGCACACTTCATAAGATTCATCTTTAAGTTATATTTCCTATGGTGATTGAATATCACTCTTAGGCCTCGGACATGCCTATCTTTGGACTTAGTTTTTACCACCAAGTCATCCACATAACATTCCACTAACTAGTATACGAGGTCATCAAAGATTTGAGTTATAGCCCTTTGATAAGTTATGCATGCATTCTTGAGCCCAAAGGGCATCACCATATAGTAGTAAATGTCATTTGGTATTCTAAAAGTAATATATTTCTCATTTTCAGAATATATTTTGATTTGGTTATATCCTAAAAGCCCATCCATAAAAGAGAATATTTCAAATTTGATCATGTTGTCAATCATGATTTCTGTTATTGGAAATAAAAAATTATCTTTTAGACATACTTTATTTAAGTCCTTGTAGTCCACACAAATACAGATTTGGCTATTCTTCTTCTTAACTAGCATGATGCTTGCCACCCAATCTGGGATTTTTTTTCCTCTCTGATGAAGCCTTCTTCAATTAGTCTCTTTATTTCTTCTATTACCTTCTATTCTCGGTCGAGTTTTATCTTCCTAGGTGCTTGTTTGATAGGCAAAAGATCAGGATTGATTGCCAGTTTGTGGAATATAACTTTAGGATTTAGTCCAAGAACCTCCTTATAGTTTCATACGAAGCAATCAATGTACTCTTAAAGTACTACTTTAAGCTAGATTTGTCTTTTCTCTGAAAGTTGAATGCTGATGAAAGTCGGCTTGCAGTCCTCCTTCGACCCCAGGTTGATCTTCATCAGTACATTGACTATGGCTTACCCTCCATCCTCAAGTTCTCGTGGAGATTCTTTTGGTTTGAAGATTATTTAGGTTTGGCCAAGGATCATCTAAAGGCACTTCGGCTGCATCATGCCTCCTTTCTTTTGGTTCCTATGAAATTCCATTGAGGATATCATCTTCTTGCAATGTCTAAAAGGTTGCAACCATCTGGGTGCACATGTCAGTGGGTATTAATGTCATTGGTCACCCTTAATATCAGAGAGAAGTCCAATGATAGCCATAAAACACTTGTGGGCATTTGGAGTCATATAGTCTAGTCCTTTGGTATTTTTTCTTCCTCTTCCAAGAATGTAAGCACGTTCTTGGAGTGGATCCCATAGATTCTGAAAGAAACCACTATGTCTCTTTGTTTGTGGATATCCACAGTCAGATTTATTGATTATCTGATGAAACACGTCTAAGAAATACTTAGGCATGACTACTAGTTGATGGTCGCCATTATCTACTAGATCTTCTGTCCCTAGGATTTCATATATGCTTGGGACACAAGAGATTGCCTTGTAAAATAGTATTTTCTTTTCTCCTTTATGCTGTGGAGGAATGTAGAAAGTCATCAATTCTTCCATGATATTGATGCTCAACTCATCTAATAGCTTAAATAAGCCTTTTGAAACTTTAGTAACAAGAAGAGCATTTTCTATTTGACTTCTATTATCATCATTGTCAAAAGTATAACCACCTAAGTAGATTCATAGGGTTTCTTCATCTAAAGAGGCTAGGTCAGAATCGCTTCCTAAGTGAGGAGGAACAAAGATCAAGCTAGCAATATTTTGCTTTACTTGACCGATAAAAGAAGACCCTCTATTAGTGTCAAATCTCTGATAGTATTTTGCATTATCATAATGCACCTCATGAATATCAAAAAGGTATATATCTCCATCAATTCAGTGTTCTTTACTATCCTCAAAGTATTTCGGGCATTAATGTAAGGTTGATGGTACTGCTTTATTTTTATGTAAGCATGACCTCTCTAGTAGTACTTTGTATGATGCTTTAGTATCAATCACATAAAACTTAGCATCTCTCATCATCTTGCCTACTTTTAGAGGGATGGTTATGGCTCCTAGCTCTTTGGATGTTCTAATTAAACCCTTGTATGGTTATAATCTTGAATAATAGGTGACATATATCCAATGTTAGACATCTCAGAGTTCAGAAAAGTATCAAATTAACTGTGGAACCTGGTTCAATTAGAATGTGATTAATATTGATCCCATCATTGTTCCCTATAACATACAATGATTTATTATGGTCCATTGTTCTAGGTAGTAGGTCATCATTTGTGAAAGTGATGGCGGGAGTTTGGTGTGTACACAAAGACTCCTTTATCTTCTCTTCAACAAAGTATATTTAGTAGTTGGTTGAATTCTATAAGATATATACTAGTGTATCCCTGAGTTCTTGTGACATCATCAAGGCGTCAAATCAAATACACTCAACATAGTAGGGATCTTCTTGAGGTGGGCTGCTATATTATATTCCACCTTTTAAAGTGTAGGTTCAGCGTGTGAAGGTTCATTGTCATCATTTATCTGAATTTTCTTTTCCTTGTCCTTGAGGATATTCTTATCCCTAGGCATTAGTGCTTGTCTTGGAGGTAGCACATTTCGACCATGGAGTTGTACCTAGTTTTCTCTTCTCAATTAAAATCTGGCATCATAAGATCAATAAGGTTCATCTTCGGAATCACTCCCAAGGCTAATTATGCAACAGAAGGCAGTGGACCCTTACCCCTAAGGGATCGATTTCGGTGGCTCAGAATAGTGGAGACCCCTAGAGTGATCTCAAATCATAAATTAAAGTTTATTTTAATTTGAAGTGCACTATCAAGTTTTGTGAGAACATTGACTTTCAACAAGCACAAGTTTCTATTGTTAATTACTCTGACGATTGTTAGGCACCTCTTAAAATAAAATACCTAACTAATAAAAATAGAGAGCTAAAAAAGGGAAAGAATAAAGTATTTGGTTGATTTTAAGAAAGGATATATGGCTTAAGTAAGGGTATACCCTCACTTTATAATGAATTTCAACATAGAAGTATAGAAAGTATAAAAGGAATAAAGAAAATGAAAGAATAGAGAAGAAGTTTTGATATGTGCTACTGCCTTGCTCCCCCTACACTGGACCACATGGTGTCTGACTATGATCGACTTGGTCTTTGGCAGGTGTTGATGGCATCGTCCAATGGGACATGAAAGGAAATGGGAGAAGTTCGAAGTGTTTATAATAGCTTTGAGCTTCGGCAATAACTTCATGATTTGAAGTGTTTTCATTGCTCAATAAGACATCAGCAATAACTTCATTTAGGTCAAAGTATTTTCCATTAGACAATAAGGCGTTGGTGATAACTCTATTGGCCTTGAAGTGTTTCCATAGCCAATAAGGCATAGACGATAATTTTTTTAATTTTTGAAGTGCTTGCATAGCTGATAAGGTACAACTGATAACTTTATTTGGTTTACTAGTGTTACCAATGGCTTATGGGATTGGATATAGGTTTAAAAATCACATTGACAACTGCTATTGGGAGTGACTAGCTCAAGGGGTGCATCGTCAATTGCTTTTGGGATTGACTAGCTTAAGGGGTGCATTGTTAACTATTTCTAAGGTTGACTAGCTTGAAAGGTACATTGCCAACTACTTCTAGGGTTGGCTAGCTTAAAGAGTGCATCATCAACTACTTGTGAGGTTGACTAGCTTGAAGAGTACATCATCAACTACTTCTATGGTTGATTAGCTTGAAGGGTGCATCACCAACTACTTCTGTGATTGATTAACTTAAGGGCTACTTTATCGACTACTTCTGGGGTTGACTAGCTTGATAGGCACGTTGTCAACTGCTTGTGGGGTTGACTCGCTTGAAGGGCACATTGCCAACTACTTCTAGGTTTGGCTAGTTTGAAGGCATGTTATCAACTACTTGTGAAATTGATTAGCTTGAAGTGTGAAACAATGGCTTTAAGCATATTATTGGTTGACTTCATTTGAATAAGGTATTATAGCTGGCTGACTAAGCAAATTTGAGCCTACCTTAGTTTGGTTTGAATTAAAGCATTGCTAATGCTTTTGGGTTGGCTTAGCTTTGAAGTGTGGTTGATGGCTACTATAGCACACCTAGCAAGACTCAGTTAGATCTTATCTAGTTCTATTCAAATTAATTTTAGTTTAAGATGGGATCATAATATCACCATTTATTTTATAGCTTGGAGTATTTCGAAGGTTTGGCACACTCAGGAGGATTCGGTTTAACCCGATTTAGTTTTGCTAGGACTAATATAATTTAGGTCCAAGGTTGATTCAAATTTAGTTCAACACTCAATTTTAATTTGAGTTTGAAATTGATTTAACATGTTATCCAAAGTTTGATTGCACTACAATTCACTAACTCCTTCTTGGAAGATAGTCATATGTTCTGATCTTCCTATTTTCAGAATCTTTAGTGATCAAGTTTGCATTGGCACCGTATAGCATTACCAGATGAACTATGTGAATCATCAAATTCACTGAATATTCAGCAATGAATTCAATCCACCAAGCTTAGCATCGATTTTTAGAAAAATATTTGTCAAATACTGATTATTGACTCTAGTTGGAGCAATACTAATTTTGATTCGAGTCTAATCTGACTTAGTTCAATGTTCAAGACTTGATTTAAGTTTGATTTTATTTGGTTTGTGTCAAGTTTGACCTTATGTTGGGCCTTTATCGAGTTTGAGTATGTTAGACTTTGGCTTAAGTCCAAGTTAATTTAATTCATCTTAGTTTCAGTTCAGGCTCAACCTGGCTTAGTCTTGGTTTAATTTTGAGTTTGCCCTTTTAGTTTGGACTTGATTAGAGTTTGATCTGAGTTTAGTTCAATTCCAAATAGGATTTAATTTGAACTCAGCTTGATTTTAAATTAACCTATCTCGAGTCTAATTAGGATTGAGTCTGAGTTTAGGTTAATTTAATTTGGATATTAATTCATTTGTTTGATCAATTTAGATCTATTTGAGTCAACTTGGCCTTTGTCCATTAGTTTTGGCTGAGTTCAATTTCAATGTGATTGAGTTACTTCATATTAAATAATTTGATTTGAGAGTCCTTGGCTATTTATGATAATTTTAAGGGGATCAGTGACATAGCCTTAAATGTGTGAATCCAATGGCTAGCTTAGTTCACAAACTTGAAAGCTAGCTTAGAGGTACAAGACTGAGGACTGACTAGGTACAAGTCTGAAGACTGGCCTAAAAGCAAATATGAAGGTTGACTGAGTCTTAGCTTGAAGGATGGCTGAGGTGTGAGCCAAAACGCTAGCTGAGTGCGAGCCCAAAAGTTGGATTGGATGTGAAACCAAAGGTTGGCTTGCATGCGAGCCCAAAGGCTGGCTGAGTGTGAGTCTGAAGCTAGCTTGGATGTAAGCTCAAAGGTTGGCTTGGATGTGAGCCCAAAGGCTAATTGAGTGTGAGCCCGAAGGTTAGCTAAGTGCGAGTACAAAGGCTAACTTGGATGCAAGCCTGAAGACTAGCCTAGTGTGAGCTTGAAGACTAGCTTGGATGCAAGCTCAAAGGTTGGCTGAGTGTGATCTTGAAGGCTAACTTCGATGCAATCTCAAAGGTCGGCTAAGTGTGACTTGAAGACTGACTTGGATGTGAGCCCAATGGATGGCTGAGTGTGAGCCTGAAGGCTAGCTTGGATATAAGCTTAAAGGTTGGCTGAGAGCAAGCCTGAACTCTAACTTGGATGCGAGCCCAAAGGCTAGCTGATTGTAAGCCCAAAAGGTTGGCTTAGATGCAAGCCCAAAGGCTGGATGAGTGTGAGCCTGAAGGTTGGTTTAGATGCGAGCCAGAAAGCTAGCTAAGTGCGAGCCCTAAAACTAGCTAAGTGCAAACCCGAAGGCTAGCTTGGTGGAACAAGGATTTGCCGTCTTTAAGAGGCCACGGGTGACCACAGAGGGTCATGGGAGACACCCTGCCCTTTCCTTCTTTGGTTGGATCTGGTAATTCCCTGGCTAGATCTAGCTGACCTTTGTCGCAATGGGGCAAGAGGCACCTCGCCATTTCCTTTTCCTACCAAATCTGATCATCTCCCTACTAGATCTAGCTAACATTTGCCATAGCTAGGCAGGAGGTGGTCCAGCTACATGAGGTAGAGAGTGGTGGCGGGTGAGTTGGGGTGGATTAAGTGACGACGACCGTAGTCAAGGCTTTGAGGACGAAGTTGAGGGTGATCTCACAATGGTGGAGAGTGACTAAAGGCTTTTGAATGGCAAGGATAGGGGCAGCAGCAATAGTAGAAGGCCTGGGACCTTGCATAGAAGGAAGAATAGCAAAACAAAAAGGAGAGGAGAAGAATGAGGGAAGGAAGGAAAGGCAAAGAACCACTTTGCTTTCTTCTCTATTTTTTTGCTTAGATGATCTCCTGTTCATCTACAAGTTCTGGTCGTGTGCTGATCTCTTCTCCTCATTTTGATTTCTATCATTTTTTTTTTTCAGTTTTTAGCTACAGATTCTCATCAATTTATAGGCCTTCAGAAGAATCAAGATCAAAGCTTTGATCAATTGATTTTTGGAATGTTGAAGATTGTGATTTGTGATTGGATCTCCAAATCTCTTTGATTAGCATGTTGTGATTGTAATGTTTGATAGAATTGTATTTCCATGTTATGTAATTGGTTGTGATCCACTTGATTGGGATTTATTTCCCTAATAATGTAATTTAAATTTTATACCATTTTGGAATGCTAAATTTTCTAGGGGTTATTTACAAATTTTTTTGAAAAATTAGGACCAAAATATAATTTCGTAAGTTTCAGGAGTCTTTTTACAAAAAAGGACCTATTTGTAAAATTTTAAAATTTTTAGGGTCCCTTTTTACTAAATTTTTGAGAGCTTATTTGCAAATTTTCTTGAAAATATTAGGCCAAAATATGATTTGATAAATTCCAATGGTCTTTTTATAAAAAGAACATACGTGAAATTTTCAGGGTCCCTTTTAAATAAAATTTGAGCTTGTTTACAAATAAAGATTTTTGAAAGACTTATTTATAAATTTCAAAAATTTCGAGCATTTATTTGCAAAAGTTAGAAATTTTATAAAATTTTTTTAATATAAAATTTTGAGGGGTTTATTCGCAAATACTAAATTTTGCGAGAATCAATTTGAAATTTTAAAATTTTTAAGGATCTTTTCACAAAATTTTCATCTCAGGAATATATTTCTAGGAAAAATCCGGTCAGAGACCTTTTTATAGAAATTTTATAATTTT